>JAUESR010000199.1:600000-1122500 GCA_030914345.1 Drosophila koepferae | reverse complement strand
TTTTGGTCCACATCTTCCCGATCCGTTCTAGCGCTCCCCTGCTCTTCCTCTTATCCTTCCTTCCACCACCTCTTCCGTGCAGCGCATCTATCGAAGTCACGCAACTGTCAATTAAACTGACTGACAGTTCTCGCCTGATCACTGCGATAAGCGACTGACAGCGCCTAGACATCGCCTCGGGCTCGGACTCAGAATCAGACTTCAAATAAAACTCAGACTCAGAGTAGAACGAAATTAAAATCGAGCGTGAATTTACTTTAGCCCTCAAACTTTGATACTTTCACATCTTGACCTTTGCCAGGCCATAAATATTTCACACTTACCCGCCAGCAATAGCAGCGTCGTCATCACCCTCCAACTGCACAAGCATCGATGCATTCTGTTAGACGCTTCGCAGTTTGCGTTTGTCTTCGTCTTCTGCTTTTGTTCTGTAGGCTTCTGGTCTGCCTTATTTGCAGCTCACACTTTGCACTCGTTCCCTTCTTATTCTGTGTTGCTGTTTCACCTTGTAATTGCTCTCGTCACTTGCTTCAAGCTAGCGCGCTCTTTCGCTTGACGTCACAGACGGCTTGCTAGCAAACGAAAGACGAGCACAAAATAAAATATTTACATACTGGTAAATTAAGAAAAACGCATAACCTGCAATACTGCAATACCACTAATTGATATGCCTCGAAAGGCAAAAGTATTAAGTGCGCCGCACTCCCAACAACTGTCAATAGGACGCTGGACGTTACGATATTTTAGAGTTCCCTTATAGAAATTATTTTCTTACTTGCAAAATTCTTCAACTTATTACTTTGTATAATAATATAATATAAAATATATGTATAAAAACAAGCACATCTGAATCTTAATCTGAACATGAATTATGGCTGATCAGCAGAAAAAACATGATTTAAATAAAATTTATATTGCGGCAAAGGGAAATTTATAAATGAAATCTATTCTCACAAAACCAATAAAAAAAATAAAAAAAAGTAATAAAATTGTATATTATTAAAAATAAATAATTATGTTACTAAATCATTAAATATTATCAGGTGAAACAGTTTGTTATTGTTTCTTATTACAATTTGTTCACAACACTTTCTCAAACAACATCTTAGAACCTAGGGTATATTTTGTATTTCATTATAGTTTAATGAGAAATTTCAACATTAATTATGCATAAATTTGTGGCATTGCTAAGCTATATTAATTATCTAGCTGCCCATTCAAACATTTTAACGCAATTTCAAAAATATTCTTGGCTGAAAGACTACTAAATCGAATTCTAAAAATAATAAAAACTGAAAAATCAACATTTATTTTCTCGAGTTCTTCAATAAGTTGTTATTGTTGTTCTGCTTTTTTTTATTATTTTTATTATTATTATTATTATTTTGCATGAGCTAGAGCTTAAAAATAACCTGATTTGGTATTGCTCAGAAAGTGCAAAATGGGTGCAAAGTACAATGCGCTTGAAATATATTTTATGAATATGAGAAATGGGTTGCAAATCTTATGAACAAGCCAAAATTACGAATATTGAAAATTATAATGAAGAACTTTGCTTAACTCTGTGCAATGCTTTTATATCTTTTATTGAGTTAAATGAAAAGACTTTACTCTTCAAGCAATTATTCTGAATAATTTGTAATTATAGATCTTTACATGATGATTAACTAATTGCTCAATGCCATAACAATCTATATTAGCATTTAAATTATATATTTATAAATATATATTTTATACAGATCAGACTTGCCTATGTAACAGCGAGATGCAAATTTTCAATTGAAAATCTTTGACTCAATTAAAGCGCATTGAAATATATTGAATTCATTAAATTAATTTACTATACATATATGTACGTGTAATTGATGTATTGGGCTCCAAATATGAGCCTAAGTCACACAAAATGTTAATAAACAGAACTCAAGAAATGCATGCAAATTGCATGGCTTAGCTGATATACCCCACTGATCGCTGTTCAACTTTCTAGGCGTGAGAATATACAAAAGAAACGTACAACGATTTAAAAAGAAACACGAAAAAATGATTTTATTTTCAGCTGGTTTTCGTGCCAAATTATACGTTTTGTTTTTTTTTTTTAACATTTGTGATGCATTGCATATACAAATTTACTATATATAGTATATATATGCCGTACATGTGTGGGTGTGTGAGTGAGATAGGTTGTTGCGCATGTATGTATTTACTCATATTATTGGGTTTTTAAAACTTTTAGTACGTATAAACATAAACAAATGGATGCGCATATCTCAGTTTATCGTCAATTAATAGTAAACAATTGGCGAATGAGAAATACACATACATACATGTAGATATGTATGTATGTACATATGTGCATTGCGGAAGGTCAGTTTTCAGTTAGCGCGGCTCGATGTTTTTTAGTAGGCTTGTGATATAGTCGGAGCATCGATCGATTTTGAAATTGGGCGAGGGAACTTATCAAATACGCTAATTGCTGAAGTGCAACGTAAGTGCAAATCGAAATGCATAAATCTAATCAACTTTTGAGCTTTCCAATTGATTTTTCATTGATCAGCTGTTTGCTTAATTGGCAGCCAGCAAGGAAAACAAAACACTTAAAAAATATCCGAGACGAAGAAGAAGTCGACGAAGGAGAGAAGCGAGACCCCAAAATCGAATGGACGCACTTCTTCTTCTTGCGCAAGTAAAATGTAAATGAAATTGAAATTGAGCGAGTTTTATTTTTGAGAAAGATCGCAATTTGCAGTCGCCTTGAAAGTGTACGGCATGCGACGGGGCGGAGGGGTGCATCACGTGATGCAAAGAGTGCAAAGATACTGAAAGAATGCAGTCGGACGAGCCTCTCGCCCGCCGATGCGATGCAAAGCGATGTGACGCGATCTGTGTGCAGCCGGCGTAACATAGAAATCAGGTTTTCTTATGATATTTTTTAATACATTTTATTGTTTGGTATGTTGGCAAAGTAAAGTTGCTTTTGTTGATTGTGATTGTTTTTCATTTACAGCTAGAGAGCGTTCACACCTGCGCGACGATCGGCCACGAAATTTGAAAACACTTTCCCAAGTTCTGAGAGCTGCTGTCCAGACGCAAGCGCGCTGCGTTGTTCGCCGTCCGAGTATCAAAAACGTACTGAAGAAGCGGCCGCGGCACCAGCAGCAATAGCAGTAGCACCAGACACACAAGCAGCAGCAGCAACGGGCCTCACCCGACCCCACAGCTCAGTCAGCTTCGTGAGTGCACGAATACCCTGCGCTATGCCTTCGCCTAACACTTGTCGTGCATGTTGCTAGCAACATTTTAGATTGTTGCCAGCTGGGGCTGGCAACAGGTTTCTGCATGTTGCCAAGCACATGTGTTGATTTTGTGATTATGTGTTGACAGCTGCATTTAACGATAAGCTGCCTAAACTTATTTAGTTTTTTTTAATTTATTTTTTTTTTATTTTTTTTATTTATTTATTTTTTTTTTTTTTTGTATTTATTTATCATCAACTGCACTTGATTTATAATAAACAGTTGATAATTTTATATTTAATTAATTGAATAAGCCAAAGCCAATTGAATTTCCCGTCACAGCGATAAGATTTACTCGCCAGCTATCTTTCAAGCTGATGGCCCCGGCAATAATAAGCCAATAAGCCATAGACAATTGTTGCCAATAATAATTTCAATTTGCTTTGTTAAATATTTATTGTTGATGTTTGCGTAACACAAACACCAGCACCAACAACAACGACAACGACAACAACAATCACAGGAACAGCAGACATCAACGTCACTTAGCTTCAAGTGTCGAAATTTACACGTGTGTCCTTTTGTTTTCCTTGTCACGCTCATGCATTGCCATCTCACTCACACGCCTGAGCCTGTCAAGTGCCGTGGAAGTGGCCGCAGGTTTTTGCTTTCATAATACTGGCACCCGCATCCAATAGGGTTGTATGAGTACTAAAAAGGAGGTGCACAATTCCATGTCGTGCAGAATGTGCTGTTAATAATACTATGCAAAATACAATAAATAAGTTGCAATGCATTTATGCAAGTAAAGTACTCACAGAACTAACTTGATCTAATGGCATTGCTCACATATGGGAAACTGAGCTTTGCCTGTGGGTATTTTCTAGTCGAGCAAAAGTTGAATATTTGCATTTGCTTTTGTTTGTATTTAGTTAATATTCAACACTCCGTCGAGCTGGGCTTTGTTTGTTGTGTGCCAATTTGTCGCAATGTTTATTTGTATTTGTTGTAAATAATAACTAAATTAGGCAGCGATTTCATTTGTACTTTTTATGGTAAAGATATTTGTTGACGTTCAGGGCCAGCCAATGAATGTCAAGGCATGCCAAAATGTCAGCTACAACATAAATATAGATCATACAAAAATCGAATCGATAGGGCGGAATTGTTGACCAACCAAATACGGACGCAGGGACGAAAGGACGTAAGCACGAAGTGTGACTTGCATTTGTTTCTTTTCAATTGTTGATAAATATCTCCCCGCTCTCAAGTATTTCTTTACATTTGCCGATCGATGAACATTTCTCAAGTTGATTCGAAATAATATTTACAAAATAAATCTACTTATGCATTTGAATTATTTGCTAAGAAGTTTGTTAGCAATTACTAGAAATTAGACACAAATTTGATATCGAATGAAATTGTATTTTTAGGCACAGTTTACGAAATTTAAACTTTTATCTTATCGATTCAATCAGTATCCGGTTAAAAGAGCAGAACATTTATTTGAAATTAGCGTAAACTTAAAAAATCGAATGTTCAATGGATTGATGCCAAATGTGTGTAAGAGAAGGCTGAGGAGGCGTGGCAGGCGAGGCGTGGTCGACGAACTGAGGTTACCTATCCATGCCCGTTTCTGAGGAGATAAGCTAAATCCTTGAATTTTCAATTTAATGACATCGAACTTATTGCAAGTTGGTTGGTTTGTTTTGTAATGGTGTAATGGTTTTATGAAAATGCATGTAAAAGGCAAAAGGAGACGTCGCAGACCCCATAAAATATATATCCGTATGAAGGCAGAAGGCCCGTCCGCATGAAGGCAGAGATTTCGTAAACTACAAATGCTAGAAGGCTGAACAATCGTGTGTTATATACGCTGTACGATTTCCCATTTCCCAATTATCGATACAAAATCGCAAATTTGTTGTACTATTTTTAAGTTTTTTGGATCATAACTTTTACCCCGTTTGAGCTAGAGACTTCGAATTTATTTAGATGAATATTATAGATATGCAAAATTTGTTATAATCATCTGATTATTTTATTTATTTTGGATGCCACGCCCCCTTCGTTCCCAATTTGAAAAAAAAAAAAAAATCATTTCAAATACTAGAGACTTGCAATTTGGCAAATAGACACATTTGGATGCCATTTATGTATTCCGAAAGTTTCATGAAGATCGTCCATCTAGAAACGGAAGTTAGCAGAGGGCGCGCTCATATGTTCGTAAAGAAGGAGAGTATTAGTTTTTTTTTTTTTTTTTGTAGGGACAGGGTATCTCGTAGTCGAGCCGTCTCGACTAGAGCCTTTTTACTCGTTTTTTTTACAGGGCGTGGAATAAAAACCTTTATCGAGAATCTGTTATAAAATTTTATCTCGTTCATCCTTACAGCTAGAGTCCCCAAAGTCACCCCCATCCGCCCGAAAGTATAAAACAAATGTAATTAAAATATGTGCATATATTGTTCTTGGAATATATCAGTTATATAGATAGATCACCTCTACGGTAGACGGGTCTAATCAATCGAATACTATATTTTCCACTATAACTTGATTTACAATTTTCAATTGGTTCAGTGTACAAAAATAGCAAAATTCTTCTAGCTCAAAGAAATTGTTCTGAGAGATTTGCAATAATAAATTGTCAATAAATAACTATAAGTGTTCCACTCAATCAGATTAGATATTTTCGTTCAGAAAAGCCCAACTACGGGAAAGCCAGATATAGCAATAACAAATGTTAATTACAACAATAATAACTCTTCTTTAAATTTCATTGTTCAGTGTCTTGATTATAGCAAAAGCTGTCATTAAGCTAAAAATTATTATTGATTAGTGATTGCATTAGTCAGCAATAAAAATCAACGCATTTGTTGATGAAATGTTACTAAGTTAACTAAGTCTAGATACTTTTCATATTTCCATAATAATCAAACTCTAATTAGAACAATTTGTCATAACAAAATTTAACAACTGTAATTGTTTCATATTATTTAAGGTTTTTGCATAAATAGCATAGATAGTTTGTTGCGCGTGCAGAAGATTTCTTGGAATATTATTCGTTCGAAGAAGGGTTCAGGGGATCTCTTAGTCGAGCAGTCTCTACTAGAGCTTTCTTAATTGTTTAACATATATTTGTATGCTTATATCGTAGTCATACTATTATTATTGTGAGATCTCAATTGAGTCCAATAAAGAGCTAAAGTTTTTCTAAACTACATAGAACGGTTTATTATTTGATCAAAAGGTATTATTTTGATGGTATTGTCATCTACATATATCATATCAATAAATCTGAGGTGAATTGCAAATGTTAATGCAAACATTAAACAATTTCTTACACTGTAGATGCATATGTGTGCGTGCGTGAACATATCTCGTGCTCCACTTTGGCAAGCTTATCACCTGGCAGGAAACTTAGCCCACTGCTCAAAAGACCAGGGCTAAAACTGGTGCAACAAGCGTGATTTTCTTTTTTTTTTTTCAGCAGTGCATTTTTCTTGGCCCGAAGGTCATGCCATGAGAATGTGTGCTCGGTTGGTCTGGGGTCATTATCACCGAACACATGCGTAAGGGTGACTAGCAGGAACTGGAAGGGGCTGGCAGGGACGACTATTGAAAACAAAATGAAGTTTATTTTATTTGCGTTTGCTGCCAAACAACAAGATAGCATACACCACACATACACATTCACACGTACACACACACACACACATTCGCATAGAGAGGCAGAGCCGCACATTAAGCGGACCAAAAGCAACAACAAAAGCGAGCTGCACACAACGAAAACAACAAAAGATTCAGCATAACGGTGAAAGTGGCAACGAAGAGAGGCTACGTGTGCGAGACGAAGAGAGTGTGAGACTGGGAGCGGGCTATATGAGTGCGAGCAGTATTGATATACTTTTGTGCTCCCTTTTGCGCTATTGCTTCTGCTGTTGCATTCGTTTGCGTTTGCGTTTGAACTTTGCAAGTTTCGCTTGCTCTATTGTTGCTGTTGCTGTTGCTGTTGTTGTTGCCTGGCTCACTGGCCGGCAGTCGCAAGTTCTCCCAACTGTTGATGTTTACAGTTAGCGCTTGGATTTATAAACTCCGCATGCGAAGCACGTAACATTGGACAATTTAAAGTTTAGCACACACTCTCACCCCCAGCCACACACACAGCCTGCAGGCGCGCGGCTAAAAGGCTAAGCCAAGCTGTAAAGCACAACAAGGACGCTTGCCCTATCGATGACAATAAGAAATTCGGCGTTTTCTTCCAAGTATTTACGCTTAGTTTAGTTTTATTAGTTAAACAACAATGCGAAAGAAAAAAGTTTAAAAATTAATGACAGCTTCGACTTCGACGTGTGTGTGACTGCCGAAATATATTTATGTATGTGTGTATGCGTGTTTGGGATGGCAAGTGGACTCAGAGCACGCCCTAAAGACTACTATGCAACTGACCACCAATCAAAAGCATTTAACTCGACAAAGCTTTTTATGGCAGCAATTCGTTTGGTTGTAGTCCGTGCTAAGCTTTTATGGCACTTGTTGAGTGCAAGTCTTTGAAAGCAATTTGTGCCTAATACATTTTCGTAATGAATGAGCAGTGAATACATATATCAAGAAAATAATAATATAATTGAATTATAAGAACTACTTTTCCTTTTTTTTTTTAATTGTTATCGCATTTTTAGAAAGATAGAATATTTATTTTTATATAGAATATTTATTTTTAAGTAACATATTTTGTCAAATAAATATTTTTTAAACAGTTCGATTGTGGAGCGCAAAGTTATCAAAATCAATTGCAGTGGCCAAATTATGTGTTTTAATTACGAGGGCTGTCGAGACGAATTTAAAACAATATATTATATATTATTTATATATATTTGTCGAGACAACTAAATCTAGCTTTTCAAGCATAGTATAAACATTACAATATATAGATATCAATATCTTCTTATTAGGTAGATGCGAACGGATAATATAATGCCACCAAGCACAGTTATATTTACTAGACCCAAGGCTTGGTCCTATATCGGATATCCTATTTGACGATTGGGCACGCCCCTAGTGGACTTAGGGAAAATTAGCACACTAAAAGTCGATTCTGCAATTTTAATAGTTTGGAAATGGTGCGCGTTCATCCGGATAGACTGATGAATACAGTTTTATCCTTACATTCCGTGAGTGGGAGGGCAATCAAAATTGATTTGTATGATAGACAGTAAATGAGTGTCATTGACTTATAAATCGCACTCATTATGATGCATAAAATCTATTTATAAACAGGTAAGAAAGCTCTAGTCAAAACTGCTCGAGACGGACAATCTTTATGAAACCTTCAGAAGGTATTACACAAATGTATGCCAAATTGCAAGACTCTAAATTTTCTAAAACTAACTCATATACACGGACCTAGCAGAAAAATAATTAAGTCTCTAGCTCTCATAGTTTTTGAGATCGACGGGTTCAGACATGCGGGCTATATCGACTCCGTTTGCCGCCCTGACCAAAAATATATATACCTTATAGGGTCTGCCACATACTTCTGCCTGTTACATACTTTTATAGCCTGATTTCCCTTTTTCAATGGGTTCAGGGTATAAAACATGACGATTATATAAATGTAAAACAATGATAGTGAACTCAAAAATTAATAACAATACAATCAAGTGTTTCCAAGATGTTCTATATATTCTATAACTGATTAAAAAGCCAGTTTGGGTAAATTGAAGGTCCTGTACTAATAGGACAAATTCCTGTGCGATATGACTCCTTCAATAGGTGGGAATATACTTAAAAAATAATCTGACAAAATGCTGAAATTTGTTTGCTTATTTTACGAGTTGTCCAGTGTTTCGACATATTCTTGATCATTATTATTTTTATCGCATTCTTCCATAGTGCCAATCATATTTTAAAATTTTTATTGTTTTTTTTTTTTTAACTTTTTTTACTTGTAGTCCCGGCAGCATGTCTCCTTCACTTATATAAGTTGATTCATGAATAAGAAGGCAAAGCATAGCGCCAATATCGAAAGCAAAGTTATACAAGAAACGTTTTCAATAATGATTTAGCTATTTGTTTTGTGAATCTTCACAGATATTACTTAAATATTTCAAGCACAAATTTGTTATGTGATCAACTGGCAGCTATACTGCATTTGCAATGAATGCAAAATATCTATTCACTTGTCTTATCATTTAAGTCTCTCCGCAGCCAGCATTTAAATTCTTAGCTCTTAAGCCACATTTCAGACATTTTTGTTTGTACTGAACTATTTGGTTTCAATTAAACTGCAATGAACAACACTTTATTGTACTTCCATTCTCTAAAAAATGTGAAATTGATCAGTAAAAAAAAAAAAAAAAAAAAAAAAACGGAAAAAGCAATATATATTTTTTTTTAAGTCAGCAATTTTTGAGCTCGCAATTGGGGTTTCAAGGAAGTCCGATTTGACGGGAAAAAAGCCGATTGGCAACACTTTCAGCGACACCCAAATAGTTGTTTAAAACATTTAAAAAAAAAAAAAATTGATTTCGGGTTAAATCAAGTGCATATATTGCAGAATTTTGTTGGCCATTGCGATGTAATTAATCAATAATAGCAAAGACTATTATAACAATAATAAGTTCGATAGTCAACTCATTGAGCCCACAGAGGTTCTGCATTGGCACTGAAATTGACTTGTTGGTTGATTATCTGCCGTGTGGCTTACAAATTGCGATGATTAGAACGTTAATTACGGCACGTAAATCTAACGAACAGACGCTGCTCCACATCACGCTGTAGAAATAGGGAGTCAGAGCGAGAGAGTGAGAAAGAGAGATAGCGATAGAGCGAAAGAGAGAGTGCGGGCAGGCCAGTCCGACTGCTGGCCAGGATTTACGAGCAGCATTAGCAGCAACGGCAGCTGCAGCAGCAACTGTTGCTCCAGCAGCAGCACCAGCAGCGGCAGCAGAAACTCTGTTCGTGCTGCTCATAAGCAAATTTTGTTGAGGCAAGTAGCTGACGACTGCTTGGGGCAGCTGCCCCAGACATATGTAGCTGAAGTTCCAGTTTTGGCTCGGACTTGGACTCGCTGGGAATGTTTACGGCCGCGTTGACAGTTTAAATCGCAATGCGCTCGTATATTTTGACGTTTTACAGTCTTTACAATAATTTACGTATGTGTATGTATGCGTGAGTGTCTATTTGTATGTATGTATGTGTGTGTGTGTGTGTGTGTGTGTGTGTGTGTGTGTGTGTGTGTATTTGGCACTTGTTGCCTAGGCGCAGGCGCAACTGTGAGAAAGTGCCCCGCTGTTGCGATTTCTTAGGTTCATTATGCGAGCGACCCGCCGTCTATGGGTTAACAATCACTTGAAGCACACACAAAACATCGAAACGGCGGCTGCTGCCTACACAGCCACGAATCGGCCACGAAACAGTTGCTGCCTCTCCGCTGCTGCTCCTCTGTTTTTGGCCTTGTTTGGGCCGGGTCGAGCCGTGATTTAATCGCCACTGCCCAAAAAACAAAAAAAAACTTATTATGAGCACTCGTAAATTTCTGCGTTCGATTCGTGCGCTCCAGAGTAGCGTGGAATATGTAGCAGGTCATTGTTGCTGTTGCTGTTGCTGTTGCTGTTGCTGTTGTTGCTGCTGCTGCCGTTGTTGCTGAAGTGCGTGGAGTGCGTAGCAAGCACTCGATCAACAAAAGGCATCACTTGGATGTCGCCTCGAGTGGATATGCGGCGCAAAGTGTTGAAATAAACTACAACAGCAGCAACAACAATAACAATGCTAACTCACAATGCATCTCGCTCGCACATACACATACTATTGGCTACCCGTTCGCACAGCAACAATCAAATCTGAAGACTGTCAGATTAAAGAGCATCAGCTGATTCAGCTCTCAGCTCGCAGTTGGAGAATGAGACGCCAAGCATTTCGGAACTCGCTCAACTAAGGTGCGTAACGTCTTATGGACTCTTAAGCACCTTGGCCATGCCTCATTACTAGTACGAAAGGGTCCAATTATTTTGATTTAATGCATGGGCTGCGATTAAAATAATGCAATTAAATAAACAAGCTCACAGCTATACAGTTATACGGAAGACAAATTCGAGTCTTTCGATCTGTCTTTGATGTATGTTGAGTAAAGCAAATGCAAAATACATTCATAGCATTCGAATAATGCGAGAAAATACATTGAAAACATCAAATTAAATTCAATAAAGCAAATACTCGTGTGTAGACTTTATAGCGTTTTCTACTATGATTTGATTAGATTTCTTGATAGATGCTATACAGTATCGAAATACCAATGAAACACTGATGCTATCGTATTACTAAATCCGAAATAGAGAGCTTTTAATTTGTATGTGCCAATCTGTTGAAGAATAATAAGGACTTTAGTTACATATATTCGTTCAGCATTCAGATCTGTGGCATGTTCTTCCTGTTGTCCGTTCGTCTATTGCACTATTTTGAGGCTCAACTTAACTTAACTTGGCTAAGTCAAGCAAGTAACTAGTTACCCAAGATGCTTTAATTAACTCATTTAGTGACCGATTAAAAATATGTTTGGAATAGATTAGATAGCTATTGTTATATATATTTAAGCAATTGTCATCGTCGTTCAACATATCAAAGTGACATGACAAAACTGTCAGCTTTTTATTTCGATGTCGAATTCCTGGAATTGTTTTGGTCTAATGAGCATAATCACGGTCTTGAGGCGGGTGAATGTGCCTGGCTTCCAGCCGACTCGCCACCAGATCATTTCCTCATCCTTCGCATTGAAGTAGCCGCCATTGAGATTGCTGCAGGAATATTAGAAAGTAAATATGAAGACCTTCACTCACAACAAGGGATCACCATCTCATCTACTTACTTCCAGGAGCAGCTTTTGTACCACCAAGCACCATGCGCGAACTGGGCGCAGTTTCTGTCCAGCATCCTGTCGTTGTCTCGATCGTAGGTCGTAAACTTCATGCCCTCATCGATGCGCAGAGCGTCGCCCGCATCGCCCGTATAAGCGCCGAGTGAGAGTAGACTGTAGTCGGTGCTTTCGTTGCCAATTCTAAAGTTGTCGTAGCGTGCAAATTTGGTCACATTATGAGCATCCTGCAAGTGGATGAGCAACTCGTGCGGCTGCTGTTGGGTTAGTTGATGCAGTCTCTGCAGTCCAATGAAGAACTCCCTCCGTAAGTCCCCAAAGCCCGAGCGGTACTCCTTCCAGCTGCGGTAGAAGTTCACATCCCCAGTTAGACGACGCTGGATCACCATCCAGCCGGGTCCGGCCACGCGGCTGTCGCAGGCCGCCTGAAAGGCTCGCAAATAAGGCAGTTTGACCATATGGAGTCGCGAGTCATCAAAAGACATGCAGCTCGTCGCAGTGGTTCTCTTATCGTACTCAGCTGTTTTGCACCTGCGTAGCTGCTCAGTCAATGCCTGGACTTGCTTTTCCAGCTCGGTCAACAGCTGTGCCTGCTGCTTGATTGCCACCGTCTTGGACTGGATGTTGGCTTGGCATTCATTCAGGTGCCCTTGCAACCTTCTTGAGGAGCGGGTTGCAGATTTCGCTTGTCTATGATGCGCCTTTTCAATATCCAGCTTGCCCGTAAGATGATCGAGCTGCACTTTCGTCCATCGCCTCAGCCTCGATTTTGGCGTCAAGCTAGTCTGTAACGTCTCCGTTCATTTTATTTCTTCTATTCTGCTTTCATTTGTTCTTGTACGTACCTCTTCATTGGAGTGCTCCAAAGCCGCAGAGTCCTGGTAAAAACTAGACAGGACTATCATTACAGCTGCTAATATGATCGAGTATTTTGCCATGATTCGCTTTGTTCGCATAGGTCGAGTGCTTCGCCTTGAGTTCTAATTCGCACTGCGCTTTGCTCTTAAAAAACTCCCTTATAAATGTTTCTCAGTCCGATAAATTGCTAACCAGACCACAGCGTTGTAACTTCTCATGAAATACTGATTTCTTCTTAATAACCACTGCGAAAATTATTGTACTATTCAATTGAATTACGAATAGTATGCAAACGTCACAGCTGAACGTTATGAATCACATGATCCACGGCGTGCATTCGCGATATTAAATAATAATCATTTTATAATTCAAAGTTTATAACATATAATAAAATAAGTATATAATAATATTAAGTATGACATATATACACTCATTCTATGAATATCTGTTCTTATAATCTAATAATGAAAATTAAACCTCAATATGTAGCAGTTTTATGAAAATGAATGAAAATAATGATTCATAAACCAAGATGAGTTCACTAAGAAAGTTCATATACAAGAAAAGTTGTTCAGCAATTCAGTTCTCATTGTCTATTGCAACTTCAGCTCTTGACTAGTTGAGCAATCCCAGTCACACATAATCGAATAATCATAAAACCAACTGTCCAAGACTACAGTTAAACCAAACTAAATGAAATTAAAGTTCTCTTTAAATATTTTTAAAAAAGAGTATTAAAATATTTTTTTAAAAATTTGTACTTTTTAGATTTATTTAACATGAATGAATCGAACAAATAAAATTCATCAATTTCCCAATAGAAAATTTCAGAGATTTAGAGACGAACCGTGGCTTCCAGGTTGGATTGTAATATAACATTGAAAATGAACTCCGCATGCGTTTTAGTTGATTCCCTGCAAGTTATCTTTAGTCACAAGGCAGCAATAACAATAACGACAATAACAAAATCAACAATTACACTGACAAGCAGCTGACAGCCGCTGTTAACCCCAAACGCCCAAATGGTCATTGATACGGCCAGGCAGCACATAAATGTTGCCTTTGCTTTAGCCTGGCCTATTAATGAGTTGTTGTTGTTGCTGTTTCTGCTGCTGCTGCTGCTGCTGCTGCTGCTGTTGCTGTTGCTGTTGCTCCAGCTTCTTGGGAAAAGTTCAAGCCATGGGCAGCGACAACAACAAGTTCATTATTGCCAACTCATCACGTGGCCGAAGCCGAAGACCAAGCGCAGACCAACTAGCTGAAGTGTGTTGTTGTTTCTGTTGTTGTTGTTGTTTTTGTTGTTGTTGTTGTTGATGTTGTTGCTGCTGCTGTTGCTGTTGCTGCTGCTGCTGTTCTTGTTGCCAGTGTCTAAAAGCAAGCATCAGCGGCGTCGGCGGCGTTTAACTGACAAGAAGCCGGATTATTAATCGACGTTTAATTAATTTATAACCAATTAAGCAGCAACATAATGCGGCAAGCTAAACAAAATATATATCTATACATCTATATATATATATACCAATAAATATGTATATAAAGCTCAGCTACCGTTGACTGTTGGCTCTTGGCTGGTGCAGCAGCAGCAGGAGAACCCGCACAGTGAGTGAGTCGTAAATGCCAAAACTCGTTCTAAGTTTTTTCTGCTCTTATATATATATAAATATATATATATATATATATATATATATTTTTTTTTTTTGCTGCTGCTGCACTAAAAAGAAAAAAGCGTTAGCCAAGGCAGAAATCGTTGCAAAAAGGGGGAAGAGAGCAAATATAAAAAAGGCAGCCAATGTCACAATTTATGGCATTGTTGCGGCAACATGCACCTGCAACAATGAAGCCGCTGCGCTGCGCTGCCGCCGCCGCCACCGCTGCAACAGCAACAACAACGGCAACGGCAACGGCAACGGCCCAATGCCGCAACCTCTGTGTGCTGCCTGGCGGCATGTTTCCACTGATCAGCTTGTGATTTCTTTTTGCTCTGCAGCGGGAAATCCTTATAAGCCAAATATGTTAACGAACCATGAAAAGCAAAAATTAAATTAACAACAACAACGAACGCAGCAAAAAAATTAGCCTATGCGCAGCCTTTCTAAAAAGCCATCGAACATCAGCTGCTGGTCAAATGGCCCATAGGCTGGCCTATTAACACATTCAGCATGTGGCACCACAGGAGCTTGAAGCTGCACCACGAGACACAACTGGCACCACCACGCACCACCACACAAAGCCATCACTCCCATCAAGGTTTTGCAGCTGTCAGCTAGAGCAACTCCCGCCGTTTGATCAAGTGTGCCCCAGAGTTGCCAACAGAACCAAATGCCGAATTATTGTGGCACGTTAGAAGAGGCAAGCGGCAACAGGCAAAAGGCAACAGGCAACTGGCAACAGGCAACAGGCAACTGCAACGGCTGCAGAAACCGCGACGGCAACAGCGACGTCGACTGCGCAGTTAGCGTCAAGATTTATGTGATCCTTAAGATTTATTGGTTTACGGCATTGTTGTTGCAATAAAAAACAACAACATTCATAAATTATCATTAAACGTTTAAATGTGACGCCGCTGCTGCGCCCCCAGAGCGGCAGCAACTGTTGTTGCTGTTGCTGCTGCAGCTACTTCTGCAGCGCTGCAATCTTGCTGTTCTGGTCAGCGCTCTACGCTATCTTTATAATGAGCCAAATGACATTTATATATATATATATATATATATGTGTGTTATTGTTGTTGTTGCTGCAGTCAGCTATCGCTTGCATGCAATTTCTTTTAGCAGCAACAGCAACAGCAACAGTTGCTGCTGTTGTTGTCCGCGTCTAGACATGGCGCACCAGAGGTGACATTTGATTGTCATTGTTGGCATATTAAAACAGGCTCAAGCGTCTGCACGCGCCGCCAGCGACGCGGACGAGCCCAAAAGCCCAAAGCCCACAGAAGTCAGCTCCATTGGACTCAACTTCACTTGCCTCAAGAACTCTTGGCTGCGGCTCCCAAACGCATTGAACTCCCAGTTCTTACGGTCTGTGACGCGCTCCGCTTTCAGCTCAAAAGGCAGCCAGTCTGTGCCTCAATTTCTCTCCCTCTCTGCGCATTTAGTATGCAAGAGTTGGCTTTTCTTTTGCCAGGGGCAGGGCCAGCTAACAACAAATGCGACTAGCCATAGCAATAAAAGCAGCAGCAACAAAATAACAACTTCAACTGCAGTCCGCACACGCAGTGACATTGTCAGGTAAGGAACAATTAATAAAGGGGCGCCTCGGAGCACTTGCGCATTCGTTTCTTATACATATACGTCTAAAGATATATTTGGACTAACTATATGGACATTTACACTTTTTATTTCAATAAATAGTTTATGTTTTATTTACGTTTGATATTCAAAAAACAATAAACCGTATATTAATGTGATACACTGTACCTATACAGATATATATGGACTAACTTACTTAATCAAATTTGATATCTCGCTGTAGAGCTGCACATTATTGCTCATTAACGGAACCGCATTACATTTCATTTACATTTGATACTTATGTATATGATTACGCTGGTAAAACCTAAGCACATTGATGATTCAAGACCCAATCTGTGACTCATGCGTTCTAATATTTTCAATAAATGATTTTTAAACTATATATGATATGTGATTTATGGCATGAGCATACAAATATTTGAGAATATACATAAACAGGCTGTAAACGATGCATTGAATTTGCACACCTAATTATATTTATAATACTTGATGCAATTTTCAAAAATATATTTTCTAATACTTCACAAAATACACATCTATAAAATATGTCTTCTTTTATTGACCAAATTGAGTGTGTCAGATGCTACATTTATGATTTACAATCGCTCTAGTAGGTGGCATGGATATATATTTGGTGATTAGCCACGTGCCGATCTCTGGCTTTGAAGCTGTAAAATATGCAGTTTTACCAGATGTTAGACTTAGAATTTTATTTACATGGAAAGTCTGTAGATACTCAATGGATACGGAATTCATTAAAATTTTAGTGAATCATCATTCATAACTGTAGCATCACAACTGTAATATATGGAATATATAGCATGAACATATTTCAGAGATTAGTAAAGAAAAGATAAAAAACTTAAGGGGCTATGGTTCAGGCTTGGGCTATAGACCTGAAGCTGTAATCCGCCTCATAGCAAATGAACGAATCCTTTGCCTGGCGTCTCTGGCAAGCCAAACAAGAGACCTGGCCAGTCCACGACCCAAACAGACGTCTGGCTACAGCCTGAAACACAAGTGCGCACTCAGACTCACACACTCACGCACATGCAGACTTATTAGACTGTCGGGCACATCTTTCTATATAGGCGTCTTCAGTGTGGAGGCTATTGAAAAGCCTCAGCCTCAACAGGCGAACGCGCCTTTTACAAATTTTTATTGAAAAATATTAAATTCTCATTAAGGCAATGAAGCAGGTTCAGTTTGCAGTTCCCAAAGCCGAATCTGGCCAAGCAGACAGCATCATTTTCCACAGAGAGAGAGAGAGAGAGAGAGAGAGAGAGAAGATGGGAGGAGAGTTTTTCCTGCTGCTGGCTCGCTCCAAGTTGAATGTTGGCGCGCGCGCGCATGCGCCGATAGAGTCGCTCAGATAAAAGATGATTTATGGGTTTTATGGTGTGATGGGAATTTTAATTTAAGCATTTTAGCCAAACAAAATTATAAGAAACGCCAGCCGGCAGCAGCAGGCACAGCAACAGCAACAGCAACAGCCAGTAACAGCAACAGCAACAGCAACAGCCACAGCATCAGTAGAGCATTGACCATTTGCCTCTATTAGGCAATTGCCAATTGTCAAATGAGGCAGCTAACGTGGCCCAGACCATTTTTAATTGAGCCAATGCGCACAGCATGTTGCAGAGGCCCACATTTCCGCATAGACGAACCGACTGTCCATTATACTCACTCACCTGTAAAATAAATGGCAAAACTGCCAACACTTTGGCAACGCGCTGACAACTCCGAGCACATGCACATGCGGCGACACAAAGCTTCAAGGGGCTGGCTGAGAGGGGTGAAGCGCTATAGGGGCAGAGGCTGTTCCAATTTAATGCAGAAGCTAGAAGGCAAACTACGACGGGGGCGACTATGACTGCGACGACAACGGCGACTGCGACTGCGAATGTGATTGTGTGACTGCGATCTGGCTGGCAGTTACCGTTAGGTGTCAAAGATTTCATGCCCCGAGTCTCAAAGTAACGACACACAATCGATCACAAATCAAACGATGAGAGAAAGAGAGAGACAGAGAGAGCGGAGGTATCGTAGAGATAGAGAGAGAGAGAGAGAGAGAGAGAGAGAGAGAGAGAGGGGTGACTCGTGTTGCGACAGTCGTCCAAATGTGTCTTAAAAATCAGGCCGCTAAAGCAGCACAGTTTCATAAATTGCAGGTGACCTGCCGACCAGCAGCAGCAGCAGCAGCAGCAGCAGCAACTACAGCAGCCAAAAGCCAGCACTGAGGCATAACAATAAATTAAAAATGGCCAACTGTGTTTTGGCTTAGGTATCTGTATACACACACACACACACACACACACTAGCTGCTGTTCTCCTGCTGCACCTCCTGCTTCCCTCTGCCTCTTTACGCCAGCCCACCTGCCGTGAGATTTGGTTATTGGAGCGTTGTTGCTTTTTGTCGTTTTTTTTTTTTTTCTTCTTTTGCTGATGGACAGCAACGATCCCGAATCCGCATTCAATAGCTGATCGAATGCAGCTCCAAGTGGCAGGCCACGTTTGATGGACACGTTTGCTGATGCATAGCTGCAACTTTATTGGCTTTTAATGAGCTGTTCAACCGTGTGTGTGTGTGTGTATGTGTGTGTGTGTGTGTGTGTGTGTCTGTAGATGCATGTCAAGGCTACATGCCATGTGCATGACACAAGCTTTTAAGCATTTAGTCCACAGCAGCCGAAATTTAATAACATTTATTCACTTATTTTTATTAATTTCATTTTATAGTTTATTTTAATTAATTGATACATAAACATTTGTATGCATATTTATTAAATGGGTTTTTATTTTTTAAATGTTCTAAAAGGTAGTTTCAAAATACTGTATTTTAATATTTGAATGAGAGATTTTTGTTCACTACATCGATGAATTTAAACAATTTTGAAAAAAAAAAAAAATGCATACGAGATCAAATGTTTTAGGTATGAATGATATAAAAAAATATTTCTGATTAAATTACCTACCCAAACACTTATAAACTATATGATATATTTTATAAATTGACGATATAAAGGTATATACCTTTATTATAAAATGACTTGCAAACATCGGCAATAAAAAGTAAAAAGCCGTCGAATTAAATAAAGAAAAATGTAGAAAAATGTTGTACATATCTGTTCATTCCACTTTCATTCACGATTCAAGCAGAGAACTTTATATATCGGTATAATAATCAGTCTACTAGATTTGATTGAATTTACCATGAAGATAAGGTGCCTGGCAAATGTCCATTTTTTCTGAGTTTCCTCTTTCCTAATATCTCCTAATATTGATAAATAAATTGATTGATATATACATTTAACGAATTCCCGAATATATTGCGAATTACTGCAGAAATTAGGTATGCGCTGCTCAAGGGAATTGTTGCAGCTAGCTTCGTTTGTTGGCTCTGTTGGTTTGTTTACTTTTACTCATTTGCATGTGGTGCTGCGGGTCATTAAACCTGGCGTCAGCCTCGCCAAGATGACCTGACCAAAAGGCATATTCGTTAGACATACAATCAGACAGATGGGAGTAGTATATTAATTAGCCCGACAAAACCGGTATGTTATATATGTTTAACCTTTATGCTAAATGCGGCCCCATCGAGCGAGTCCAACGCCGATGTCGAAGTTGATGTCGATGCTGAAGCCGACGCCGGCGCCGACAGCAGCAGAGGTAGCTACTGTCTGTCGGCTGGGTTTATTATTAATTTACCAATAAATTGCCGCTGCGTATACGTAATATTTCACAATTTTAGCTTAATGATCGAAACGTTATTCATGCACTGATTTCCGCTGCAGGTGTCATCGCGCGTGCGAGAGAGAGAGAGAGAGAGAGAGAGAGAGAAAGAGAGAGAGAGGGAGAGCAGCAGCACTTTAACCAGTTGCGCATATTAGCAAAAAGTGAGAAAAAAAAAACTGAAAGGCTTAAGAAAGAAAATGAAAAAAGAAGCCAATCCAAGGCCCGCATTGAAATTACAAATGACGAGAAATTTGTCATCTTTATTATTGCAAACAACGCGCGCGCACAGCCGACGACAAACGACGACAATGCTCCCCTGGACAATTGGCGGGTGCGTGCTGCTGGACCCCAATCCATGGGGCCAAGTGAGCTGAGCCAAGCCAGGCCATCTGCGTCCGCGTCCGCGTCCGCGTCGAGTCGAGGCGAGGCCTGAGGAGCACACATAGGCCGCAGCTCGAACTGCCGCCGTTTGCCGCTTCGATGTTGACAACTTGCCACACATCTTTTGGCTAAGCTCTGGACGGCGCACGGTGTGGTTAGTGGTTAGTGGTTAGTGGCCAGTGGCTAGTGGCTAGTGACTCGTGGTTAGTGGAGTGGACAGGGACAGCCACTTGGTAGCCATTGTGCGCTCAATTGATTTTTCATTTAAATAAAAATCCACAGCGGATTTCGACCCCAGCCTGTTGTGTGGCTTAATGAGCTGCCCGTTTCTTGTTATTGTTCAGCTTCAGCTTCAGCTTTAGTCTCAGCTACCAGCAAGTATGTTTGTTAGCCCCTATCTGTATGTGTTTCTGTTTGTTTATGGTACACAAAGTTTTTATTTTTATATTTATTTCAGCAAAAAAATATATGTATTGTAGGTATGTATAAGGTATTGGCGTACAAAAATAATACACTTTGTTCTTGTTTTTTTTTCTTGTCATGAATGGATGCAGTTTTTTTCAGCTTTTTTTCTGTGTGGCTTGTTTAAATCTATATAGCAGTTGCAGCTCTTCTGTTGCGCCAGTCGTTGCACTAGTGTAATGAATTTATCGACTCTGATCTCAGTTTATAGTTTAGGCTTCAAAGTCCAAAGCAAGTTTAATTAAGAGCTAACAAGAGAGAACTTCATTTTGGTACTCTCCACAAAGATTTTTCAAATAGTGGAAAGAAAATATAAATTTTGTATTAATATTAAATATTTGCTTTCATGCGCTATTTCCGTCCTTGAGAAGCGAAAAGAGAGGTACTATAAAATTTGATCAAATATTAATTTAATAATCTTGCAACTGCAACTGCCATTTCGTATGGTACAAATGTAAATATAGGTAAGTTTAAGAGTAACTATATCAGAGTTAATTACTATTGTATGATTGTCATTTATAAATATTGCTGCCTCTTGTGTCTTGTGTCTCGTGTCTTGTGGTTCCTCTTGTTTTCATCTCTGCTAGTTTCGATTATTTAGCTTTCGTATAAAATTTTCTACTTAAGATCCAATATAAAAATTTGTGCTAAAATTAGTTAAACCTTCTTACTGGCTAATGTATCGTGGATATGTAAAACGTATCGCGTTTAGTAAATGTATTTACACACAAGTTGCTAGCACCAATACAAATGTTTATACTTATGTAGGCGTATTAGCCTCCTCAATATCAAAAATCAAATATCAAATATCAAATATCAAATATCAAATATCAAATATGATATATGAAATAGCATATATCAAATATATCAAATATATCATATATATGAAATTCTTTAGGTAATGTAGTAATAAACTGTCTTTATACTCGTAGTACCGCTTGTTAACTTGGCTTCTTGAAGGCAACGTCTGCTTAGATGCTATTTAAAATTTTACAAATTCTCATTTGCTTTAATTACTAGCTAGTTTCTTACAGCTCGAGTGGGCTTTGAGCCCGCTTACGGATCTAAATTGGGCTACTTAAGCGTTAAGACATAAAAACTGAACGAAGTGATGCATGAAACAGTGTTTTATAAATAAGAAGGAGAAAACTTCAAAACAAAACGGCCTCATTGGGGCATTTTCCTATATGTGATGTCGAAGTGGGCATGGTCGTGGATGTGGGCGTCGGCATGGACGCGGCTACTTTGAGGATTTCTATATGGCCGGCGGCTCAATGACGTCGCATGTGCAGCGACAGGTGATCGGAGCGACTGAAACTTCGGGTGCAGAGCTGACAGCGAAAGGGTTTGACGCCCGTGTGCTTCCTGTAGTGGCGAGTCAGCTCGTCGGAGCGGGCAAAGCGCCAGATGCAGCCTTCCCAGGTGCACACATACGGCTTCTCCCCTGCGAATGGAAAATGAGAAGAGGCAAATTGGGTTTAGGAACTCAGCAGTTGCGCTTTCGATGAACAGCATTCGAGTTCTAATTCAAAATCTCACCTGTATGAGTGCGCTTGTGCGCCTTGAGGTGCGAACTCTTGGTGTAGACCTTATCGCAGCCCTCTGTGTCGCACTTGTGTACCTTTCGGTTCTTGTAGAGATCATTGAAGCCGCTGCCATTGGAGGCGGTGTCGCGACTGAATGAGGCGCCGCTGCCCGCACCGCTGCAGCCAAAATTGATGCCACTGAAGCTACTGCTGCTGCTGTTGTCCTTGCGCGGCCCGCCGCCCAATGCCATGCCTCCAAAGGCGGGATTCAGTGCCGCATGAGGAGACACCCCTGAGCCTGTATAGCTCTTCCAGCTGGACTGTGAGCTGACACCGCCAGCTGTTGCTCCAGTGCTTGAAGACTTACTGCTCGTCGAGGCGCATTTGCGACTTGCCTGAGCATCAGTTATTTTATAAGGACTCTTGAAGAGACTCAGCAAGCTAAACTTGCGATCGTAGTCCTGGGCGCTGCTGCTGTTGCTGTTGTTGACGCTGTTGCTGGTGCTGCTGCTGCTGCCGTTGTTATAGCTGCAGCTGTTGTTGTTGTCCTCATGCTTGCTGATGCGTCGATAGGTGAAAAAGAATGGCGATGCAGCAAAGAATGGCGAGAATGGCAGCTTGGATACGCCGGAAGAATACAGCTGTTGCTGCTGTTGTTGCTGCTGCTGTCGCCCAAAGGCGCCCAACGTAGAACAAGCAGCACTTGCATAGCCACTAACTGAGGATGAACAGCTAGCCTGTTTGCCATTGCTGTAGTTACCGTTGCTATAGTTGTTGCTGCTGCTGCTGCTGCTGCTGCTGCTGCTAAAGGCTTTGCTGCTGGGTCCTGCTTTGGTGGCGGATTTGCTGCTGATGCTGCTGTTTCTAGTGGTGCTGCTGCCGCTGGTGGCGTACGAGGTGCTCGCTGAAATTGTAAATGAAGTTGAAAGTCAGTTAAACAAAATGGCCAACTGTTGAGTTTTTATGGTCGCAAAAGCTTAATGAGACTCGTTAAATGTGCCCGGGTATTGGCATAAAAATCAACTTAGCTTTAGTCGAAACAGGCCCGAAGAGACGAAGCCGTTGTTGAGGCAGAGGCAGAGGCAGAGGCAGAGGCTAAGGCAAAGGCAGTCGCCATCAAGTCAACTCAACTGTCTGGAACACTTTGCCTTGTCAGCTAACAGTTGTACACAATTTCCTAATTTTGCTTTGCCTGGCCGATCTGGAACCAGGCGGATCGAGTCATTGCATCAAAAACGTTTGCATGTCGCGTACTTTATGGGCCCCCAGACAGGCGCACAGGCGCACAGCCATACACTGGCGGACAGACGGACAGGCGGACAGAAAACGGCGATAGACGGACATCAAATCCGTGCAGTCGTGATCCATTTAACCTGTACTTGAGCGCCGCCGATTGCCAGTCAAAGTCGGAGCGAGTTGGCCCCGGCTGCGAGCGGGTAAACACACGGCCCAGCTACAGGGACAAGTGTGTCGATTTTGGCGCCCGCGACATCGATTGCCAACAGCAGCAACAGCAGCAGCAGCAGCAGCAACGGCAGCAGCAACAGCTGCCACAACTACTGGCTGCAATCGCTCGATGCCTGCCTGACGGCTGCCAGTTGCCTCAGCTAAGTGTCACATCTCTCTCTATCTCTCTCTCTCTCTCTCTCTTTCTCCTTCTCCTCCCTGCGTCCCCTGCACCCTCGCTCTGTTGGAGCCGCCTCTTGAGAAGGGCTTCGCCGTGTTCCACATGAAAGTCTCTGCTCTGCTCTACGAACCACTTGACTTGACTTGTTTGCACAAAATGATCAAGAGCGGGACTGTGGAATAGTGGAATTGTGCTTAGTTCCGATTGAATAATGAATGTTGAACAGGTTGCTTGGGCTGAGGCAGCGTGTTAATAGAATCATTGATTCAATTGCTTTTTTTATGTTATTAATTGAATAATAAATACGAAATGTATAAAGAATGGAGTACTTTACAACTTGATAACTGTAAAGCGCTTGCATTTGATATGTAGTTTCTATTATTTATGTATCTGAGTTTCTATTCAATTTATTTGTAATATAGTTATTATTTATTATTCTGTAAATACTGTATTTATGTTTAATAATTGCTTGTAATAGTGGGCCAGATTTATAATTATCATACAATGCGAAACAAAAATTCGGTTTGATTTGGTTAGCCAATAAAAAAAAGTATTCAAGAATAAATACCCAGCAATCTTTCCGCTTTTCGGCTCAGTATCTCGCCAGCTTAAAGCCTCGACCACACAAGAAAAGAAATCTAGTTCTGCATCTCATCATCCCATAGTCTGTTAAAAGTCGCGACATAGCAAGAGCAAACCAGAAAAGCTGCTGCAAATCTAAATTGTGAATAGAGACTCGACTTTTCCGAAGGCTTTTAAGCTATATTGAAACTAAACTCATCACGTCAAGTTTTCAATAGATTTGAACCTTCTTCATATTTTCAATTTCAAATTATTAATTATGTATGCCACTCTTTTACCACCTTCCGTTCCTTTGTCTAATTCTGTCAATTCAATTTCCATTCCCCCAAGTCTTCCTAATTTCAATAAATGACGAATCTTCCCTTTTTAGCCTCATATTAATGATAGCCCTATGAACTGAATATTACAAATTAAAGCAGAATATTTGAGAGCTTTATAGTGCCTGCAGATAGCCGATCAACCCAACGAAAGTATGTGCATATTTATGACCCATTTACATTGTTATAACTCCATGTTCCCTCGGCTAGAATTTGAATATGTATACGTATTTAAATACATAAATTTGCCTAATAGTTAAATCAGTTTTCAGTTTCTGGGTGTTTATTTCGGTTCTCGAATTCATTGCATAAGCCTAATTTGATGACTGTTCTATTGACACGCATATATATGCATATGCATGAGTATTCGCGGTAGACTACATAAATAATAATACAAAAATGTGCCATTGACAAAGTTAATAACGTAAGCAATGAAACAGATCTAGCTGGAGGTGCGCTACATCAATGTTCGCCCTTTTCAAAATTTATATTTTAATATTTTCGTTGAATCTCTCTCTCTCTCTTCCTCTCTCTCTCATAATCAGCGTATTTTAAACATTACAAATATATATATATGTATCTTTATGTACATTTCAATATGTCTAATCTAAATAAAGAATTGGGGTCTAACAGCTTCCAGGATAAATTTTGGCAGAGAGGCCCTAAGAATAAGCGGCTCCTTGGTACATGGGAACCAGGGATACAGAAGGAGATCTCAAGGAAGTGGCCAAAAAATATCAAGAAAGATTAAATTCCCATCCAAACAGTCTGGCCAGGTGCCTAGGTACTGCAAGTCGCCGCACTTGCACTAGGAGAAGACTTAAATGACATCACCCTCAAGACCTGCTGGATCGTGTCTTAACATAAAAATCTTCCCATTATTAGCGTATCCATAGGAAATAAAATATCTTGTCATTGTCTTATTGTTATGTATCCTATGTTAAAATAAATATAGCTTTAAGTAGTAGTTTTTCATTTCTGTTAAGATTAAGTTGCCTAAATGGTAGCGGTGCGTTAAGCTGTAAATTAACATTTAAATTATATAAAAAAAGAAAAAATAATAAATAAATAAATAAGAACAAGCGCGTCGAAAATGTGAAATCTCACTGCTCAAAAATCAATCGAGATCATTTTGTTTTGGTTTTTATGTTCTACAGAATGTAACAAAGTTTTGTCAGATATGTATACATATATAACTATTTAAAGTTTTTTTTTTTTTTTCATTATTATTATTATTTATTTTTTAGTATTTGCTTCCCTTCTCTGCGACTACCGCTTTCAATTTTCACTTGTTAAAGGTCTTCTCGTTTTGGCTGCCTGTCGCCGTCGGTGCTATTGTTGTTGTTGTTGTTGTTGTTGGCAAACTGTAAGAGTGACCCATGCTTAAGTGCTTTGTCTGTGGCCCCTGCAACAAGATGACCGAGGGACACAGACTCAGCCGCTGCGACGGACCGTCAACTGGACTGTTGGTCGGGCTGGTCGGCCGCTTGTTTTAGCCCGAAGTGCTTCAAGTGCGTTAGCGCTAGAGCTCCGGCCTGTCTGCACATGCGCACACGAACCGGGAACTCAAGGCGCTGAGACTGTTGCTGCGGCTGTGGCTGTTACTGATGCATTTGTAATTTCCATGCCAGCATTTGGCTGAACAGCGCCCAAGGTAGCGCAGTCTCTTCGTCTCAGTCTCAGTCTCAGTGTGTGTGTGAGTGTGTGTGTGTGTGAGAGACTGCCTCGTGTTATTAAAATTGATGGCATTTAATTGAACTGGCCATCAACGTCAGCCCACAGTGCCGTTTTTTCCCCATTTAGCCATTTTGCGGTGTGTTGCCCCATTTGCAATTGCGACGCTTAGAAGGGACCATTCATTTGGATTTCAGCTCTCTCGATGCGAAAGCATATGCTAATGCGCATTATGTGGCCAAGAGCAGCAGCAGCAGCAGCAGCAGCAGCAGCAGCAACAGGCGACTGACTGCAATATATTTCGTGTCCAAATATATATATATATATATATATATATATATATATATATATATATATATATATATATATATATATATATATATGGACAGATGTCCATTTTCCCGTTGCGCATATAATCACCGCTTTTACCGAAATGCACACGCTGACTTCATATTTCTGCCAATTTAGTGGCTGTGCGCGTTTAGGCGACCCAGAGATTTGAAATCACACTTGTGCCTATTGCCAAAGTGGTGCAATAAAAAAAGTGAATGTTGCCCCGAGTGGCACACACTCACACACACACACACACACATGAGGAGGAAGACGTAGCTGCAGAGTCGTATTAGCAGCCGCGTGGCAGCTCCTTTGGCGCGTCTTCAAAATGGTCGTCTTGGCCATAAACTGCTCATTTGACTTTGGCTGCGAGCTGCGAGCTGCGCGATTGCGTTGAACGTGCCGCCCGAGCAGCCAGCGATAATTATGATGAGACTGACGACCAAAAGCCACAGACTGCAACCGGGTTGCCAGCGCCCAGTGTGTGGTGAGTGTGCTATGCTGTGCTGTGCTGTGTGTTGTGTTGTGTAGTTCGCTGGCTGCAATGCGGATCTTGCACCAAATGCGACTTGTTGGCAAAACCAAACAATAAATTACAAAAACAGTTGATAGGGTTTAATGTGCACTTGGTGTGCGATTGGTTATAATTGACAGTTCGCTTGGCTGGCTGTCTGTCTGTCTGGCGACGTGCTTCGCTGCGCCACCACTACAGCACACAGCACCACCGCACCACAGCAGCAAGCAGCAACAACTGACTCGTCGTTATGTCTGTTACGTTTCTTGGCAGTTAATTGCCAAGCGCGCGCACATTGATTTACTAGTGGATTTTTATATAAAACTGTCGTATTTAAGTTATAATTATGAAACAACATGGCGTATGAGCAATGCCCAACACACATACACACACACACACACACACACACACACAACACTTTCGATGTTAGCACATCAGAATTTATGGCATTGCGCATTCGCCGTGGGGGCAGCCAAAACCTCAGCTACGCCGTCAGGCTTTAAATTCACACACACATAAACACACACACACACACGCACACACACACACATACACACACACATGCTTTTATTTTTTCTCCGACTATTTTTCACACTCTGCGGGCGTCTTTTGAACCTTGAAATAAAAGTTTCCCACACTAGCGATAGAGCTGGGCAAATGTTTCGATTTTCCTTTTGGCTCTCCTATCTATCTTGGCCAAACTGAATGCCGCCGAACGCTGCGATACTCGGTTTAAGCTCTTAACTCTTAACTCTTAACGCCAAACGCTAGCACTGACTGGCTTGCTGGCTAATCCAGCGCCTGATTCCCAGCCAGCCCAAAATGGTAACAGACGTAGACTTTGTGGCAGCAAAAAACTAATGAGCAACAACAACAACAACAACAACAACAACAACAGCTACCACAGCTACAAACAGCAGCGAATGCAAACTGCACCTGCCAAGGGGACAAAGAAACCACCAGCAACTGCAACAACAACAACAAGAACAAGAGTCATTTGAGAAATCATTCCTTTACTGAGTGAAACGTTTTTGTTTTTTTTTTTTTTTTTGATACTCTACCAAAATGTAATTGACTTATAAGATTGATCTATATTATCATATTTGAAATTTGAATTATTTTAAGCCAGTAATATTTAATTTGTATTTCATTTATGAATTTGATTTATTAAAAAAAATTAAAGTTATCATCAATAGTGATTTTAATATTTTCCAACAGAAAATATATTTTTTGTTGATGAATAGTAACAGCGAAATTCCAAAAAATATGAATAATAATATTTATTTAACAAGGTGGGAGATCGTTACGAACTGTGTGATTAGTCGGGCATACCCTGTTGCAGGTACCCTTCAACAGGGTCTGTCCACAGCATCGTCGTCATCCTCCTAGACTGCAGCTTGAACTTCTACGTTGTTGGCGCTTCGTTAGCGACTGCCGTTTTATTTCAGTTTGTATTTCTATTTCTATGTGGATTTTCTGTCTCTTTTCTTCTGCTTTCTGTATGCCCCTCTCTCTTGCTCATTGCTCGATTTGTTTTTACGAGCAAATTGTGCAAATATCTTAAAGCTGCGGCAAACTGACAACTAGATAAATTTAAATGAATTTCTGCGCTCATAAGCTGACAGCAAAATGGGCTGGCAGCTCAGTTAGCCACGTTAGTTAACTGCCTGCTGGCCAGGGCGCATTCTCAGCAGAAAGAAGGCAAAACGAAAACAAAAAGAGAAAAACATTTAATTGTTTGCTACCAATTATGTATTTGTCAAGTTAATTGGTATGTCAACGCGACTTGTTTTGAGTTAGCTCCTCAGTGGTGGCATCAAAGCAACTGCTGCGACCACTGCCAAAGCCGCAGTTAAAGCCAAGCCAAGCCGAGCAGAGCCGAGCCAAAGCTAGCAGAACGTCAGACGCATTGTCAATAAGGAACAGCAGCAACAGCAACAGCAACAGCAACAGCCCCTGCCAAGATGAGATACCAAACGCAATGTCAATCATGCAGCCATTTTACACCACGTCTAGGCCTGGCCAAAAAAAAAAAAAAAAAAAAAAAAAAAAAAAAAAAAAAAAAGTAGATTCCACAAACGGCAGCCGCGAAGGTGTGAAAAGCAATGCGAGGCAGGCGAAGATTGCAGCCGCCTGCAACTGCAACTACAGCAGCAGCAGCAGCAACAGCAACTGGACCCGTTTTTCGTGGCCTGTCGCACATTGATTGTCAGCGCGTGTTGCCCACCGATTGATGCACTTGGCAGCGATGGCAGCATTGGCAGGCGACGGCTGCGCTGATGAATGTGCTGCTGGCCAGTTCCCAGCAGCATGGAACAGGCATTGGCTATGGCTATGGCTATGGCTATAGGTGTGGGTATGGGAATGGGCAGACACCTTGTGGCTGGCTTATCGGGCGATCTGGCGCGGTTAACAAATGCTTTACGCTAATGACAATTTTGTTATACATTTTATGCATGCGCTCGCGCGCAAACGGCAGCCGCGTACATGGCGTATACGCAATGCCGATTGACGATGGACGCGATAAGGCGACGGCCAGTCGTCGATGGACAAGTCGATAAATAAATTTATGCACAGCCAAAGAGGCGTAAAATGCGCTATTTGATTTAAGGCACAAGTGTGTGCCAAATGTGTGAGTGTGAGTGTGAGTGTGTGAAGTTGAGTGTGTGAGTCTGTGTGCGTATTTTCGCAATGATAATCGATTTATGGTGTGTGAAGTTTGTTTCTGTTGCTTTTCGTTTTGTATTAGCTGTTCGTTTTTTTTTTTTATACTTTTATTTTTTTTTTTTTTTTTTTTTGTGTCATTGCTAATTGTGTACAAATATGGACAAAAGCGTGGACACGAAACAGAAGGCTTTCCAAATGGTCAGCACTCGTAAGTAGGCAGCATCCAGCTCTGGAGCCGCAGTCACAGAGCAGTTAGTCAGCATCGGAAACGGCATCGGCATTGGCATCGGCATCGACATCGGCATCAGCATCCGCTACAGCATCAGCTATAGCTGGAGCTGAAGCTTCAGCTACAGCATGAGCAGCGGAAAGTTGCCCAACAGGCGTTTTAAAATGCCTCCGAGAAATAATTTATGCATTTCTTTGTCTGCAACAGATAAACGATGCGACGGTCACTTAAAGTGGTTTCTACATGCGTGTGCAGTGCTGTGCGACTGTGTGTGTGCGTGTGTGTGTGTGTGTGTGTGTGTCTGTGGTTTGTAAGCTAGAACAGTCGTTGGCTGGCTTTTCAGCCTGAAAGCGTTTAGTGCTTAGTGTAATGATTAATTGATCGTATTTATTATTGATTAGATGTTAGAGAACTTGCCTTGTCGAGGATTGCGACACGAGTTTTGCTAAGCAGCTAAGCGATAGATAAATTGTCCATGAGACTTATTCGGCTGCATGGGCTTAATTTGGAGTAAGTGAACTATAATTACTTTTACCGAAAGTGTTGCTAGGCCATAGGTTAGATATAGGAAAAGGGCTGATTAGGACTAATCATGAAATGGCTGTAAGGTATTAGGATGTTCATAGTAGTCACAGTTGATATGTGATTTTCAAATGTTCAACTTTATCGTTCTTATGGGCTTGCTGACTTCAGATATTTATCTCAGATGCGCATAAGTAACTCAAGTAACTTGGCTCGCCTTTAGCTTTGATATTATGTCATATGTTCGAAGTACTCTTTTACCCATGCTGCGTATGAAAATGAATTGGGAATATATATATATATATAGTAAGGAATCGTATAGAAGAACATATTTGATCTATTACAATTTCAAATGCAATGAGTCCATCAGTGTCGACTGCATTGAAAAGGCTATTTGTGAAGAAGAAATTACTTTCCCTTCCTCTATCCTCTATCTGAATTGTTTCCATCTCCCATTTGTTGTGTTTTACTCATCGATTAATGGAGATTCTCAGGGACGCAGACTTGCTCTGTTCCATACCTAATGAATTCCTTCGTTTTCGCTAGATTTGGCGAATGTAAATAGCATATGTTGTGCAATGAGAGACACCTTCGATACCATTGGCCCACTTAGGCCACTCACATCCTTCGACCAATAAACTCAGCCTAAAACGAATAAACGAAAAAAAGGAAAACGTGCGTCTCTAATACGCGATAATATCCATGAATAAAAGAGTCTGGAGCTGGTGAGCGGTAATTGCTGCGTGTTAATTCAAACAAATGCCGGGAATTGCGCATTTAATGTGAAAATGAAGAAACATTGCGCACAGTATGGACGCTGCCTGGGATTTCAGTGGATGGAGTGGGTATACATATGCGAGCGTATGAACCAGGTGCCAGACCGGGCCGAGCCGGGTCGGGCCCAAACGAGCTAGCGAGTTAGGTGGAGCGAGTGAAATAAATGATCCCAGCTTCATGTTTAATTTATTTGAAAGTTAACACACATATAACAACTGCAACAACAGCGAGTCGCGACGCGCCGCCGGTGACTGTAAAACAGTAAAAACAAAATACAGCGAAAAGATGCAACATGCAGCAGGGGTAAAATGCAGCCAGAGCTACAACTCAACTGCAGAAGGGAGTGAAGGGGGATAGGAGGAGGGAGGAGGGAGGAGGAAGGAGGGAGGAGGAAGGAGGGAGGAGGAAGGAGGGAGCCGCCTAGCGAACGGGCATTAATGCGTCGTAATCACACTAAGCAGACATTAAATGCGTTTTCGCTGTTTGAGCACCAGCCCGAAGTCGGGACAGTGCCATAGAAAAGATCCGAAAGAGACAGGCAGCCAGGCGAGGAAGCTCACCAAGCAACAAGCAACAAGCACTAAGCAACAAGCAACAAGCGGCCAACAACAACATCCACAACAGCGCCTAAATGATTGATAAAATAATTGCTTGCACGTGATGCGCACTTAGCAAATGAACAAAAGCGCAGAAGAGCCAAAAGCGGGAGCAGAAAAAAGAAAAAAGAGAAAGGCTACGGCCTCACGCAATGCTCGCACAAGTCCAAGTGTCAACAGCAGCAGCCAGCTAAGCCAGGGGCTCCTCCTTCACCCCAATAAATCCAATCCCATGAACCCAGCCTAACTCAACAAGTGAAGCTTTCAAAACAAACAAACGTTACAGTCTAGATAGACAAATGGATAGCATTGCACCGAGTGTCATGAAATATTTGTAAAGTTGAAAACGTCGTATCTACGGCATATCTTCTGATAGAGCACATAAACTCATTTATCCATATATGCAACCCTATGCTTCTCCCTTTTCTATTTACATTGTTCTTGAATATACAAATATGTATTATGATAAATATATAGAAAATTATTTCCAGTAATATGTATTGACTCATGTATATAAAGTATATATCAACTAATTCAATTGATACACTTCATTATTCATTATCAATTTCAGGTATTTAGCATCAAAAGGGACGGACGGACGGACGTACGGATAGGCAGAAAGACGGATAGCTCGGAAAGCTAATAAGGTATTTTCTCTTTAGTATGAATATCGCTTCTTTATGCTTTTTGATCAAATGTTGCCTTTCCATTATTCGTTTTAGCCATACAGATGCCTTTTCGAATTCGTTCTGTTCAGAAAAGGAGACAAATTTGTGCTAGCAACAATTCTGCTGGTAGACTACTCGAAATTCCCCTAGTTCTTGTGCTGCCAAATGCCTGACTACTATTTTAAGCCAATGTCATTAGGTGTGAGCAGACCAGGCTAAAAAAAAAAAAAAAAAACAAAAAAAAAACTGTATCAAGTCGAGGAAAGGCCCAAATACTGAAGTGAGGGCATTGGAAATCTAACGAATTATAACGTGGGAAACAAACTGAGAAACGTTGGCAGCACAAATTGCCGCAGTTAACGGTTCCTGTTTCGTCGCAAATTTGGCTAAGCAAAAAGTAAAAAAAAAATAAATAAATAAAAGAGAGACAAAAATACAGAAACAGAAACCGAAAGACAAGCTGAATGAAGCATCCAAGCCCGATACGAACTAAACCAGGCAGCCAGCCAGCCAGCAAGTCAGCTAGGCAGGCAGTCAGCCAGGCAACGATTGCCACGACAAGTGGCCCCCCGCACGGCTGTAGCTACAGTTCCAGCATTTGCCCGCCCACTCGTGCGCCACATTATTTCATGCAAAATCATGCCATGGGAACCACGACGTCGCTTCTCCCAAATACAGCAGTCTAGAACTATTAACGGACTTGCCTCCATGCCGCTCTGGCCATGACCAGAGCGGAGCCTCCTCCTGCTGACTGCAACTAATGCACAATCATCGCAGATTATTTCATTTAATGTCAATACAAAAACAGCAAGCAAGCTGAGGCTAGAGCAACATCTTTGCTGCTGCTGCTGCTGCTGCTGTTGCTGGTTGTAGCTCTAGCTGTAACTGTGGCTGTGGCTGTGGCTGACTGTGGCAACAGCGCCATCGCCATCGCCATCGACATCGACATCGACATCGCCATCGACTGGGGCTGCGGCATCCTGGCGTGCATTGAAAGCTGAAAGTTTGACACTCCAATTCTCAATGCCGCAGGGCAAACAAATTGAGTGGAAGCGAGTGCAGCAGAGCGGCCAGACAGAGCTGGACCAATGAAGCAGTACAGCAGTGAGGCGACAGCCCGTTAGTGTTTTGCAAACGAGTTTAAGCTGCTGTTGACTTTTGAAAAGTCGAAGGGCCCAGTCAGGAGACTTGGAGACCAGACTTGGCGAAGTCAGCTCGAGCGCTGGGCCACATTGCTCATACGCTCTGTTTGACCTTGCAAATCCACGTTCAGCGGTCGCCGCATTTGATTCGTCTTTTGCAACAATTTTTTGATTTGTTGTTGTTTCTCTTGGTTTATTTTTTATTTATGGCTGGGCATTGTAATATTTATTTGGGGCCGTCTTGATGGCCGCTGCGATCGCATCATTCATGCGCCTGCCCCACTGAAGTGTGCAATCAATTTTAAAGCAGGCAGGATTTGCATAAGCCACAAGCAAAAAGCAGTAAAAGAAAACACTGCCTGCAAATCGCGGCCAGACAGCTATAAATGAAGTAATCAAGCGAGACGAACACTGATAGAGTGAAATGTATACAATTCGACAAGGCTGCAGGATGGAGGGTGCTTAGGGGAGCCGCCAGCAGCAGCAGCACCAGCAGCAGCAACAACAGAGGAGTCATAAAGCGGCCTGCGAGTGCTCTAGACGGTAGCTTAGACTCACATTGATTCAATCATTTCCCGTTTAATTTGACGTAAGCTGCCTTTCTACCTTCACTGCGGGCATTCGCTTTTTGTTCAACATTTTAACAGCTATGCAACATCAGCATTTTTTTTTTTTTTTTAAATTCTCGGGCTGCAATAGAAATGCCCAAATAGGAATAAATATTCAGATTAGTTATTTTGAGAAAATTCTTCAAGCTGTTACAAATCGGCTAGAAACACCGAGGGCTGTATTGAAATAGGCGCGATATGTTTAAATTAAAATGCTCGGATACATCAGCTCAGTCAGTGATCCAACTGAGAAATGAAAGAACTGAGTTCCTAGGATCCGAAACCAGTCTTACAGCAGGCCAATGGAGACGAACAATCGATGATCGATGAGAATACAACGAGAGTAGTCGAGAAGCTCAAGAGTAATAATTAATTAGTAGAGGTAGCTGAAAGTAAGTTCTAATGTGCCCAATGCTGATATCACAGTCTGATTGGGATACCAGCCTAATGTCAACTCTGGCTAAGTTAAATAGTTATCAATTGATAAGTCCAAGTCCTTAGCCACGTCAACATGACCCATCCTGCGCTGCAATCTACAAGCATAAGCTTTGCTGTTCAGTTAGTTTATCGACTCGATGGCTTAAACGACGCTTAAGCCAATGTCGCGCTGTCCAGCTGGATACAGCCGATCTGTGATATATATTCAACACGATATGCCACAAAAACAAGTGGCTTCGATAAGACACAAGCTGCTGCCACACACACACACACACACTCACAGAGATCTCTCCTCGCGGTCTGTTGCTGGGGTAGGGCAACAACACAAGTTCAAAATAGTCGCAAGTCGTAGTATTCAGATATCGGGCAATCGCTTAAATTAATTTGTTGTCACCAGTTTGTTCAAATAATCTATGCTGGCTGCGGGGCACAAGCAAGTGTGTGTGCCACAAAGCTGTCCAGGTGGGTGGTGGCAACAGCAACAGCAACAGCAACAGCAACAACAACTTAGCAGCAGTAACTGTTATTGCTGCTGGTTGGCTGGCTGGCGGCTGTCTGGCAAGTTGGAGCACTCGGACTGCGGCCCAACCCAAAATTGTTCACCTGTCAAATCAGCGCGCTGCGATCTTTTATTGGCCACAGACAGCGGCACCGAAGCCAAGCGCCAATTGTTGCTGGCCACAACAACAGCATTAGCAGCAGCAGCAGCAGCAGCAGCAGCAACAACCAGATTTATTTATTTAAGCGGTCGAGCTGTGCACCCATTTGAAATTGTTGCCGCTGCCTCGTAAAGACTTAATTAAGCCCCAATCTCGAGCGTGGAGAGTCCGAGTCCGGGGCTGTGTCTTCGAGTCCGCAAGTCCGCGCTCGACGTTGGTCCATTCGTTGTAGAGCGATAAATTTATGCCGCTAATTTGGCAGCGTTAACTCAATTTGTGACCACAAAATGCACAATTTGTCGCGGCTTTTGATTGCCACAGCACAGCCATTCGGATTGGCTGCTGTGTCTGCCGCAGTTAGTGGCAACGCCCCAATAAGCTGCGCTTTGTCTTGCGGCTTTGTTTACTGTCTAATTATAGGCATTGCAACTGGAACTGGCAACTGCTTCAGCAACTGGCAGCTTTAACTAGCTGCAACAACTGAATGCAGCTACAGCTACAGCATTTGGCCAGAGATCTGCTGGAAGCATCTGCTGGCCGGAGCACCCATGCTGCGAGCGTTTGCCCCACGCTCTCAAGTGAATCCACATAGCCGCGACTGCTGCCGCCTTATCGCAGGCCGCGAATCTTTGCCACACAATTGACTGCAGCTCCGTGGAGAGAGAGGAGGGTAAGAAGAGATTTTCCCATAGTTTGCCGCTTCATATTTTAAACTGATAAAAGCGTGAAGTGACTGAAATGTGGTTCAGCTTATGCATAAAGCCGCCATATATGGCCAGCCTCGACTAACGGTCGGAGCACGCACTCTTTGGCTCTCAGGCACCAACTAACTGGGCTCATAAATCTCGGCAATTAATTTTTAAAGTGTTGTCGTCGTTCGGCAAGCACTGCACCACAGCACCACTGCACCACCTCGAGTGCCATGTGACAACTGTCAGCAACTACTTGATACAAACTGCAAACATTCGAGCTACTCGCGAGTGAATAAAATGTTGCTAACATTTGTTTAGACTCTTTGCGTAATAATTAACGGCTGCGCGGACTTTAATTAAATTGCGCCTGAAATCCATAAAACGTAAACTGATGCTGCCTCAACTCTAATTGCCCAGCTGACATCTAGATACCCTCCCAAACTCTTTTTGATCTTTGCATTGGAAACATGCAACATGACAACAAAATAGTCAGCAAGCAACGGACTAGCTATCAAATGCAACAACTGATTAGCAGAACCTAATTACAGATTCGAGTTCGAACATTCAACAATAAATATCGAGAGAATTATTATAGTAAATATATATAGTAAGTGAAATTCGAAATTGCAATATTTGTGCCAATGAAACTAATTTTAGGTCATTCTAGGCCGGCTAAACTGTTCAATTATCATCTGGCGATTGAAATTGAAAATATTATTACATTGCAATGCATTGCCTTGCTAGTGGGGTTGTCGAATATTTTAAAATATCAAATCGATGCTATTTTAAGATTTGAAAAAAAAAAATTAATATGATATTTGATATGCAACCTTAAATATATCGATAAATTGATGTTTTTCGATTTTTTAAAAACTTTTTTCTCAAATAAAATGTGTGTGTTTTTTTTTTTTGCAAATTGTGGGCGAAGGGGCGTAGCGTCGAAAATCGGAAAATAACAAAATTACAAGTTGACGCCTTTAGCTTAAACGGTATAGAAGTTATGCACAAAAACCCTTAAAAATGTAAACGAATTTTCGATTTTTTATCGATAATTTTTAAATGGGATGAGTTATTGGAAAAAAAAAAACAAACTCGTACTGCGTAACTAACTAACAGACGGACTGACGGACGGACGGACGGGCGGACAGACGGACAGGGCTAGATCAACTTATTTTTTTATGCTGATCAAGAATATATATACTTTATTGGCTCTGTCACGGCTCCTTCTGCCTGTTACATACATTTAACAAAACCATTATTCCCTGATTTCCCATTCTCAGGGCATAAAAACACGAATAATAAGAATAAGTATTTTTTATTTAAATGATAAAACCCGCTTTACTCCAGTATACGGTACTCAAAGATTCCCAAAAAACGCATACTGTTATATGAGTATCCGTCATACGACTTCGTGAGTCGCAGACAATACTTTTTATTGCCGAAGCAAATCGCTCCGAAGACTGAAGACAGAGCTACCAGGAGTGGTTAGGCATCGTAATGCGATCTTCGATAACCCTGCCATAGCCTAAGGCACAATTTACTTTTGGCTGTTCCATTTTTAAATTCAGAATAGTATGTTTTCACCATTTTCACAAAATACGTTTTTGCACGCAAATATATCACAAATATCACAAAAAATTTTCTGTATTTGGGCAAAATAATATTCCGATAAAAATATATTTTTTACACAAAAATATCCAAGAAAATGAGTTGAGCTCATGACAAAGAACATAAACGGGCAAAATGAAAGAAATTATTTCAATTATGTCAAATTGTTTGAACCATTTCCAGCATATTTAATGATAGATTTGAACCCTTATGCTCAATTGAGACGCTCTCAAGTTGCAGTTGTACTAAAAAGTCAACTATCTTAACTTTAAAATAATTTAAAGCACAATTAAAAATAGATTTGAAACAAAAGCAACTAATTCAAATGTATCCCAAATACCAGCCAACTTAATATGGGCTTGGACAATTGGATTCGACTGCTCAAGCTGCAGCAAAAGCTTCCTGCACATACTTTACATCGGAGTACGTCACATTCAAATCGTTAGCTAAAATGCGCTCAATTTTCGCTTGTTTTTCTGCTGTTGTATTTTATTTTTCAATAATTTGCGCAGAAATATTTTTCACGAACGTGGGAAAAGCTCAGCTGTCTGTGCTCGCAGTTGTCCATGTTGTAATGCCAGCAGTTGCAGTCGCTGTCGCTGTTGCTGTTGCTGTTGGCGTCGCAGTCGCAGTCGGCGAGGCTACGTGCTACGTGGCTTGCCTCGTCCCGTTGGCAAGCAGATCAGCAGCAATTCATGTCAAGCTGCAAATTCAACAGAATTCGAGCGCCGTCACCGTTGTCGTCGCCGTCTTGCAGTTGCAGTTGCAGTTGCAGTTGCAGTTCCAGACTCAGCCAACCAATTATTTTTATCGATTTCGGCTTCCAGCCAGCCAAGACGCAAGCGGCTGCTCATAATCAAATGTTGCTGCGTCGCGTCGGTGATGCCACAGCCGACATGTGGCAGGCGCAAATGTGCGACTTGTTGCCAGTCGCAGTCGCAGTCGCAGTCGCAGTCGCAGTCGCAGTCGCCGTTGCAGTTGCAGTTGCAGTCTCTGTCTGCACTGCAATCGCAGACGCATTCGCTTACGAATGATTGAATGCATGAATGACTGCTGACTGAGCTAGTGTGTGAGTGTTGAAAATCCTTTCAATAAATAGCCAAAGACAAGTAGCCGTTAAAACGCATTCAGCCTGCGCAGTTAACCTGACCAACCGACTGTCTGACCGACTGTCTGTCTCAATGTCTATCTGTCTATCCGTCTATCTGTCTGTCTGTCTGTTTGTAGTTGTTGTTAGCTGTTGGCTCGTTGATTCATGATGCTGCTGGTTGGCAATTGCGTTCCCCGACTTGGCACCGTGTGGCATGTTTCGTTTGTTGCGTTTTTGATCGCAATTTGACAATGCGAGCAACAACAACAGCCAAATAGACAAACAGACAGACATATAGACGGAGAGACGGATAGACGGACAGACGAACATGCGCCCGCTTGTCATTTAACATTTTTTTATGACTTTTAACATGCAAACCGCCAAAAGACAGTCTTCAGTCCACACTCCATCGCATTGCGCCGTTCGACTCTGGCCAATTCTTCATTGAGCTGAAAATTGATTTTGTTTGGCTTTTATGGCTTAATTGAAATTGCCAACGAATGCATCGATCGCATTGGCAGCCGCAGGAAGTATTTAATTGTAAATGGAAGTGGAAATGCAAATGCAAATGCTTTGAATGCTTCTCACTACATGCATCATTGCCATGTTGCATGCCACGCGGCGTTTCAATTTCAATTGTCTTTAATCATAGTTTTTAGCTTTACTTTTAAATTTGTACTACATCTACATTAGCTTGTCGAATGCGATCATAGCTGACGTGCTGGCACTATTTTGAATCGGGCGTTAATTGAATTTAAATGATATTATTTTTGCTTATAGTCGTTATTATTAAGTCTTCTTTTAAATTAATTAACATGGAGAAAAATCAAAGTTTATTAATATATTTATTATTTTTATTGTACGCTAAAATGAATTCATTTAAAATTGTAATGAAATACATGAAAATCGCAAATGGAAATTCTCGAAACGAAAATTTGAGGATTTAAAGACAAGTTGAGCCGTTCCTCAATTCAAATCAAATTGGATTAAAATTTTGTTCGACTAATCCACGATAAGATACAAATGTATTATGAGTATTATCAGTTTGCATATGCATGTCGCTATAAATAAATTAGATATTTGCAATATTATATTAGGTCGAGTATGCTATTCCAAGATATAAACAATATTTACAGATGAATACACTTGGATCACTTAGCTTAGCCGAAATCAGTGATAATAGTAAACTGCTCCAGTAAAAATAGCAGTAGAATAACTAAAGCAATGAGAGCTGTCTGCTGTCGATGATGCTGCATTCGACTCAATCTCAGTTCCGATGATAAACAAAAGCAACAAGAAAAAAAAATCACCCATAACAATGACAACAACAACAACAACAACGGCGACAGCAGCAACAAAAAAATAGAACGTGAGAAATAATATTCGATGAAGCGCCAAAGTAAACGCTTCAAATGTTTTTTTTTTTTGCTTCTTCTTCTTGATTATCAGTTGTTGCTGTTGGTTTTGTTGTTGTTGTTGTTATTGTTGTTGTTTGCAGCCCATTTTGCGCCTGGTACACGCTACTCGTTTGTGGCAGCGAAAAACCTTTTGAAGGTTGATTGTGAAAGTCACGATTAACGGAGGAGTCGCCAACGAAATAGGAGGAGGCGTCGCTTTCAGCTTTATTTCCCGCTGCTTGATTTCTGTAGTACTCATACCCCTGTCGTGGGCATTATAGATGTGTCACGAAATGTGTAACGCATAGTGGGAGAGGCTACTGCAGCCATACTCTGATTAGTATCACCAAGATACAGCCATGTCAGACTGTGCCTCTATCTTTGCCTATCAATGCAAAGCAGCCTCTCGGTTTATTCGGGAATATTGTATAACTGCAATTGGAAAGAGGAGTCAAACCGGGCACTTCTTTGATCCATAATCTGGCAAACTATGGATTGATCTATCTATCTGCCGATGTACAAATTTATCTGTCTCTGCTCGGCAGAAATCAGAGACTAGTAAGATTTTAATGTTATGAACAATTGACTATCTAATTAACTTTGAATTATTTCTAAATTATTTTAATATTTTAATTATTATTCTAGAAACAATTTTCATATTCAATGCCGTACACATCTCATAGCTGCGGCAGCACGCAAACATCAATTTTTAATACTTTGGGCAAAGCGTTGTTCATTCACTGATTTCAGCTGGCGCATCGAAACAGATTCAGAATCATTATGATTGATTGGAGTTTCGGATATTCAAATCTGTCGGCTCAGCTCAAAAGGTGACAAAAGAGAAATACGAAAAAATGATTTCGTGTGATTACGCGCATTGCTGCAGCTCAAGACGCCTTGCCACATGCGTATCATTAAAACGACGACGCGTTTGAAATGCACCGACTGCACTCAACTGCACTCAACTGCATTCGCACTCAAGTGTAGCCAGCGTGTAGAACACACCTTTCAGCCGCAACATTTGCCATCATTCGGCATCGTTGCGAAATTGTCGCCAGATTTTCGACACACCCGACGAAGCTCGTTTTTTTTGGGTTCGAAGTGGCAGAGCCTTAGCACTTTTATTATTATTTCTTTTAAATCGTCAGCGCGACGGCTTCTGGCTGAGTGAGCAGCAGACAATCAGACTGACTGACTGCCAGTCTGTCCCAGTCTACCCATCTGTCTGTCTGTCTGTCTGTCTGTCTGTCTGTCTGTCTGTCTGTCTGTCTGTCTGTTTGGCTTGCCACATTCTACGCCCACATGTTGCTCGCGCCCACACACACGCAAACATGTTCGAGGCGTTCTAGCAGCATATATCGCTTACCGAAACGCATATCCACACCCAAAAAGAAGAAACCAAAAGTAACATACAAAACACTCAAACTTCCGTAAGCAGTCGACAGTTTAATGACTTTGATGACGCAGCGTGTGCTTTCAATTTACGATCAGCCGGCAACACAACTGCGCAATTGCAACTGCAACTGCAACTGCAACAGCAACAGCAACAGCAACAGCAACAGCAACAGCAACAACAATTGCTGCAATTGGCGTTTAGCTTTTGGGCTTGGGTGTTGCCTCGTGGTGGGCGTTGCTGAAGCAGCCAGAAGTTTCCTCTTTACTTTTCGGTGGATTGGAGACCATCAATAGATTTGATGGGCTTCGGGTGCAACAAAACATCTTAAAGCTAATGGAAAAAGACGTTCGAGCTGCTTTCAATGAGGTCATTAAATTGTCAGCAAGTTTTTACTATCTTTCTAATTGAACCCAACTATTGAAAACTTTATTTCTATCTCTAGCTTCGTCCGGCCAAGAGAAGTCGAAAGACTTTCAGACTGCATTAATATCGCATGACATGAAATGTGAAAACCAAAACATATTTCAAATTCTAGCTTACATATATATAGAGCATATATATAGCATTAAAGTTATTGTTCTCGCCTTCCATTATAGATTTGCGTAATAACAAATTTTTGGAGTTGCTCACTTCTATCTCCGAAGGTCTTTCTTGTTCAGTAGTCTTTGACCAAGTTCCCTTTTCAGCTCCTCCGCCAAACCTATTTGTGGTCGTATATTCTGGCTCATCAATATCATAGCAACTCTGTACGAAAGACAAGACACAAGTAGCTCTCTCGCTCTAACTTAGCGCGTTCAGCAGCAGCTATAAGTATATCTCTCTCCTAATGTCACTAAAATGCTAACTCGATTATCAGTTTATCTTTCATACTACTGCAAGAAGGAATCACAGCATAATAACTAACACAATATCATGATATCACACCGATACGACATAAATATTGGAAGCAGATTAGAACTAATGCAAAGTGGCATACAAAACTCTACAAACTGTGCAATATTTGAAAATTATAACTATTTAAAAATGATGATAAATTTTATATTTCTTTTTTGTAATAAACTTTTTCCCATTGATCAGGTTAGAAAAATAGTTGCCAAGATTAGAAATTATGATCCAGAACAATCTTCAATTCTAAATCTAAGCTCATATGTATAACGAAGACTTTCCCTAAAATGAACAAATGCGAAACACTGAATAATTGATTCGCGTTAGAAAAACGTTCTTACATATAAATCAATCTATATTCATATTAATTAAATATAATATATGTATGTGTGTGTGCTATGCTATTGAGCGCTGAGCCAAGCTGCAGCTCGATTCTGTTGAGGCTGTCACAGCGAGCACAGAGTTCTTTTCGTTTGACAACTGCCAACAGCCGAGGAAATCAACATTACTCATACGCCATGTATGCGCTGCAATTGATTTACATGTTTTATTGATGGCTTCGCTGCGATAGTCGTGTATTTCATTTTATGCAGCAATAAATATTTGGCTACCATTTTCGTTGGCTTTTTATACTTCTTTGGCCAACATGTGCCGTGAAAATGAGCCAATTAAAGAAATGCAAACAGCGACAAGAACCATAACAGCTTTGCGACAAAAAAAAAAAAAAAAAAAAGAAAAAGAAATATCTATATATATATATATCTACTATATATATATATATATATATTTATATATATAAAAAGAATTGGCACACAGTGTTTGCTTCTATTTGCTGTTGTTGTTGTTGTTGTCAATGCTGCTGAGCTGGTCAGAAGTAAAACCAATCAAGTGGCGCACAGTGTCACTATTACCACCTGACATTTACACAAATCTTGCTTTATGCCTCAACGAAATGAAACAACAACAACAACAACAGCAACAAGACAAACAAACAAACAAACGGCCAAGCGACGACTTCCTAACAACGCAGCTCAGCCGCCTATCGCCTGGCTGCGATCAAAATGCTTTGACTTGGACCCAAAGTCAGGCTAACACAGAGACTGCGAGCTGGCCAGGCAGAGAAGCAGCCACTCGGATTATCTTAAGAGCCGACTGCTGGCAAGAACAACAACAACAGCAACAGCAACAGCAACGGCAACAGCAACAGCAACGTAACAACAACAACTCCTTTGTATGCGCGGCACATGGTGGCCGCTGCAGCACCGCGGCACCACTTACCACAGCCAGCCAGGCTTAAACTGATCGCTAACAATCAATTTATTGATTGAGGTCTCAGGTGTAATCGATAAGAATGTTTTTCAGCTTTGCTTTTGACTTACTGCTCTAGTTTGTAATTTTTTTACTCTTATATATCTATTGTTGCTGCTGCTGTTGTGCTGCTGCCTTTACCAACATATGACATGGCAACATGACATTATCCGATTCGCATTTGTTTATCTGGCCGGCATCGGTCCAGCTCTAAGTAGCTGCAAATCTTGGCCAACTATCTACAAGTCTGAGATGGACATGTGCAATGCGCAAAGCACTCGTAAGTCCCATTAGTTCAATTAATATAGACATAAATCGAGCTAGCGTGTGTCCAAAAGGATTTGCATCAATTCAAATGATTATGTATTCAATCAGACCCACCCAAGAAACTATAATCACATCTTAGAAAATCCCTATAGTAAAGATACAAAATATTGATTAAAGCACAAGTAGCTGTAATGTGCTTGGCTTCACCGTTTCTGTTAGATATATATTTTATTTTATTAATATTATTATTAATATATATATGTCGAAGCGTTAGAATCATTACTTTCGCTTTTTATGGTATGTTTGCTTGACAACGAATTCTTGGTGTCGCCGACTTCTATTTCCAAAACGTCTGTCTTACTCAACCGTCTCTGATTAAGTGCCCTATTTCGGCTCTCTTGTCAAACTGCCTCTTGGTTGCATCAATATCATAGCAACTGTGTGTGAAGGGCATAGCCCTCTCACTCTCACTCTGCGACATCCGAGACCACGTTCAGCAAAACCTATGGTTGTCTCTTTTTTGTCACGCCGATACGACACACATATATATATATATATGTATATATATAAATATATATATATATATATATATATATATATATATATATATATATATATATATATATTTTTTTTTTTTTTTTTTTTTTTTTTTTTTGATTTGTTTATTCTTAATACCATATTTTCTTATTCTCTCAAATATTTTGAGATATGTAACAGAAAAGAAAATATTTGCTTGGGAATCTAAAAAATTATATGAATAATATCCAGAGGGAACTAACGAATTGCTTACAATAAAGAATGAAAAAAAAAATAATACAATTGACTTTCAAATATTAAGAAATCTGTAAAACATATTGTGTAAATCTCAAATATTGAAAAACTTTAATAAAAATGTGCGACAAAAAGATAAGATTTAAGTTAGTTAAAAGAGGTTTTATGGAAATGTATTTAGAAAATTAATTTCCACAAGCATTTGACAATGTCCTCCACTCTGCGTTTGGGCCGCAACAAATTAGATGGGAAATTCAATTAATTTCAACTGCTTAGCAAGTTCCGCAGACATTTTCTATTCAAAGTCCGACAGATCAAATATGAATGTCAAAGCCGAAAGAGTATTTGCCTCAACTGGTATATACACATTATTATATCTTTATGACTCTATCGAGTTCAGGCTGTCGACTAGCGAATGTTAATTAGGCACTGGGTCATTGATTGGCCGGCAAATAAAAAATATAATAAAAGTGCACCATGCGGCTCGTTGCACAAACGTGGAGGACGTGGGCGTGCACACGGACACAGAGTGATTTTTGCTGCTTTTTTTTAGCCATTTTTCGGTGGCCTGCTACAGATTTGGTTAACAGTTAACAAGCTTATCGCGCTCTATACGGCAAACAAAGGTGACGCGACTGCAGCTGTTTTTGTTTGTTTTTTGTTTTGGTTTTCGTAAACCTAATCGAAGCAACAAAAACAATTTGGTACAGTTTATTTTTGTTGGTGCTGCTGGTGCTGCTGCTGTTTTCTTTTTGGCCATGCAGATAATTAAGGCAAGACGTTGCTGGCCAGCTGTGGCTGCCAATTGCGAACCCACAAGGAATCACAGTGGTTCACCCACTAGCCAGGCAGCAGCAGCCACCAAGCATGCAGCATCCACTGGCCAAAGCTGCGGCTTTGTTGTTGTCTTGTTAGCCGCCAGATAATGATCAGAGCGTGGAGCGGGCAATTTAATGGTAACTATTAATAACGTGATACGAAATTGGCGTTAATTTGTAGAAACACAGCCGCAAAAATCCCGCTGACTAATTTGAGCAAAACTAAAAGTGTAGCACTGTGCTGCATGCCCCCGCCAAAAAAGGATGTGAATGTGTGGTGCTGCTGTTGTTGCTGCTGTTGTAGTTGAGGCTGCTGCACAACAAAGTCATGAGTCAAATTTTTCTGTTTACACGAAGGCTCCATTTAGGAGCATGTGCGCGGGTGCACGAATTGGAGGCGGATGCAGCTTGTTGCAGCAGCAGCAGCAGCAGCGGCAACATTTGGCTGAAGAATTCTTTCACAGCTTCGTAGCAAGCCTGGCTGGCTGGCTGGCTGGCTGCCACAGGCTATTGTTGGCCGTTTTTATATAAGGCTTGCAGCAGTTGGAAAGGCCTCGAAACCAGTGCAGACACCAGCCAGTCCCTCCGTCTGTCGCACTGTCCCTCTGTCCCTCTGTCCCTCTGTCTCTGTTGCACCCCAAACAATGCAAATTGCTAATATGCAAGCATTTTGGCTTTTGCGGCGCTTTTTTGCCTTTTTTATTTTGTAGTCGGAGACAAATTTCCGAACAATTTTGTTGTTGCTTGTGTATTTTGTCGGCGCACTTATGACCAATAAATATGCAGCTACAGTTTTTATGCTGCCTGCCGCTCGGCTCTGTGGCATTGTCTGGCAACGCTTGCGAAATTAGCTGCCAACTAATGAGCTACACGGGCAACGGAGAGACTCGCGATGCAGATGCGATCGATATATATCAGCATCGATCTCGCTCTGCCATAAAGATAAATATGCATATAAGAAGTTGAAGAACATATTTATTTATTTATTTTTGTTGTCTTTGTTTTCGTTTTTGTTAGCTTTGAGGAGCTGTCCGCGTCGTGGCTTATGATTCGCCGTCGTGTGGGCTGCAGTCGAACTCCCCCACACTCTCTCGCGCACTCGCATCGATAGGCAGCAGAGATCGCCGTTAACATGTTATTGCACAGCACTTTTGTCAGCTTTCGAATTGTTTGCTCACGAAAGCGTGGATCTACTTAAGGCTGCTACATGCCCAGGCCCAGGCCCAGTCCCAGGCCCAGGGACGGATCTACGAATCTGCGGATCTGCGGATCTTCGGATCTGCAGGGTCTGGCTCTTGCTTTTCTTCATTTTATTTTTTTCTTTTATTTATTTTATATTAGCTTTGCTTTTGTTTCTCTTGTGGCATTTATTCGCATGCTCCTGGGAAGATGCGCACACATTCAGTGAGAAATGCACTGTGCAGCAGGTTTTTGGTTGCCCAGTTGCCCAGTTGCTCAGTTGCTCAGTTGCTCAGTCATGTGCACATGGGCGTTGATTTATGGCCAACCAACTGCCGCTGAGGCCCGAGGCTGGCTGTCGAGCGCATTGAGGCACTTGTTAGGCGTTAACTGACGCCAAGAGCTACGCATGTCTGTGATCAGTCTCAGGTTACTGAATAAATTCAGATAGAGCAGCGAATCCGCCTGCACAGTCACCATGTAAAGCCACGACCGAAGCCTGCGTACTTGTATATTATTTATGCATTATAAATGATCCTACATAGCTTATCCCGCATCTTAAGATGTGCAGATGGCATAGTGAAAGTATTGGAATATCCAAAAAATGAAGAAATTTACTTATGAATTGTGGATGTGACAAAATAGTTAAACCAAGAACTATTCAGGATCATCATAATCAGTTTGAGTGTTACAAAATTGTTATTAATTTATAATAACTATTATAATAATTATTTGAATAATGAATCAGAGATGCGCTTGCATATACTCGCTATAATTTTATGATGTGATATATGTGTATATAATAATAACGATCAAAGGAAATGCAATGCACTAGATCCAAATCAATGTTAATTTCTTTCGTTTTTAATAATTTCCCAATTTAATTGCTCTTTCACTGTGCTCTCTCCTCTCTTGAGTAAAGAAAAGAACAAGTGAATGGCTTTTCAAAAATTCAATGAGATTTTAAAATGAAGTAAAAGAGAAACAGGCATATAAGCAGAGTTACCCACTTCTGCTTAGATTCTTTCTTGTTTCTATTTCAATATATACGGAAATTAAAATTGTTTATTGCAAATTTTAAAACGTAACAGTAAATTATTAAAAGAGAATTTTGGAAAATATATATTTCAGTTTTTCGGTATTTATCAATTATTTATTATATTTCATTTATCCGAAGAACAGCCATTAGTAAAATGGCACAATAAATATCAAGCGAGGCTCCAGCGAACTCCGATATTTTAATGAAATTTTTGTGTGCTTTCAAATGATTTTCCATGTAGGCAGCTAATCCGCAATCAAAGTGCCTGAGAAATCACATGAACAGTCGACATTCAAATCATCCTCAAAGCATTGCAGCAGCAGAGGCAACTGATTCCCCACCCAAAATAAAAGAAAAACAAAAACAAAAAGAAAAACTTAAGATTGCTTCGCACTCCCCGCCCTGCGCATACCTAGCCGCACCCTGTGTTGTCCAGTGTAATTTTTGGTTCGTGTGGCATATGCTGCTATAACATTTCGTTGTTGTTGCAGATGCTGTTGCTATTGCTGTTGCTAATGCTGTTGCTGTTGCTGTTGCTGTTGCTGTTGCTGGTGTGTCAGTTGCACGATTGCCAGAGAGACAACGTGTCTCCAGTGTCATCAGCATCTCCATTTTTTGTCTGTTTTCTGTGTTTTTTTTTTTTTCGGGTGACTGCTGCCACCGGAGCTAGGAGCTGGGAGCTGGGAGCTGAGAGCTAGGAGCTGGGAGATGGGAGGTCAGAGCCGAGGCTGCAGTTGCAGTTGCAGGCGACGCTGGCCGTTGTTATAGTGCAGAAAAATTACTATGACAACGCTGGAAACAAGTAAACCACAGTTTACATTCACTCAATTTGGTGCGACAAGGCAGGCAGCGGTGCGGTGCGCAGCGGGTGGGGGACTGGGTGGGGCAGCTGAGGCAACTGAGGCAACTGAGGCATCCGGGGCAGGCAGTGTGGCAATGGCAGAATCGTGGCGTGGTGGTGGCACGCTCATCTTCAATTTTTCTACGACGTCGTAGTCTTTGGGCTTTGGGTCGGGCTCACACTCGCATCCCGGCCTTACCCCTCTCTGCATCCACGACGAGGCTGGGTTCACTTGGGCCCGGGTTGAGTTGGAGGCGTTCGATGGGCAGCAGGGAGGCGGGCAGGTGGGCAGACAGCCAGGCAGTCGGTACGCCGATCTGCGCAGCAAGATGAGTGGTTGGCAAAAATGTTTGAATGCGATCACGAACTTGACCTTTCACATAACCTCAAAAAGGCAGTCACTCAGTCAACTGGAGTCCAAGTCAACGCGAACGAGCCGAGCGACAAGCGCGTTACATACGCGCCATGTTAAACAGACAGAACTTGGACCTGTGCCCAGTCTCCAGCCCCACTCCCCAGTCCCCAGAGTCCAGCTCTAGCCTCAGATTGGGTGTCAGCCAACAGCCGCACAGCTCAGCTCGAGCATAATTAAAAAACAATCGCATTGTGCGGGCCAGGCAAATGAATTCCGTGCGAGTTGCATTCTAAGCATTCGAAGCCAAGGAGCGGCCGCTGCCTGCAGTTATGAAAGATTTGCCATCTCTTGAACGCAGAGAGAGAGAGGTTGGAGTCTATCGCTCGAGATGCCAAAATCAGCAGCAGCCGCATCGATGAAGTGCAGCAACGGTAACAGCAAAACTTGCATATCATTCAATGCTGCTCTGCTGCTCGCTAGAGTGCTGCTCCATGTTGCAAGTTACCCGCAGCCCGCAGCCCGCAGTCCGCAGCCCGCTGTCCGTTGCCACGTCTTTAAGGTCCTTTCCTTTGGCAGCGACCCGCGTGTCGCCGCATCTACTTAACCTGAAAGCCTATGCCCCCAAGTGCCGAGCCAGCCGCGCAGAAGAGCGGCACAGCACAGTCTGTAGCGCGGAGTCTCAGCCTGGGAGTAAGGCTGGGGTAAGGCACCAACGCCTGCACTAGCTTCTGCCCCTCACCCAGGCAGCCACAGTGCTGCGCTGTGCGGCTAGTTCAACAGCTTTATTTATGGGCTGTTTGAGTAGCTTAAATAAATCAAGTTGTAGTTGTTTCGCTTTAGCTGCAACGCTTCCCAGCCTGCAATTAGACTTGGTGGGAATTCGCACTCGACTGTCGGGGATTCGGCAGACAGCCTTTTTTATTTGGCAGTTTTGGGCAGAGTTCGCATATACCCTGCACAGCTTACCCTACAGAGCTATTCAGACTAGACGATGAACTCATATTCCACTATTATTTAGCTCAAGTCACCAGAAGACCTTAAGTCTTAAAAGGCCAATAGTTTATATATCGTGCATGCTTTAAATACGGACTATTCCCAATCAGGATTTGACTTTCTTTCAATCATTCAATATTAATATAAAGATAATAGCTAGACAGATATTAAGATACGATCTACAAGGGGTTATCTTTATCTTGGCTGTCAAAATATATTTTTGTGGGTTCACAGCGACATATTTAAAAAAAAAAAAAAAAAAAAAAAAACAGGGTATATTGGGGTCCCCCACTTCCCTTGGTTGGCATTTTCCCGCTTGTTGTCTTTTTTTTCCGCTTCATTCAGTTCATTCGCTGTTATCGGCTATCGGCTTTCGGCTATCGGCTATCGGCTATCGTGGCCGCTGCCTAATTGCATAATTATTTAAAAGCTATAATTTATGTAGCCAAATAGTCAAGTGTATAGACATATTAAAACATCTGTATACGAGTATATAACATATACATACACTTAAGGCAATGCTGAATGACCGTTAAACTTGAAAATTAAGTCGGGGTCCCCATTATGTGCCGTTTGTTTTACAAATTTTAACGCTATTTAACACATTTGCCACAGATCCGCGGACAACTCGCGCGCTGTGGTAGCACGCCATAAAGCCAAAGAGGAAAAACCATTAAGACGCGAGCGACTGAATGGTCCTCTCTTTGCGCTTCTCGATAGCCCAAGCGTATTGACAAAATTAATGATGCCCTCACTAATATCATGCCTAATTGATTAATATGCGCAACTGCCGACTGGAACTCAGTCTTTATATATTGTTATTTCGTATTTTGAATTATATATAAACATATATATACATATATATCTCGGATTTTTTCTCTTTTCGTCGATGTCTAATGAACGTAACGCGTTTCGGCTCTTAGCTGTTAATCTTACTGTATAGCCATTTAAGGCAGCCCGAGCTCTGCTTCTTAATTAAATTATGTGTACCGCTGGGGCACCCTACGGCCAGTGGTTTAGCAGCAGCAGCAGCAGCAGCAGCTGAGACAGCAGCAGCAACCATATAACTATCTATCTAGCCGAGGCGAACATCCATCTTATAAGATAGTCACTGATGATGTCGCTGCTGATGAGTCGAGACCCGGAACGGGTAAGTACCACGCAGTGGGCAACAGTTTTGGGGCGTTGCTGTTAACTTCACACACACACACACACACACACACACACACACACACACACACACACACACCAACACAGCCACATTATGCGCCTGGTCAAAGAGAAAGGCTGCCAAAAAGGTCAAATGGTCAACAGCTGGTGGTCGGTCAAGTGGTAAAACCAACAAGAACCAAACAACAACAACAACGACACACGCTCTCTATGGGCTTGTTAGTTGCGCTAGATTGTATGCCCCCATCCCCATCCGCACAGCGTTCTCCTTCCACTGCGCCTCCTCAATTTAACTGCCTTTGGCTCAGGCTTGGGTTCTGGCTCAGTGGGCAGCCAACAGCTGTGGCCCATTGTCGTTGCGTTAGAAATGGAGCTGCGCTTAGGGGGAATCAACGTGAGTCCGTTTTATGGGCCTACAAGTGATTTTCACGTTGATTACGAGCGAGCGCTACGCCTGCAACAGGTTGCATGCCGCTTGCGGAGCTCACGTTAAATGGAAATCAAAATGGAAATAGAAACAATTAAGCGCTTCCATTTCATTAACTAAACGAGCTGTGTGTAAAGCCTAAGCATTAACTACTGCTAGCGCATGCTTTCACTTTCGCAATAAAGAATATATATGTATGTGAATACACACATATGTATATGATATACACATGCATACATGTGTGTATGTATGTACAGCATACTTGTAGAATATATATAAATATTTAAATTTTGATGAGATAAGCCCCTAAGCTATTTTTTAATAAATTGGCATTCATATTTCGCTACTTTGACACTAAAGCGTAAGACCCGGAACACATGCATAAAAAAGAGTGAAACCGGAACTTGGCTACTGGATAAGTTTGTTGATTTCAAATGCAATAAATCTGATATCAAGCGATAAAACATTTTCGAATGCAATTTAAATAAACATTTGCATAATTTGATTAACTCTCTTAATTAAAAGATTGCGTAGCCAAGCGATATTATGATTAATCCGCCAAAGGCAGCTCAACAACAGCTAAAACAAAATACTGTCGAAAAATCAAATGCATGAAATTCATCTGAATGATTTTCCATCTAGTCTAATATGACGTCACTCTATGGGCAATACTGAAACATACTATGTAAATCAGAGTCAGACTATAAGATAATTGCATAGATATCACTGAGCTCAGTTCAGTAAATGCTGGCTAGAGATGTACAAGTGAGTAAGAATCGTCTGCCAAAAGCTATAGGTATTCTCTATTTACATTCTTAACTATAAATATTATTAACGCCCAGGAATAGCTCTTGAAAGGTTTCAGCGCGCATTGAAAATAATGTTCAATGATGTATTAGCGTTTAGCGGTGACCACGTCTATCTTAAGTATATTCAGCAACTATCCAGAAACCAATTTGTTTTTTTTTTTTTTTTTTTTTTTGGGGAAACGTACACAGTTTAGAGGCATCACAGATAAGTCGAAAACTTTCAACTTTCATTGAACCATCCCAGTCAATGGCGAATCGCTTAAGGTTTAACCACCAAATTGGTTCTGCTTATCAATTACACATTTTTTAGCTGCCACCTACTACGAAAGTGGGACTTACTTTGGCTGCCAACTGTTATAATTAAAAAGCCCGCCTCCAACCGCTTTTCACTGGAGATGCAAATTGGTTTCTTTTTCGAAATGCTTACTTGACCCGTTTAGAAAAGCCAACTTTACGCAGATGACGGGTAGTATATTGATTAATTACTCGGAACCATATTTATTAAGCGTTCGCTTAGGCGAAGCACAGCAACAACAACAACAACACGGATAAAAGTAGCTTTAAGATGAGAATGTATGTATAATGTATAATTAGCAACTTACCGCGCGGCGAACGTAGACTCAAATCAACTGGTTCAACTTGAACCGGAGGGCCCTCTGCCTGCAAAAGAAGAACACAGAGGGAGAGAGATAGAGATAGGTTGAGCGTAACAGAAATATTCAGATAGAAAGAGAGACAGAGAGAGAGAGAGAGAGAGAGAGAGAGAGAGAGACAGAGACAGATAGAGATATTGAAAGAGTTTGAGATCATTATCACGAGCAACATCATTATGATAAAGAATGTGGCTTATTAGATATGCAAGTAAACAATAAGGCCATAAGCTACGGCTACGGCTAATCAAGTTTGACAAAATGCTGTAGCATAACTATGAATACCAAACAGAGTGTATAAGAGAGAGAGAGAGAGAGAGAGAGAGAGAGAGAGAGAGAGAGAGAGAAAGAGGGAGAGTCTGCCTGTGTGTGTGTGTGAGTCTCAATCTGTGCGTGTTTGGTAGCTGTTTGGCTTATTGAATTCAACTGCGTGGAACCGCAAACGACTTCCGTCGGGACGAACGCTTCAGCTTCTTCTTCTGTTTCTTATTTCTAACCCATATGAGAAACCGCAATTGTTGCGCATTAAGCGCTTACGAAATTTTTGACCAATAAACTAGCGGCAATAACACTGAGTCGGCAAACAGATATTTAAAATAGAAAAAAAAGATATTTATATATATCTGGCTTAAAACAGTTATTGGCTGCCCGCAGCGCCATAAAACGGATAAATTTTAATTTAGCATTGCATATGCATCAAAGAGATGATGCAGGGGAGGTGGAGTGTGGACAGAGCAGTCGTAGAGGGAGCGTGTGGGGAGGGGAGGGGAAACGCCGCTGAAGCTGTTAACTGGAGGTGCGAAAGCGCCAACACTTCGCGTTTTGCGCCATTCGACGAGCTTTTGGCCAAACGGATGCAGCGCACTGTTGTGGAATACAAGCTGCCAACAGATGAACAACAACAACAACAACAATAACAACAACAACAACAACAACAATATCGAAAACAAAAAACAACAACAAAATCATTGCCCAGTGGGCAACAAACGACAATTGTCAAGCTTGTAGCGCAAATTATGAAAAAATGTCAGCATCGAGTGGGCGATTTACAAGCTGGCCAACTTCTAGATGCTGAGGTTTTTACACTTGGCCAGCCACGCGATGCTGCATACCCTGCAGATGCAGATTTGCCAATTGGGTAGCATTGGCTTTCAACTAACATAAGTATGATAATATACATAAACCTTGAACTCTTTATCAATACCTCAGACCATTCCAATAGACGCAAGTGCAACAGTTAATATATTTAAATAAAAAGAAAACATAAGTACAAATAAAACGCTTCTTCCCAATTCATTTACATTCTTTCGTCTTCGTGGAGGAAGCGAGTCCACTTTTCACTGAACTCGATTGTATTTGGGCTGTGTTTCAGTATAGTAATATTTGAACCATTTCAAAACTGTTAAAATATTAAATAGTTTCCCCTCATTATTGAATCTAAGTTTCATTAGATCATATCAATACAACAATAAAATATTTCTAAGAGCAATTTTCTCCAATTGATAAAGAAAATTGCTAAATATTCTGATTCTGATTAGCTTTCAATTCCAGCGATCCAGATTTTGCACTATTCAAAGGGACAATATGATTTGTTTATAAGACAAGTTTTTATTTTTACTTTGCCTCAATTTGTATACTTAGAATCACTATATTTTCAAATGAAAATTATTGCTTCATATAATGAAACACATTGATTGAACTTTTAGCTCCAGCAGCTTGCAGCTTGTAATTTCGCAATAAAATTGTATTTGTCTTTGTTCGCTGTCAGTGGATAATTAAAAGTCGCTCACTTTACTTTCATGCAGCTAAAGCTAATTACAAGGTATTGCCTTAGTCGAGCTACCCCTGGGGCGATGTTTGATGCAGTTGTTGGTGTTGTTGTTGTTGTTGTTGTTGGTGTTGTTGTTGTTGTTGTTGTTATTGGTGTGTTGCGGCTGCTGCATTTATTTATTCAAACAAATGCTCATTGCCTTTGAAAACAACATTAGATTAGATAGTTTGTCTTCGATTGTGTCCAGCGAAGCAGTCGTTGGGGCCGCTGGAGCAGTTGGGGCCAATGCACATGCAATCGGTGACTTTTGGGCTATTTTATCTTATGGATTGCATTGACAACAACTTCATCGGACACGTAGAGAGCTGAGAGTCGATACGAATCGAGATGCATTGCAATTGATATGCGAGCCTAGCAACCGTTCAGCTATTTTATCTAATTGCCTCGCTTAACTGTGCTGATTTATTGTCCGCGATCTCGATCTACCCACTGTGGAGACCCCCGCCGAACCCTGCCCCACTCCCAGAGACCGCCCGCCCTTCTTTACGATATTGTTATTGGCGCTGCAATCGCTGCGCTAATTTGTGTGAGACGTGCTGAAATGTCTCATAGGCGCCGAGGCTGAGAGGAGTTGACCGTTAGCTGCGCCTATCCAGCATCGTCGCGTCGTCAGCTCCGTCTCCTGTCCCGCCTATCCTCCTCTATCTCTCTCTCTCTCTCTCTCTCTCTCTGTCTCTCGTCCCAATTGATGGCCAGTTTTATGGATTGTTTCCCGATTGGCATGCTAGATGGCAAATAATATTTGCCGACAGGAATTTTTCGGGCAAAAAAAAAACAATTGCTCTGCGGCTTTGCTTTGAGGAGCGCGCAATTTGCTGCAATTGATGAGCCTCATAAGTTGACCAGTTGCAGAACTGGGAATTGTCTGGCTGATATCACTAAAGCTACCACACGCTGAACTATATCGTTTACTCCAAAGTCTATATGAGTGAAGTCAAATCACCCTAATTGATTGCGATTCCAGTTAACTGGATGGGAAAGCAGACATCTAGACGAGAAACGCTAATTCGTGATATTCTATATTGTGCATTACATTATCTGATATATCTATGTATAACTTCTATTGCTTTTCTTCTTTTCTTATCAGCTGGCATCCATAATCTATCCTGCATCAACAGTTTCATCTCGGCTGCAGCTTTAATTACTCTCAGTAGTTTACTTTATTGGTTTTGTTGATTCCAATTTGCATTTAATATTCCATCTATTTTTGATCATATATACATATGAAACCCAATACTAATAAACAAAAGAAAATATATATTTATACAGTTTTCTTTTAATTTGAAATTGAGAAGAGTCTGGCATAGGACATAGGAGAATTTAAGGCTCTGCTTTGATAACCCATCGAGCTAAACCCGAACTAGACTACAGTTAAATACATCAGCTCCTTTATCCTCTTATCTAATCTATTGATAATGACAAATTGTAGCTCGTTTTGATCTTTGGCGATTCTATGCGATTACTGGGATCTATTTATACCCTGAACCCATTGAAAATGGGAATTCAGGGTATAATGGTTTTGTGAAAATGTATGTAACAGGCAGTAGGAGACTTCGCAGACCCCATCAAATATATATATTCTTGATCAGCAGAAAAAATAAGTTGATTGAGCCCCGTCTGTCTGTCCGTCCGTCCGTCCGTCCACCCGTATGAACGTCGAGATTTCGGAAACTACAAAAGCTAGAAAGACGGAAATTTTACATGAACACTCGTATATTAGTTACGAGTACGAGATTATTTTGTTTTTTCGATAGATCCCATTTCCAAATTATCGATAAGAAATCGAAAATTCGTTTACATTTTTTAGGTTTTTAGATATTATAGATACGCAGATTATGTAATTTTCAGATTTTAGATGCCACGCCCACTTCGCCCCCAATTTAAAAAAAAACGCATTTTAAATACTAGAGACTTGTAATTTGGCACATAGATACATTTAGATACTCTTAGTCTACTCTGAATTTTCATGAAGATCGTCCATCTAGAAATGGAGTTACAAGCGTCCAAATTTCAGCCCAACCCACCCCCAACCCACGGCAGCAACTTCGCAGTTAGCAGAGCGCGCGCTTATACGTGCGTAAAGAAGAAGAGTATCGCTTTTTTTGCTGGGTTCAGGGTATCTCGTAGTCGAGCCGTCTCGACTACTTGTTTATTATTGATGGCGACAGATCTATGAAACTTCAGAATAGGTAAATAGTTCTATAAAATACCAAAACTCACCTCCTTTGCTGACAGAGGGTCGGATCCCAGTCCATTCTGAAAGCGTAAAGGAAGAAACGAAAATGAGACAGGGTATAATGAGATGAGAACTGTGTGTGTATGTGTGGGTGTGTGAGTGTGAGTGTATAAGTGTGTGCCACGACTATTACTATGAATGCGTCAGCTTGGCCTCCGTGTGTCTCCGGATGCACTCAGGGACGTCTGCAGCCCGAAAAGGGCACAGCAAATAGGTTAGTAGATGGTCCAAGAGAGCGGGGCAGAAGGTGTTATATAGCAAAAAACAACTTGACTGGAATTGAGACAAGGAATAGGTAATAGGGAGGCAGGAAAAGAGGGGAGAAAGTGTGGGAAGGTACATGAGCTGCAAGAGCAGGCGCGCATGGCGCATGGCATATGGCTTTGGCGCTTTGGTGCTTTGGTGCTCCGGCCTAGTGAGTCGAGTGGTGCTTACCATGAAAACCATTAAATTGTAAAACGTCTTACAAAATAATAATTGCCCGGCAACGTTCTAGCCACGTTGCGGAACTGCGAATGCGACTGCAACTGCAATGCTGACAACGACGACGACGACGACGACGACGGTGCTTGAAATAATCGCTGCAACTGTTGTAGTTAGTCTCTATTGTCGCAGCAGCTGTTACCGTTTGCCACTGCTGCATGCTACCCGCCAAATCAATGACAACACAACAATAATAACGCACACAAATCAGAGGCAGAGGCGGAGGCGGAGATATAAGCAGAGCCTCAGGCCCAAGTGGAGACACTGGCACAGGCCGAGGGCAACGTACCAAGCGGGCGGTAGTTGCAATTGCAATTTGAAATTTGAAAAATTTGGTGTTCCTCTTAGCAGGCGCTTTAGCGACGGCGACGCTGCAAACGCGGTGGCAGCGACGTTGGCCGCCGCATTGTGCAAAAACAACTTGCAGGCGAAGCAAAAAGCTTTGCAGTGCGTGACGCGTGCGTTCGAGGGGGTTGCTGCTATTAGATTGAGCGAGCGAGGGAGTGAGCGAGAGAGTTGCTTAGCTGGCTATAGGCAAATATTTATTGAGGCGGCAGCGCATGACCGTATATATAGAGAGTATGTGTGTGTTTTTTGTTTTGCTTTTTTTTTGTTCCACAATTATTCCGCTGTTCCGCTGTCCGGCTGTCCCGCGCCTATTGTGCGAGCCGACACTTGGGCGTCAAACGCACCAAATTCATAAATACATCCGGTCCGCTTCACTTATTAGCACTTATTGCAGCCGGCTTCCTGGGCGGGGGTGTTACACATTTTCCTGCATATCCGCTAAATTGCCGGACACGCAGCCGCGGGCGCAACAAACAGCAATCAGCACAGCACACGCACACAGACACACACACGCACACACATACACACGATGCACACTTAATTCGATCAACGGCTGTTACTATTGCTGCTGATGCTGATGCTGCTGTTGCTGGGGCGTTGCAATCACGCGCTGTGTACTAGTTGTAATCAAAAGGCTAGGCACATGCTACGCCCCACGGGCTGCCGCGTGTTTAAAATTTATTGACACTCGGCAGAACGTACATATGTATTTCGATGTAGGTGTGTGTTTGCTGTGTGTGTTTGTGCAAATTACAGCACATCCGTCATTTTAATTTCACTTAAAACGCCATTTAAATCAAGCGCACGCACGAATGCAGGCACGCACGCACGCACGCGCAGCAAATGCAAAAAACGAGAGCAACGATAACAGCAACTGCATTAAATGCCGGCTGCCCACGGAACACAATCGGCAAACGGAACAAAGATACGACTTGAAATTGAAACACAGGCAACGCGCACGCTGGTATCGCTGGACGCGCAGCCAAAAGGAGTTCGTATTGTACCGTTTAACCTAACGCGAAGCTGGGGACGACGATGAACGAAGCGCGACACACGACCAACTAACGCCACGTTCGCTGCTGGAATGAAACTAGCCGCAGCCAACATGTTGCGTTGGAGCTACTCAGCATACCTGTATGCTGTTGTCTGTATTCGTGGTTTCGTGTGTGTGTGTGTGTGTGTGCCAGTTTGTTTGTTTTGTTAAGGTGGAGCTAGACTAAATGACAAGTTGCCGCGCATATTATTGGGTGGCCAACTGTTTACATTGTCTCACATGTGTGTGTGTATGTCTGTGTGTATGTATGTGTATGTGTGTGTGTGTCTGTGTGCGGCTGCTTGTGTATTATTAATTAACATGCATAGCCACATACAGACGCGCGACAAGTTTGGCGTAGGTGTTGGCGCCAGCGTTTCTCATTGGCTGTCGGCGTTTACCCAAGAGCAATTAATATAACAGCACATAAAGCTTCGCTGAATATGTGTGTGACAGCTTCTCAGACGCTTGCACGTCCATCAGCCTCGTTAAGCTTTGTTTTCGCCTAGCTTTGTTATTGCGCTGCTTAATCTTGCGCTGCATCTGCGCCACGCAAAACGCAAACGAGGCGAATCCGCGAATCGCCGAATTGGCGAATTGGCGAGCGGGACGAACAGGCAAACAGGCGCGCAGTCTAGAGCACATACGACGGCAAACGACATTTCGGCAACCCGCGACGTAGCTGTGGGAGTTTTTTTTTTTCGTCTGTCGCTCGCCTCTCGCAGCGCTTTGCACCGTTAGACGTAGCTGATCCACTTTTCCACGCGCTTTGACAACCATTTTTGGTAACAATAAATCGTGATACATCATCAAAAGTCAATTCAAATATGTAGACAACATTGTTTTTGTTGTTTTTATTTTTCCTTTTCGCCTGACATGCCGCAATGCGAGACACAAAAAAATATTTTAATTTTAATTGATTGTCGAGCGAGATTTACGTGCACCAAAAGTTGCTTCTCACGCTCGCACATACTCACACACTCACACACACACACACATGCACTTAGATGACAGGATTAGGATTGGAATTGTCAAAATGGAAAGCGGCTGCCTCTTTTTTTCCTTTTGCACGCAAAACAAATAGCGCATTTCTTATAGGAATACCATTCAGACGTTACGTTTTTTCTCTGCATGGGCTTTTTTCTTTGCTCATCGAAATCAACATAAACGCAATTGAAATCAATATACTACGTGACTTAAGCGTGGCCAATGCGTAAAAAACAGCAAATCACTTAAAACAAAAAGCACAGAAAAATAAATAAGAAAGTCAGAAGCAAACGCAACAAAAACAACCAAAACAGCAAAAACAAAGCAAATGATGTGCTATAATTCACGTTTACAAGAAAATGTTGCATACTTTCAAGCGCCGCCTTAAACTCATTGTTTATATTACGGTAAAGAGCTGCGCTCTCTTTCGCACAGCTGCGATCGTAGCCAAGACAACAACCGAACGCAAGCTCATATTGCTTTTTTAAAGAATGAAGCAATGTAACATAAGTTTACAATTAATTAAATAATTTGTAAATAGAAAATACTTAATACAAAATAGTTGTTTTATGGACTCACCAATCAGGTAAGGATGGGCCGACAAAAAACCCTTATCGTGGTTTTTCTGAGCCTCGTCCGCGGGTTAGGTAAGTCCTTAAAGGACGCGAATCCGACGTACCTTTTCGCTCGTAGTTTCCAGCGGAAGTTCTTTCGGCGCATTAATCGGGAATTTTCGGCTCGCAGGCAGGCGGATAATTATATCCGGAAATTTGACTTTCGCTCGTATTTTAGGTTTTTCTGTTTTTCTAGATGAGATTTCGATTTTCTTATATGTACCTATATAAATATATGTATGCGTCTGTGTGTGTGCTTGTGTGGGAATTTACTAATTACGCATAATGAAAACGTTCTGTGGAGTTTCCTTATTTGGATATTTCATGTAGGGTTGAAGACTTACATTCTATTCTCAGATCTTAAGGCAAAATAAATGATCATAAAGACAAAAATATTTACATTTACGATAATTTTACTTTGAATTAAATATTGAAAAATGTAATCAATTCTGTGTGAATATATTTGTAATATTTACCCATTAATAAATATATATATATATATACGACAGCATAAACATTATTATTAATTTTTAGGTATTTAATAGGAAAACTAAGAATACTGTTGTGTTTTTTATATAATATGAAATTGATAATTAATATATATATATATTAATATAATAATATGCATTTAGTTAAGATCTGAAAATAACTTTTACTGTACTCAAAATATAATAAATAATTACTAATGGTATATAAATCTAATATAACAAATTCTCTGCTCTCTCCGTATGTTTACGTAGAACTCGCGAAAAAATAAACCCAAGTCCTCAAAAATCCAATGTGCACTCCAACACTCCTAGTCCCTCTCCTCTCCCTTTCTCTGTCACTCGGTCGCCTGCTCTCTCCAGTCAGTTACAAAACCCAAGTCTGGAATTGCAGCCGCCGCAACTGAGAAAATCCAAGAGCGAAATGCAGACGGAGGCGAATCGAACTGACGTCATACTTGTATAGCAGCCGCCATAGGCTCGAGCTCGCGTCAAACGGGCGTTGCCTGCGTTAGAGCGAGACAACTAGTACATCGCACAGCGAGAAGAGCGAGCAGCGAATAGCGAACGAGCACTGCGCAAAACATCGACCTGAGCAATGGCCGGCAGGATCGTGCGTCAGTTGCGTTTCGTCTTTGCCGCTGCGCGCACACACAAGCTGAGTCAACAGAATTCGCGGGCGTGATTCAGTCAACTTAACAAAAAAATACTCAAATAGTGCACATATATATATAAATATATATAGAAAGAGAGAGAGAGAGAGAGAGAGAGAAATTTTGGCGAGTGCAACGGGAATAAAAATTTGTTTCAAAATTGCCAACCAAACAATGAGCGCACGCTCGGTGTCGCCAAAGGTGCTGCTGGACATTAGCTACAAGCCAACGTTGCCCAACATCATGGAACTGCAACATAATGTCATCAAGCTCATTCAGGTGGAGCAGCACGCCTACATGCAGCTAATGGACCAGCCCACAGCCCACTACATGCAACACCAACACCAACAGCAGCAGCAGCAGCAGCAGCAGCAGCAGCAGCAACAGGCACAGCAGCAACAATATGCGCCGTTGCCTTCGCTGGCGCCCAATGCTGCGGACTATGCGGCCTATGGCATAACTGAGCTAGAGGATACGGACTATAATATTCCTAGCAACGAGGTGCTTAGTACTAGCAGCAATCAGAGCGCTCAGAGCAGCCTGGAGCTGAACAACAACCAGAACAACTTTGACCAGCAGCAACAGACGTCAGCAACAGCAGCAGGCGTGGCAGCTGCATCTCCTCATGGCTATTTGCTCAACGAGCATGGCAAGCGCTCGCGCAGCAGCAGTGACTACGACTGTCAAACGGATGCGCTATCCATGCAGCCTGAGCACAAAAAGCTGTTGCAGCAGCGACAACAACAACAACAACAACAACATCAACAGCAACAGCAACACCAACAGCAGCAGCAACAATTGTATGTGGACTACTTGCCCACCACTGTGGATGAAGTGGCCGCAGCTCAGACGCAGGCGCAGGCGCAGGCGCCCAGCCAACAAAGCTCCTGCGTCTCCCCCCACTCTCATTCCCATTCGCATTTTGATTTTGCCGCCGACGAGGAGCTACAAGATCACAAGCCGCACATCTTCAAATACGGCGGATATCCCCAAACAATCAATCAACAACAACAGCAGCAGCAACATCAACAGCAGCAACAGCAACATCAGCACCAACAACAACCACAACTGCATTTCCAGAGCAACTACAGAACTGGGTAAGTGGCTCCCAAATATATATATATATAAATAAAGGAGAATCTCTATTCTCATCAGCTACATTTTGCAAAATATTTTATTCTGTTAACAATGATACGAGTTACAGCAGATCTTTTCTTAAGATAGTAAAACCTTTTGTTTTTATCTAAAATATATGCATATAAAGATATACTTGAAGATGAATATTTAACGCATATTATATGCGATTTTTAATATATAGTTACATATGTATGTCTTTCCATTTTGCTCCATATCATTGATGTGACTAAATAACATCAAATGACATTAAACTGACTTAGAGAAAAGAGGTTTTAAAAGAAATTCTTGAAATGTTTTTGTTTTTCTATTTATAAATTCAATGAGCATAATGAGACAACAGATATGAAGATCTTTCTTTGAAATAGCGTTATTCATTACTTTTTATAAGACCGAAGATCTGAAGACAACATTTTTTGAAAACATTTATAGTTCTCTCAGTAGGGTTTATAGCAAATAAAAAGATTTGCTAAATTTATAATAATAACTAGGATTTCAGCAAATTAATTTTAGAAACAGCTAAAGCTATTCTTTTATAATGAATTCTCGATTCTTTTCAAATTTATATATATATCGCTTTTAGTCAAAGTTATGATGCCTATGAGCCAGCCAACAGCCTCAACGGCAGCGCCTACTCGAGCTCTGATCGCGACGAGATGGAATATGCCCGCCAGACAGCGCTCAGCTCAGTAAACGGCTATGCCAAGGAGGATGAACTCGAAGATATGTCACCCACCTGCCTGGGCGATGAGAGCAGCCTGCTGGATGCTGGCGATGTGCCGGGCAAAGCGTTTCGCAAACCTCGCCGTCGCCTCAAACGCAAGCCCAGCAAGACGGAGGAGACGGACGAGTTCAGCAACCAGCGGGTCATGGCCAATGTCCGGGAGCGCCAGCGCACGCAGAGCCTCAACGATGCCTTCAAGGCCCTGCAGCAGATCATACCCACATTGCCGAGCGACAAGCTGAGCAAAATCCAGACGCTCAAGCTGGCCACAAGGTAAGTCCGCAATCGTCATAGCCGGGCATTTCCGGCCTGGGCTTAACCCAGATTTTGAGTGTTCCGTGGCCTATACCTGAGTTGGAAACTTTACGCAATCTCGAAAATTCCAACCAACTGAAAACTATTTCAAATGGAAGAAAACACAAAATGAAACCCACATAAATATTTCAAATATTCTTAAACTTCTAGACTACAAATATCAGGAATAATTCAAATAGTTATTTCAAAAATCTCAATACATGTTACAATGAATTTCAAATGCCTTGTTAGGCATTCTTATTGAAATTTATGTTAAAAGAATCTTCATTTTCATTTCATTTTCCACACCATTTTTGTACTAGGTTTTTATATTATTTGAAAACTGTTTGAAATGTTTTTCCACCAATTTCTTATCGAACCGTTCACACCTCTTATCCTTGCAGATATATTGACTTCCTCTGCCGCATGCTTAGCTCGAGCGACATCTCGCTGCTGAAGGCGCTGGAGGCGCAGTCATCGCCCGTCTCGCCTGGCTTTGGGAATGCCAGCACGCTGCTCAGTGCCGCCAATGGGGCCGAGGCTGATCTCAAGTGTCTGCGCAAGGCGAACGGAGCACCGATTATTCCGCCCGAGAAACTGAGCTATTTATTTGGTGTCTGGCGCATGGAGGGCGATGCGCAGCACCAAAAGGTCTAGGAAGGAGTAAGAGAAGGAGAAGGAGGAGGAGGAGGAGGAGGAGGAGGAGAAGGAGAAGTATTGTCGATTGCCATTGGGGCTTCCAGTTACTGAACAATAATGCACACAGCGTGAATAATTCCAATGCGAGTGCCAGCGAGCACTTGCAGCTCTTTCCATATCTTTTAGATGATTAAGCTAAAACATTATTTAAACAAATACGAAAAAGAAGAGAAACTTTAAAAATATATAAGCCAACTATTGCTTAGGTTTAATTGTATGTCTAGCGCTAACTAATTTAAAATGTATAAATTAAAAGAAAACATTATTAAAACACAAATGAAACACTTAAAAACGTCGCCATTTTGTTTTGCTTTCTCGCGCTTGTTTTTTCCCGTCTTCTTTTTGCTCTTCTCTTTGTTGCTGTTGAATATTTTCCCCCATTAAATTAGGCGCGAAAATGTCGCCGTTCGGGGGGTCCGACTTATAGTGCAATATCTGAACACCAGTTCCCATACATATATGCGATCGACAACAGCGACGACGACATACTTAGAGCGTAACGTCATACCACGGACGAGGCAACTCAGGCAGCTACATTTATGTATCTTAAATAATGTATATATCTCTCTCTCTCTCTCTCTCTCTCTGTCTCTCTCTCGCTCTCTCTCTTGCTCTCGTTCGTTTATGGGAAAGAAGCGTTTCAAGCGAAATTTCGTTGAGAAAGAAAATGGCAACCGGAGACGATGTCAGCGGAGGGCTTGGCAATGGGAACACCATCCACATCCGGTGATTTATGTTCATTTGTTTAATACTCATTTTTATACCCTGAACCCATTGAAAATGGGAATTCAGGGTATAATGGTTTTGTGAAAATGTATGTAACAGGCAGAAGGAGAAGTCGCAGACCCCATAAAGTATATATATTCTTGATCAGCATAAAAAAATAAGTTGATTGAGCCCTGTCCGTCTGTCCGTCCGTCCGTCCGTCCGTCCGTCCGTCCGTCCGTCCGTCCGTCCGTCCGTCCGTCCGTCCGTCCGTCCGTATGAACGTCGAGATTTCGGAAACTACAAAAGCTAGAGAGCTGAAATTTCACATGAACATGCGTATGTTAGCTACGCAGTACGAGTTTATTTTGTTTTTTCGATAACTCATCCCATTTCCAAATTATCGATAAAAAATCGAAAATTCGTTTCCATTTTTTAGGTTTTTTAGGCATAACTTCTACACTGTTTCAGCTAGAGACTTCAAATTTGTTTATTTAGATAGATATTATGGATACGCAGATTATGTAATTTACAGATTTTGGATGCCACGCCCCCTTCGCCCCCAATTTGAAAAAAACGCATTTCAAATACTAAAAACTTGCAATTTGGCATATAGATAGATATAGATACTCTTAATCTACTTTAAAAATTTCATAAAGATAGTCCATCTAGAAATGGAGTTATGAGCGTCCAAAGTTCAGCCCAACCCACCCCCAAGCCACGGCGGCAACTGCGCAGTTAGCAGAGCGCGCGCATCTAAGTGCGTAAAGAAGAAGAGTATCACTTTTTTGCAGGGTTCAGGGGATCTCGTAGTCGAGCCGTCTCGACTAGAGCCTTCTTACTTGTTTATTTTTATTTTTCATTATTTTTTCATTTCAGTTTTCAGTTTGTTTGGAGTTTCCTCTGCCTGCGCATAAAACTGTTTACAATGTATACACACAAGTATTTATGTCGCCAAAAATGGCTATTTAAAATTCACATAATTAGCTCAGTCAGTTGATTTAGTCTGCGTGGAGCGCTTCAAAGGCGAACCAAATATCATTTTTAGTTGCTACGCTTAATTGCTTTTTAAATGACAGCCTGGCATGAATGTTTTGAATTATATACAAACTACTATGCGCTATTCCTTTGCCCATATTCATATATAGAGAGATAAATATCCAGGCAACCACGTTGACAGGTTGTTGTGGATACACACACAGTCGTCTCGTAAGTGGGGTAGCCCTTTGAATACACATGGAGCTAGTTGCGGGCCTTTGAATAAGTGGGTTGAACCGTGTGCCTGCTCGACAAAGTGCGTGAAGGGGAAAGAGATATATCGCCTTCTCGATCCAAATCTCTGAAGGTGCTGCTCAAGGGGAAGCTCTTCTGCATAAGTGCGAACGAACGATTGGAAGAGTATTTCTCAAGTAGATTTACCAAAATATCGCTGGATCGTGTTGTACTCTATCAGCTTATACCTTTAAGGTAATTGTGATATCAGCTGCGCTTGCAGCCATTTAATGGTTCGCATTTACAATTAGATTATTTTGTATATTTTACAGCTACTTATGACATTTCCAGCTAACAATTGCAGTTGCAGTTAGCTAACAAAAGTACAAGATTTTATAGAAGAGATTGGGCAAACAAATTGATTGAATTATTATTTCACCTAAAGCGCATTTCTGTATATGGGTATATAGACGAAATTCTCTGAATCGTCGGGAAATAGTTAACATGTTCTCAGATATCATAAAAATCTTAATAAATAAGTCCAGACTTAAGATATATATATATATATATATATATATATATATATATATATATATATATATATATATATATATATATATATATATTGGCTTATTTGCTGAGGCTTAGACCCAAATGCGCTGGAAGACTATTCCATAACGAGCTGCAGCAATTTTAACTGAATTGAAGGAAAGCAGGAATAGAAGCGATATGAGAATATATTAAATTTAACATTTTATATAGCACACATCAAAAATACAAAATTACGAAAAGGATACTTTGTGCAGTCATGATTTGTGTGTCCGAACTTTATAAATATGTGAGTTGGCATTGAAATCTGCTGAGGCCTCGATTTAATTTAGCGTATTTCAATATTTCAATATATGTATATGTAAAATGTATTCTTAATTTTAAATTTCATTAGGCCCCTCACATGATAAAAACCAATTACAAAATGCAAATACAAAAATTCTGCTGAAATAATTGTATAATAAAAAGAAAACTCATCAAAAGATGTTGATGGAAGTAAAAAAAAAATAACGTTATAATTCTTAACGGAAATATGCGATTCCAAAATTTGCAAAATTGAATATTAATAAACAACAATTGGATGAGTGACAGGGGAAAGTTAATACATTTATACAGGCAAAGATCAATCGATAGACATGAATAATATTTAATAATATTTTATTATCATTACTACATAATAAAAAATTTCTTAAAGTTTTTATTGTTGGATTTGTTAAATATCTCTTAATATAATAATAATATGAAATAGTTAATAGAATGTTATAAAATTGACATCGTTAAGTCAAGTGGATTCAACATAATAATTACTGAAGGCTTATAAGGAAAATAATACTTTCCTTGACATTTGATACCAGAAACCCCTTTTTCTTTCCAATATAAGAAAACATTTTTAGTTCCACTCAATGCAACTGAGAGCTAGAGTTTCCTTGAAACGCATTTCTGGTTCATAAATATTTTGAAAATTGTATATATCTGAGTTCTTGTACACCATTTCAAGGAGCGAAAGAGCCACCTTGATGTGGGAAGGCAGAGGACCCCAACTCCGAACTGTCAACGCCCCCATTGCCGATGCTTGTCTCTGTTTGGGTTTTGGGCCACTAAAAAGCATTTGAAGATCGGCTCAAGTAACGCGCGCATAAATTGTGTAACTAAATTTAGAAATTTAGGAATGCGCGGCTCACACTCGCACAAGGACATAGGCATATCCTTGCAGCGCCATTTTCTATTTGAGTTCAGTCCATTGTAGTTTTCATATTGTTTTTTGGCATGCGAAATATTCACATGGCTGTTAAGGACGATCGACGTTGTTGTTCGCCGCGCGATGCGCACATGGCAATCAATGGCATGTGCTATGTGCTGCGAATCACAGCAAGCCTCTGGGCAAAGGACCTCATGCTGCTTACCAAACACCGTTTTTTCCTAACATATGTGACAGCAGCTCGACTCGACTCGACTCGTAAATGAAATGAAAACAATGCTCGTGGGAGTAGGCGCTGAATGCGTGTTGTGTCTGTGTCCTTTTACCTATTCCCTTTACTTGAAGTAGGCGCCTAATGGTTCCTCGACTCTCGGCCATGCTGCACGAATGCCTCGAGATTCCTCCTCTTCTCATACCGATTCATTCATGCAGCTCACAAAACCGACAAAGGACGTTCCACTGAGCAACAGGCATATCAATTATGATTGCTTCTCTTCTGCTGCTTCTAGTGCCTGCCGAACTCTAGATTTAATTGCCGTTCCAGAACTCCATCAAATAAATACTAACCAACTGCATTCAAGGCATGTAGAATAGAATTGTTTTGGATTTGGTTTTGTCAATTTCTGTTTTAGGCAAAAATAGTTTTGCAGAACGTAACTTAAAAATCAGGTCTGTTATATAAAAGATATTTATATAAACTGAGCTAGCGTGATTGAAATAACTTCCCATAATTAGTGGGGATATCTAAAATATCTGAGACGCGTATAAATTAGAATTCAAGTTCTGTGGCATAGAGCGGAGAGCGTTTCAATTTGAATTTCGATTTCAAATATTCGGATCCTATTTGCTGCATTAAATTAATTTGTGTATGATAGCTTGCTTTTATAGCTTTCAAAATTTGTTATATGCGTTGCTATTTATTCAGCATAAATTGTATTGCATGTGGCTTTTGAAGAGGAACGGTGCTCGAGTCCAATACAGATTTCACATTTATACTTTTATTGAGTTGCGGCCATGTAAAATATTAATGGCAATTTCTATGAATGATTTTATTTATTGGCGAAACCATTAAAACAAAATCTAAAACTTTTGCCGAGTGCTGCGGGCCAGACAGTTGCCCCCATGTTGCGAGCAACACGGTGTGTCCAAAAAATATACGAGGCGTTTCGGATTTCGAAATACATTTCGAGCAGCAACTACTCGAAGAACGGAAACCAGCGACATGGCAGGAGGCGGAGGAGGAGGAGGAGAACCGAGAGCTGGAGCAGTGCACAGTAGACGTTGTAGGAGACTGCACTGTGACCCACAAGGCAAACGCACTCATTTGCGGCCTGTTGATTGATTTTTAGTAGGAAGCTCTCTCTCTCACTCTCTCTCTCTCTCTCTCTCTCTCTCTCTCTCTGTCTTACACTCGAAAACCTTCGCTAAGCAGAACATCTGCTTCACGCAACGTTGAATGCGACAAAATATGCACAGACTGAGTAATTAAAATCAATATTCTCGTTTCGAGGTGTTCAGGCATTTGTCGAACTGGACCAGCATCCAATCAACAGCAAATGCAATTTGCTTTCAGAATGTTATTGTTATTGTAGTTGTTGTTGTTGTTGTTGTTGTTGTTGTTAATGCTATTATGATCATGTTTGTTGTGTTGTTACTGACTGCATTCAGAGTGCATTTGGCGATCAATCAACGATCAAAGTTCATCAAGTTGACCCAGCTGACTAATGGCACATGCCCGGTTGGCATCGCCCGTCAACAGCAGCAGTAGCAGCAACAACAACAAGTACGCTAATGTACTAGACAAACTAATGTACACACACACTCCAACACACACACACACTCCAACACACACATACGCTTACATAAAAATGTATCTCGAGTCAATTCGTATAGGCATAAAAAAAGTACATACTATAAAAGAAGGCATGCATAAGACTGTTGTGGCGGTTGCAGTTCCTAGCAATTGATCGACTATAAAGTTCCCTTTAAAAACATAATGAGAGAAATTCTTTACACATTTCAAGAGGAGAAACAGATTATATCAAATAATATGACCATTGACTTTCCAAATGTTTTCTTTCAAATTGTTTTTTAAAGTATTTATTAGTTTTAATTTAGCATCAGCTTACTTAAAAGAGTTGGCCGGCGAGCCCACAAGAGCCCATATAACTTAACAGAATAAAAAAAAAGTTAAAATTATTACGTGGCAAATTGCAATTGTCAATCCTTTTTTCCGATTTAAATGTTTCCTTTTATCATCGCCCAAAAGTATGCAAAAATAATGATATTCGCAAAATCATTGAAATATCACATGTGCATTAACTAAAGTAAAATCGTTAAACAAATTATAGGATCAGCTAAAATGTAAATGTGATGAAACCTAATTTTGTTTATGATTATTAAAATTATTGCAATTGGTAAATATAATATAAATTATAAATTAACTTTAATATAATAAATTTGATATAATACTATTTTCGTGATCATTTGGTAAGGGAACTCCGCTAGAGATATATGTAGATGTAGCCCCACTCTGTAACCTCTCTCCAGTGCCATAAATACCCCGTTTAGATATCAATCATTTACGCATTGTGTATAAAAATCGAGCAATCTCAGAAAGAGACAGCGAGAGAGAGAGGGAGAGAGAGAGAGAACGATAGAGTAAAGTAGGCGCAAGGCGGGTGCAACTGAAAGGGAACCGCCTGTCAGCCTGTCTGTCCGTGCGTCCATCCGTCCATCCGTCCGTACGTCAATTTGTCTGTCCGTACGGGTAGCTGGTAGCTGGTAGCTGGTAGCTAGTGGCAGGTCTCGCAACGAGCGCATAAATATTTTGCTTTTATATTTTTTCAGCCGAAGAAGCGCAGCACATAAACCCCTATGTAGTCGCTGTCTATAAACAAAAAAGCGTCCATAAAAAAGCACAGGCCGAAGGCAGCGACGCTAGCAGCGACGTCGCCTCAGCGTTGGCGGTCGCCAATGAAAAAACAACACCAACTACAACAACAACGACAACAGGGACCAATCGACGCACTTTTTGTTTATTTACACAAAAAGATTTTAGTGACTCGAACAGGGGTAGTCAGGAAGTAACTAAGTAAATGCCTGTTTGAACTCTGCCCAAAAGAAAAATTAAATAAAAAACAAGTAAGAAGCCTCTAGTCGAGACGGCTCGACTACGAGATACCCTGAACTCTGCAAAAAGTGATACTCTTCTTCTTTACGCACCTATGAGCGCGCGCTTTGCTAACCGCGCAGTTGCTGCCGTGGCTTGGGGGTGGGTTAAGCTGAACTTGGAACGCTTATGACTCCATTCCTAGATGGACGATCCTAATGAAATTTTCAGAATAGATTAAGAGTATCTAAATGTATCTTCTATTTGCCAAATTCTCTAGTATTGAAATGCGGTTTTTCAAATTGGCGCGAAGGGGGCGTGGCATCCAAAATCTGTATTACAAACTCTGCGTATCCATAATATGTATATAAATATATATAAATTAAAAGTCTCTAGCTCAGACGGTGTACAAGTTATGCTCAAAAAATGTTGAAAACGAATTTTCGATTTTTATCGATAATTTTAAAATTCGATTAATTTACTGTATTTACTGTAAAATTTCTAGCTTTTGTAGTTTCCGAAATCTCGACGTTCATACGGACGGACGGACAGGACTTTATCAACTTATTTTTTTGTGCTGATCAAGAACATATGTATATACTTTGTGGGGTCTGCGACGTGTCCTTCTGCCTGTTACAAACATTTTCACAAAACCATTATACCCTGAATAAAATTAAAATATCAAGGGAAAAGACCGTTTACCGAGCTGCCAAAATGGTTGCTGCTGCTACAGCAGCTTCTTCTTCATGATGTTGCCGTTCGTTTTGTTGGGTGTTCACTGTTCGGCGGGGGTTCTGGGAACAGTGTCCGCTGCATCATTTGATGTAAACGCTTGACACTTTGCGCCGGCAAGGCGAACCGCAAGCAGGCAACATCTGGCGGCTGCCCAAAAAGATTAATTTCTGACAGCGCGGGAGCATCCCCAAAGGCCGATCATACAAGCACACAGATCACGCACATATATGTATATTCATATTCTATATACTCACACATAGTACTGTATATAGCTTCAGTTGTGGCTGCTGATGGACACTGATGCGTGTTTTCCACGCCACGCTTTTTCACGGTCGCATCTATCAATTCGTGCTGCCGGCTGTCGTAATACAAGACTTTCAAATACAATTGAATTCGTATTACAGACATATAAATACTATGTATATGTATGTATGAATGCTCTAAGTATGCATTATACATATATGCGTTTCTTTTTGGCGCTGGCCTGGAACCGAGCTCTACGGCGTCAATGGGTCTCTAAAACTAATCATGTGCCAAGCGCGGAAGACATAAAGCATCATCCAGCAGCCACTTGACAACATTGAGTTTTACTCCATACTGTCTTATCGTGAGAGTATTATAACTTTGGCATGAATCGTAAGAGGCCATGCTTATATCGGAATAGATCGACAAATAACAGGAATAACTAAAATAATAAATAGTACAAATATTGCTCAGCAATGCGGTATAGACATATATACCGTAAATTGAAGAAATCTATTAAGAATCTGATATTCTATGTCAACTTATTCAGTTTCATTGGCTTGTGTTCTGTTCACCTAACTCGAAGTCGACATAAGAGAAGAGTATTCAATCTTCTCGAATAGTTTCTGCTTCTTTTGTCTTGGGATTTGCTCTTTAGTACTTCATTATATACGCACTAACGATGTTATGTTAATGATCTCAGACCAAGAATCCACTTGACAAAATTCAGTATCAACAACAACAGACGAAATCTTTCACTCCAGCCAGGCAAAGGGAGCTGAGACCAAAGACCAAGGGTGCAGCTCGACTCTGAAGGGTGCGTATATATGCATATATATATTTATACATGCACAGCCCTATATAAATATATATATATAAATGTATATATACATGGTGCATGTAGTATATGGCCGACTGCATTTATTTTTTGCACGGACAGACAATTTTATGTCCCGGCAATGTGTGAAAAAGTCCGTTGAATGTCGGACATTTCTTTGCTGCCTTGTTATATTTGTTGTATATGCGTTTATATATGGGTGTGGAATTATAGTATCTGTTGATTGGCATAGCTATAAAAATTCTTAGTGCCCATGCGTGAGTTGCCATTGAAAGTTGTTGTTGAAAGATGTTGAAGCAGGTATATGTGTGAAGGGGTGGGATTGAGAGGCGAGAGAAGTAGCTCGAAATTCGAAAACCATCTTAATTGCTCATAAGAAATCGTAATTCTATTCCAGTTTGTAAATATTGAAAGCATTTCGAGTATTTTTGACATTTCGTAAATTATGCAAACCAATTACAGTTCCTTCCTTTTTTTTTTTTTGGTTTATTATCTTTATGATAGAGTAAATAACGAATATTCTGAAAATAAAAATAAAATCAATGTTGAAATTTTTCTCAACTAAAATAATTATTTTCAGCTGGTGCTACAGATTCTGATTTACACTAAGAATCTATAAATAGAGGTCCAGCTCTCTTGCAAAGAGCATTTAAAATTCGTTGTCAATTGAAAAATCATTTTACTTTCTCAGTTTAGATTAGTTGACACATGTCTCCATTAGGCGTACACAATTTCCTTTTAAGCCCCCATCAAGAACGAGAAGAAGACGCCAGCAATTATGAGAATGAAAGACAAATAATTTTAGCTACTTGTTTATCTTTCAAGCGCACAAACAGAACTGAGGTAACTGTTAACTATTCTATTGATCTATTGCATTCATATGTACATAGTCGTATATCAATACAATTATGCAACTCGTTTGCATAAATACTTTGGCACACTCGAATATAAGATAATCGATACGTAATTGACTCCCCAACACTGTTGAAATAACAATTGATTGAAGAAGTCTGTTTGAATAATACTGGACTGTTGAAATAACACTGGATTTAGAAGTCTGTTTTTAAAAGTTACGACGATCCAAACCACAGATGCGAAAAGCCCGGCAAATAATGCGTTGCGTTTTCCGTAAAGGCGGAATTAGTGCAAGATATGTTTATATACACACAAACACAAAAATATATATTTACATACTTACACATACATAGTTATGTATATTATCACTTCTAAATACCGCTCACCCAAAAACTCCAAAAAGTTTCGCAATGACAATTAACCCCGTTCCGTTCGTTTGGGCTCTGCTCTTGAGTAAATTCAGCCAAGTCATGTAAATCTGTAGATACTTATGTCTGTACATGCATATATGTATATGTACAGACATACATACATATAAATACATAATTCTATCTTTATGTAGTCATATCTAGTGTGTATACAAATTCCAAGCTTTGCTGCACGCTGTTGCAATTGTCTGCACGCATGATCTGTGGAAGAGGAAGGGCCTCTCCTCTCTGCTGCCTCTCTTCTCTCTCTCTTTCTCTCTCTCTCTCTCTCTCTCTCTCTCTCTCTCTCGCTCTCTCTCTCTCTCTCTCTCTCTTACTCTTTTTTCACAACTACAAGCCAACGCACAAAAGAGTATCGAACAAGCAACGAATAATGATAAAGAGTGCCGAGCGAAACACGTGTTTCGAATTAAATGCAATTGTCTTGCCCCGGCCCCGCCCTCACTCCGCCCTTCACATGTTGCGTGCAGAATTTCTAATAGCAACTTCTTGGGCTCTCTTTTTCTTACTCTCCTCTCCTCTTCCTTCGCATGTCTTTTTTACGACATTGTCAATGTGCCTGTTACGCCCCCTGTTGAAATGTTAACGGCAATCGCCCTGCGAGCAGCAAACATAGAAGACAACGATCGGTTAGAATGCAAAAGCTCAGCAATGCTCGACGCTGCGATACTCTAAGATAACTGGAAATTGTATCAAGTCAATTGCCAAAAAATGATATCTGTATATACATATATGTAAATACATTTATATACTTATGCATATGAACATTGGCGATAGGTACCTAACATCATTTATATTTATATTTAGAATAAGCAGCAAAATACAATTTAATTCAACGTAACAAAATAAACCAATTTTAAAAAAATTTTGCAAAAAAAAAAAATCAAAAATAATACAGAATATATTAGATTTTCTCATACAAAGATAAAAAATTAAACATTGTGAACAAAAATTTAATAATATTTATCGATTTTAAATCAATTAAAATAATATAAAGTTTCTTGTATGTAAGATATTCAACCTAAAAGCTGTGACATAACTAACCCACTAATTGATATACCCAACTAAATTTAGTGTACATTTGCAGTCATTGATTTGCACGTGCGTGCAACCAAATCAAAATATGATTGAATTCTATCTGAAATACTTGTTACAAAGCCGGCGGTCGCACACACATACACACAGTGACTGCAGGTGCTGCAGGTGCGCTGCCGCGCTTGTATTGTTTTAAGCTGAAGCCAACTTTGGCGTCGCGACGTTGACGACGTCGACGCAGACGTCGACTGCTGCCTGTTCGAGCCATCAGCTTGAGCTTGGGCAGCGGCTCAGCTTGGGCTCAGTTGGCGAGCTGAGCTGTTGGCCTAAAGACGCGACCGGCAAAACGAACACGAAGCAATGAAACAATAAACTTTTAGCGGCGAATGAACTGAAACCTAACGGAAATTGCATGTGCATCAAGTGTAAACAAGTGCGTGCCACAAGGCTTTACCCTAAGATCATATTTACTCTGTTCAACGTCGCGACCTCGATTATTGGCTTGCAAAATAAATTTGCTTTAGAGTCCTCAGTCAGAGTTAGCTGGGCAACATTGTTCAACTCTGCGACAGATAAAGTGCAAACTGAATAATAATAATAATAATAATAGAGAAGAAAAAAAAAAAAAAACAAGAGCAAACGGCAAAGAGTGAAACGAGAGAAAATGAAACGCCTAGTGAAAGTGAAGATGCTTCATCATTCATTCATTCATTCATTCATTCATTCATTCATTCATTGTTGCATTGTGAAGATGCCGAGGCACACTTGTGACTGTTGAGTGCTAATTGGGACTTTGACCTCATTACAATTGTAATTGCAACTGCAACAGGGAAACACTAATGACAACATTAGCAACAAAAACTAAAACAAAAACAAAAGCACGAAAGACAAATGTGGAAAAATAACATACATACATATATGTATGTATTTGTTGTTTTTTATTTATAGCAAATGTTTTGCTCGACATTGAATTAATTATTGGAAACAACAGTCATTAAAAATGATACAAAACAGTTATTAATTAACAGGCATACAAAGATCATATGTACATATATGTGTAATCAGAATATCATCTCCAGGCGATCAATAGAAGAATGACTTTGAGCGCACTGTTTTCTGAGTGCAGTTCAATAACTACTTTGTATTATGGAATTAGTCAGTTAACTTGCCAATTATAATGAATGATAAATGAGTTGAGATTTAGTGACTTTGCAAATATTCAATTGAATTATTTAGTTGGAAAATATAAAATATTTATATCGTTTGTGCTTGCCAAAAATGTGGCCAAGTACATATACATATTCTTATACATTTATAAATACTTATGGAAGGGACTTCGAATTGAAGGAATCGCGGACCTGGGTACTAGTTCTTCTGAAGAAAATATGGCGTAGTATTATTAAATACATGGCCATAGTTATAGTACGCCTGGGACTTTTCTTGTTGAGAGACTGAAAATAATTAAAACCCATTTCAAAGCTGAAACTCGCAAATAAGTTTAGTTACGCTTTGTCGTAACCATTAATGAAGCGTCAAAATTGCATCCGCTTATGCAAAATATATTAAAAAAATAATAATTTTTTATAGCAATTACTGACACGCATTAAGCTCGCGGCCAAAGCAACTGACAATAGCCCAGCCCAAAAGCCATAAATAAGCCTCACCTTGAGCTCACACTTAATAGAAAAGGCCCCAATTGCAGCCTCCAGTTCCAGCTCCAGTTCCAGTTCCAGGTAACGCCGCGAACCGCAACTGACAAAAAACAAAACAAAACAAAACAAAAGTAAAAAAGCAATTTTTCTTAGTGTCAGTTTGGCTACAATTGCGCCTCACATCTCACATCTCACTCACGTCTAATTATCCGCAATTTCGTTTTGAAAGTAACAAATAAACTGAAGAAAGAAAGAAAGAAAAAGAACGACAAAAACAAAAGAAGTGCAACAGGCAGTCCAAACTCCACAATAGTAAAACAATATAGCTAACTTAATTACCCGCAGCCTGCAGACGTTAATCAACACTGTTATCGACGCCGTGGAGCGACTCTTATCGGCAGCGTCTGTCTCACATCGTAGCGCAAAATGAATGATGCTGTTGCCCCTGGCCAAGGTACGACAGCCTTGAACTCCACACAGGTAAGATATAGTTGATATATTTTAACAAATTTTTGGGGCTTTTGTGCTCAATTCGAACCGAAGCAAAACCATATATGTATGTAAGTATGTGAAAAAACGCACGAAACCAGTTTTCTTTCCGATGCTTTTACACCCTGTTAGCAAAGAGCTGGCAGAGCAGTTTGATCAGCGGCATCGAACGAATGCAGCAGACTTCCTTGACACGAGTCAATTACATATATGTATACACATAGGGTTTATATAATTTGTGACTAAACTACTTTTAAATAAGATTCGTTATTTACCTCAAATATTCATAAAATCTTGCAAAGTTCACAGACATTGATGGGATTCAAATAAAATGTGAAACTCACTTAAGTTTAATAAATAGCTTTTGACAGGGTATCTCGAAGTATAACCCACCCAATGATCTCACTCGTTAATTGTTTTGATTTCTGCGTTGTCTTATGCTGCAGGGCTTTATACACAGTCGCCGCATATAGTTTAAATATTCGAACGTAGTGCCCATTCCTAGCTTTGAAAACAAGTTTCATGTAGTTCGCTTCGCTATTCATTCGCATCTCAATATTTAATGGTCGACTGGGTCTGAAAGTCAAGTCCATGGTGTAGGTCAATACCAAACAGGTTGACAGAACGAATTTCTTTATATAAATACATATACATATATATATATATGTATATATTGCATTTGCGTCGTTGGTGCCGTTTACATTAGCATATTGATCATTGCCTGATATATAAAAAATATAGAATATTTCCATGACAGTATATTAGCATTTATACAACAGGGAAGTAAATACTATGAACTTACTCATGCCGAAATACTAGACAGAAAATAATCAATTAGCACTCAAGCCTTAAGGATTTCTTGATGCTATTTCCTGCACAGCCCCCTCTTATTTGGAATGGATTTCGAATGCTTTCTGAAGGTCGGGGAACCCTTGAAATGTTTCACTCGTAGGTTAGAATAGCCTCATATGAAACATTATTTTGTGTTGAGTTGCTTTAAAGTATCCAGTGTTTTCTATATCAAATCTCAAATCTCGCACGTTGACTTAAAACTATACGTCATATATTTGAAGACGAAATCATAGCTTATAAAGGCCAAATATATCGAAAGAATCTGAGAGAGCCGACTAGACTAGTCTGGCAAATATTGAAAGACCATGATGAAAAGTACCGATAATGTCCGATTAGCTGAGGAAGGGGAACTGCCACACATTGCCATAAAGCTCAATATCTGGCACAAGGTAAACCTGAATAGCCTTGCATCTGTAACCAACTGACGGAACTGCTCCCCAATTCAGATACTTTTCTATTTCGTGGGTCTCACTGCGGCCCTAACCATTTGCCTGCTAATACGATTGTCCAATAAGCTGGCAGCCGACGCTCAGCGAAAGGCGATGATGCACTTCAAAGAGATCTCGAACCGCATCGGTCACCGCTTTGACAATTAGCGCCGATCAGCCCGGCACCAGAGTAAAACAAAATATTTATATTTGCTAAAACTAACTATTCGCGTAAATATAGCGCCAACTACTTACAAAATAATGTAAACCGGCAAGCGAAGCATGTGCAAACTAAACAACCCGCAATCAACTGATGCGCGGGCTCGGCTAGACGAGTGACGCGGGGCTAATGAGTAATGAAATCACAATAACTTGTAAAAAATCAAAAGATAGTAAAAGATAATTGCGCATAAAGTTCAAATATTGAAGTAACAAAATGATTAAATTTGGCATGGCGAATACATTGCGAGCTAGGATCGGAAACTTCACACATATATTTGCGATACTTTATTTAGTTTATATACTATAGCGATTCCCGTCATCTCGTATTTATTGTGAATATCAATAAGATAACAAGAAGGCTCTAGTCGAGACAGCTCGACTACCCTGTACCCTGAAAAAAAAAAAAAAAAAAAAAAAAAAAAAAACTAATACTCTTCTTTACGCACGTATTAGCGTGCTCTCTGCTAACCGCGCAGTTGCTGCCGTGACTTGGAGTGGATTGGGCGGCATTTTTGACGCTTATACCTCCATTTCTAAATGAACGATCTTCAAAAACTTCCGAAATATATCAATAGTATTCAAATGTTTCTATTTGACAAATTACAATTCCCCACTAATTGAAATGTGTTGTTTTTTTTTTTTTTAATTTTTTTGGCGGCTGAATCTGAGGCTCTGAAAATAACAAATACTGAGTATCAATAATATCTATACAAATATACAAATCTCTAGCTAAAACGGTGCAGAAATTATGTTAAAAATATGTAATTTTTTACATTTTATACCCTGAGCCCATTGAAAATGAGAAATCAGGGTATAATGGTTTTGTTAATTTATCTATAATTAGGGGAAAAAAATAAACGTAACTAACATACGCGTATTCATATACAATTTCAGCTCTCTAGCTTTTGTAGTTCATACGGACGGACGGACGAATGGACGGATGGACAGGCGGACAGACGGACAGGGCTAAATCAACTTATTTTTTTGTGCTGATCAAGAATATATACTTTGTGGAGTCTGCGACGTCTCCTTCTGCCTGTTCCATATATTTTCACAAAACCAAAACCAACCTGAATTCCCATTTTCAATGGGTTCAGGGTATAAAATGAACATCTACTTCGGTGTTAGCTCGCTTTTGCAATTCAGTTCAGCAATAAAAAGCTGTTCGCAAAAATCTCTGCAATCTCCATCGAACATACATACATGAAAACCTGTCGCTCTTGACCCTAAGCGACTTAAGGAGCACAGACTTTAATGGAATCAGACGCCAGGTTCTGTTTATTGAAAACGTACATCAACCTTTAATTATCCTATGCAAAACTAGTCTAAAATGTTTGGAGTCGAGTTTCACAAAATAGACATAGAGAGTAAACAAAAGTTACGATTAAATTCATATACATATACCCGATATTAGTTGTTGAAGGTAAGTAAATAATATTGCACCCTTGACTGCTCATACTTAATAACCAAGATTTTTAATTGGAGCATTCATTATAATACTTTCGAGAGGAGGAATAGGTTTAATCTGGACTTTGTATTTTGTGCTTATCAAAATAAATCGATATATTTAGCATATATAATTATACTTGGCTTTAATAACCTTTTTACGCCAAGCCGCGTACTTGACTCATTTGAATAAGCGATGAAAACTGGCTTAGAACAGCTTATGGAGAAGCAGAAAGTCTTGTACATATGTATGTATGTATGTATGTACATATGTAGGTACATATGTATGTTAATAATTCTCGCTTTTGCTCTTTCAGTTATCAGAAGATATGACTCGAAGAGCATTACGTATTTGGTATACTCGATTACGTAGATTAAGCATTTATATTTGAAGCGACACTGTCAAGTGTCAGAAATAAACCAAACGAAACCAAGTAAGAAAGGTCTTGTCGAGACTTGATTGACTACGGGATCTCCTTAACCCTTCGAAGAACCAATCATATTTCAAGAAATCTTCGCTTCGTTTCTGCACGAGCATGTATAAACACGCACGCATACAAGTGCTGATATAACGCTTATACGAATATATGTATGTATGTATGTATGTATGTACATATGTACGGATTGCAGACATCTTGCTGTCTCGCTTGCTCTGCCACGTGGGATAAGTTATGGGAACTTATTTGATGAATAATTCGCTTTGTAGATGGACATTCGTAATCAAACTTTCAAACTTTGATTATGAGTCATGACATTCATATGCATATGTATGCTAAACTAAACTGTATGTCTCTAGTATTTGAAATATGTATATTTTTCAATGGGTTCAGGGTATACAAAAATAAAGGAGATCGAGTCGGAAGTGTCCAACTGGGAGATAGCTGAACTACAATTATTTAATGACATTTTTGGCGGCATACTCGTGCATAAACTCCCACACATAAAGACGACCTTTGCGAGGGAAAATTTATTGAACAGCTTTAGATCTCGATGAATGAAACTTGTCTCCAATCAAATATATTCTTGCTATGAGCATAGAAAAGTATGCTGCTCCACGTTGGGTCAGATCATGGATCTAACTTGTCTACCATTGATCTGTTAATGTTAATTTCAGATAACCCCTAAGGAAGTGCAGATCAGCATGGGCCACGACGAAGCTAGGGCCAATGGGAAGACCTACTCCCGCAGCTGGGTTCCCGTGGTGCTCTTGGTGCCAGTTGTAGCCGCGTTTACAGCTGTGGTCTGGTACTACGAGGGAACCTGGTACGGACTGGCCGCCCTCTATGTTGGCTTGGTTGTGTTGCTGCTGGTGAAGCCAGGGTGGCGCTGGTTTTACATAGCAGCGGTAACTGGGCCACGCGATACCACGTGAGATCAATTGGATGCACCTCCATTCCATTCCATTCGAGCTCTCACACATTCTGTTACAGCGCTCTGATTGCCTATATTCGTGTACTGATGTTTATCAAGCGCCTGGAGCGAAAGAATCTTAACGTGGGCGACGTCTTTGAAGCGACTGTAGCTAAACACCCGGACAAACTGGCCATCGTCAACGAATCACAGAAGTGGACCTTCCGGCAGCTCAATGAACAGGCGAACCGCGTCGCCAATGTATTTCATAGTCATGGCTATAAGAAGGGAGACGTAGTCGGGCTGCTGTTGGAGAACCGCCCCGAGTTCGTGGCCATCTGGCTGGGCCTGTCCAAGATTGGAGTGATCACGCCCTTGATCAATACGAACTTGCGTGGACCATCGCTGCAGCACAGTATTAAAGTGGGCAACTGCACGGCGCTCATCTACGGCGTGAGCTACCGGGAAGCGGTCATGGATATTGCCAAGGATATACCCGCCCATGTGGCGCTCTATGAATTCAATAATGAGTCCAATGTAGCTGAGCCCACTGAAGGTCTAGCCCAAGGCTTGGCCCAGCAGCTGAACGCATTGCTGGACTCGGCGGCCAAGGATAAGGTAACCGCCGGTGCTATTCGGGCCAATCACCAAGATAAGCTGGTATACATCTACACATCGGGCACGACGGGACTGCCCAAGGCAGCTGTGATTACACACTCGCGGTAAGTTCGACTTCAAGAGATTTTGTAAGGCAGATGACGTAGCACGTATTCCGCTTGTCCACAGTTACTTTTTTATAGCCGCTGGGATACACTTTACCTTGGGCTTTCGGGAGAACGACGTGTTCTACACCCCACTGCCGCTTTACCACACGGCCGGTGGCATTATGAGCATGGGCCAAGCGCTGCTCTTCGGGTCCACCGTGGTCATACGTAAGAAATTCAGTGCCTCGGGCTACTTTGCCGACTGCGCCCGCTTCAAGTGCACGGTAAGCAGGAAGATCCACCACGTTTTCCAACAATTTCTCATCTCAAGCAACCCCCAGGTTGGCCAGTATATTGGCGAGATGGCCCGCTATGTGTTGGCTACGCCAGAAGCTCCACATGATCGGGAGCACAAGGTGCGCATGGTTTTTGGCAACGGGTTGCGCCCACAGATCTGGAAGCAATTTGTCGAGCGCTTCAACATAGCCAAAGTGGGCGAGTTCTATGGCGCTACCGAGGGCAACGCCAACATCATGAACAATGACAGCACTGTTGGCGCCATTGGCTTCATTTCCCGCATTCTGCCGCAAGTCTACCCCATTTCCATAATCCGCGCTGACCCCCACACCGGCGAGCCCATACGCAACGAGAATGGTCTCTGTGAGCTGTGCGCTCCGCATGAGCCGGGCGTCTTTATAGGCAAAATCGTCAAGGGCAATCCCACTCGAGAGTTCTTGGGCTATGTGGACACCAAGGCCTCCTCCAAGAAGGTCGTCTGCGACGTATTCAGCAAAGGGGACAAGGCATTCATATCGGGAGATCTGCTGGTGGCCGACGAATTAGGCTATTTGTACTTTAAAGATCGCACGGGCGACACGTTCCGCTGGAAGGGCGAGAATGTCTCCACCAGCGAAGTGGAGGCACAGGTCAGCAATCTGGTCAACTACAAGGACACCATTGTCTACGGAGTTTGCATACCCCAGACAGAGGGACGCGCTGGCATGGCCGCCATCTATGATCCCACCCGGGAGGTAGATGTCTCCAAGCTGAGTACAGATCTTGCCAGCGCCGTGCCCAGCTATGCGCGTCCACAATTCTTGCGCTTCCTGCGACGCATCGATCTAACTGGCACATTCAAGCTGCGCAAGGTGGAGCTGCAGCAGCAGGGCTACAACCCAGCCACGATCGAGGATGAGCTCTTCTACTATGATCACGCCACTGGCTGCTACTTGTCATTGACGCAGTCCATCTACGACCAAATACAACGCAATGAGCTGCGCTTCTAAGCCATCGCAAAATTAGTTTTTAGCTTTAAGAACCACAAGACTAACAAGGGAGGTCGAGTATCCGTGAAGTGTTGCAGACGCATCACATCTGTGCTTTATAATTTCATAAAGAAAATTTAAAGAAGCCCAGTAGTTGTATATAAAAAACAGCCTCGAACAGTTATGTAATGCGTACCAATTCAGATGAATTAAAAAAAACGTTCAAGCTTTGACAATAAATATAGTATAAGTATTAATAAGGAAGATAAATTCATATTATATTCTAGGGAATAGGGACTTATCAGCTGCCCTATGACAAACATTTCAGTGCATAGGATTTAGGTAAACTCTGTTTGTAATTGATATATACGTGTATTTTGCTAGCATATTAAATAAAAGTCTTACAGGCGAACAGTGGAACAATTTTTAAGGGTCAATACTTATAGGAGAGAGTTTAGGACTTCAGTCCTTGGGAGGCACATCCTTTGTGAGCTCCGCACGTTTCTGCTGCTCCATGCGCTGTTCGACCTGGTCGAGGCGCTGATTCATCACGTCCAACGAGGTGAGCAGGCCCGCTTGTATTTCGCCGTATCGCTTCATGGCCAATATGAGACTCTCCTCGATTAGTTCGCTCTGCTGCGCATACTCGCCGTTATTGTCTGTGATTTGCTTCAGCTTGTCCAAACACTCGCTGGGAATGCTACGAAAATATTCGGCACCGAGCGCCGGCTCTAACTGTTTAATCCGTCCCAACTGCTCGCTCTGTGCATATAGCTCGGGTGCAACGGCATTTATGTAGACTTCTTTGGCGCGAACTTGCTGCTGTTCCTCCAAGTAGTTGGGGTCCAAATACTTCTCTAGTTCGGCTGCTCGTCCTACGCACTGCTGCACCTTGGTTCGTCCCATTGTGGCTTCGCTCAACAAGGCGTTGGCAGAGCAGAGAGTGTCCACGATGTTGGCAGTCTTCGATGTGTTTCCATCAGTATCTCCAATCTGTGCTTCCGGCAGAGGACCTAGCACACGGTTCAATGCATCTATTCTTTTCTCCAAAATGTCTAGGGCTTCCATTGTTAATAACAAATTTCTTAAAGAAAGCGGAATGATGTCAGTGCACTTAGCAAAACAAAAACACACAAAAATACCAAAAACGCGTTGCACTTTGTCTATCGAGTTTTATAGCACTGAACATCTAAAGTTATCGCTAGTCATTTAACAATATCGATATTTTATACTGCTATTTTAAATGTTTTTTTTTTTTGCACTGAGTGATAAATCTAACATATCCGTATTTATATCGTCGTCAGTATTAATGTCTCGATATATTAAATATCGGGAATAATTTATATTTTGTCGTTCATTTAAATAAATTTATTTTTTTATTTTCAATATGATTCACAATTTAAAATTCTCTAACGATAAACGCTCCGCATCCTTGTTTATCTGCACATCATTGTCTTCAGATATGATGCGAACCACATCTGCATCCAATTCTTCTCCAGTGCTGTCGTCGAGAACGCATAAAAGTCCATCGTTATCAATGTAGGGAAAAAAGAATTCGGGCTTATCCCATTTGGAGCGGTCCCCGAAGCCACAGTGCGACTCTTTAACCATATGCTCGGACAGAAGCTCAAACTCATCAAATTGCAAGTCACAGCAAACGCAACGTAGTAAACAAAGCTGCCGCCGCACATAGTTCACAACCTTGATTTTTTGGTAAAAGCTTAAGGAGCTGGTGACGGCTTCAAAGTCCAGGTGGTGTGCCTCCATCATGTGCTGCTTTAGATCGCCAAACTGAGTCTCCAAGTGGGCACAGTAGAGACACTTGATGGCATGGGGCTCGCCATCAGCTGCCCAGTCTGACCAATCTGAATCGCAATCTGCATCCGAGTTGTGGCGCGCAAAGTGCTTGTCAAAGTCCATGCTGGCATTGTCTTCTGATATGCCGGAATGCCGCTCCTTATGCGGCCTATTGCGTGGCACCGGTCTTGAAGTCGTGCGATTGTAGTTAATCAGAAAGAATTTGTCGTATTCACGACGGTTGGGATTAATACGCTTGTGGCCCTTCTTGCGCATGTGCTCCTTCAAAGTTGGTCTGTCCTGGTGATGACAGAACCTTTAGTTAAACTAAGACTATTATATTGAGGCTGAGGCTACCTTGAAAACCTTTTCGCAGTACAGGCAGACCAGTTTGTTCAGGTTGTCCTCCAGCTGATCGAGCAACTCGTCCACATAGACCAAGTTCTCTGGCTTTCCCACAAGCAGAAAATGCTTGTCGAACAGATGCGCTAAATAGTCAGCCCGTAATCCTGCAATGACAGTACGACAGAAGAGGCACTCCTTGCTAAAGCTGCGATCCGTCAGCTCAAACTGATGCTGCTCTAGTGCAGCACTTAGCCGCTGGTCCTGCAACCGCTTGCGTAGCTCAAAGTCCTGCGGTAGTATATCACAAAGCAGATAATATTTCTCGTTCTTTGAGTAGCTTCCATTTGGCAGCTGATCCAGAAACATCGTCGTACAATACTGTTCAAACTCATGTGCTATAATGTAGATTATTAATGATTAATTCCGTTATTATATTTACTTTATATATGCAATATGTAATATAAACTTACTTTGGAACTCCTTCTGCCAGTATTGCAGATAGTCCTCAAGGAGCGCTATGTCTTCCACATCTGCTATGATCAGGCGATGCTCGAGGTACAAATGCGCCAAGCAATCATCTTTGTCACCGGGGAATATAAACACTTTGTCGCATTTTAAGCACCTAATGACCGTGTTCTTCGTGGCTTTTAATTTACCTTCCTTTTTATCAACTTTCACACCACCAACTTGACTCCCTTCGACCTGCTCCATTTGTTAATCAAAACAAAGATTAGAGATGTATTTAATTTAATCGAGAACTTTTCAAAATGTGACTTGCAAGTTCGATAGTCACTATCGATATGAATTTTTATGGTAACCACTGTCACTAACCATAGCTTGTTTGCCACTGTTTTATAGCTTGTGATTTATCGCAGTGTTCATAGTGAGCATTCGCTGTCATATCGAAGCATATTTATATGATAATTTTTATCTTAAGCCTAATCTATAACTACACTGATCTTTTTCTGATGCTGGTATTGAACTAATTTTTACTTTGATATTAATACTAACAATATATATACATATATTTAAATACATTTCTGACGATAATTATGAATCGATACTTCGTTCGAGTGAAAATATCGGAACTAGTTCGCAATGCGATTATTCAATTCATTCAACACGTGCGTTACTCGGCCATTTTCCTTAACCTGCCACCACGTGCGGACGTATTCTATCATCGTGCGCATTGTGGGAAGTAAAATTTATTAAAATGACTGACGTTGGTAAGTTACAATAAAAATAAAAACATAAACAAAGTGCTTTAATATCCATAAAAATATTTAATTGCAGATTCTCGCAAAAAAAAGAAGAAAATCAAGGAAGAGCCACTTGATGGCACTGACATTGGCACTCTGCAGAAAGAGAACCAATTCCAAATAAAACCATCGTCAAAAATAGCTGAACTGGACACTTCTCAGTGGCCTTTACTACTTAAAAACTTTGATAAACTGAACATACGCTCGAATCACTACACTCCGCTAGCCCATGGTTCTTCGCCCCTCAATCGTGATATTAAAGAATATATAAAAACCGGCTTTATTAATCTCGATAAGCCCTCAAATCCCAGTTCCCACGAGGTGGTCGCATGGATCAAAAAGATATTGAAAGTGGAGAAAACCGGGCACTCCGGAACATTGGATCCGAAGGTTACAGGTAAGTCGGATAGTTCCCACTAACACAGTGGAAATCATTTGCTGTTCGATAGTTCGTTCATATCTAACGCGCGATACTTTTCAATCCAACCTAAAAATCGTTACTGACGCACGTGCCTGCGCATATTTTGTATATTTTCTATCACAGGCTGCTTAATTGTCTGCATCGACCGCGCTACGCGTCTCGTCAAATCGCAACAAAGTGCCGGCAAAGAGTATGTTGCTATTTTTAAACTTCACGGTCCCGTTGAGTCGGTGGCCAAAGTTCGTCAGGGCTTGGAGAAATTGCGTGGTGCCCTATTCCAGCGGCCGCCTCTCATATCTGCTGTGAAGCGTCAGCTACGTGTACGCACAGTCTATGATAGCAAATTGCTGGACTACGACGAGTCCCGTAATATGGGTAAGTCGAAAAAATATAGCATACTTTATCCTCCAAAAGCAGCCAGTGTGTCGCTGCTTGCTTATAGTAGAGATGCACATGGCTAAAAGTCAACTGGAAATACAGCATAATTATAGTATTTGCTCTGGCGAATGCACAGTTATATTGGTAACACCATTTTTTGTTTCTATCTCGATACTTACGTGTTTAGGTGTTTTTTGGGTTAGTTGCGAGGCCGGTTCCTACATACGTACTATGTGCGTCCATCTGGGTCTAGTTCTTGGCGTTGGTGGCCAGATGTTGGAACTACGTCGCGTTCGCTCTGGTATACAATCCGAGCGGGATGGCATGGTCACTATGCATGATGTGCTTGATGCCATGTGGCTGTACGAGAATCACAAGGACGAGTCTATGCTGCGTCGCGTGATCAAACCCTTGGAGGGTCTTCTAATTAATCACAAGCGCATCATCATGAAGGACAGTTCGGTATGTCGAATTGTATTCAAAGATTTGTCAACAATACCCCATGATATTAAGCCGGCAGTCGCTCGTATTTAACCAGCGGCGACTGTGACTATGACTGGGAACAGTAATGACGCTGATGTGTGTATGTTAGTGTTGCGCCTGACGTGCGTATCTGACAAAGTAATTTTCAGACCACAATTCTTTCTGAATATAAAGCTTAAGAAATTTTTACCAAATATATTACTGTTAACCTTTTCTAGGTCAATGCTGTTTGCTATGGTGCCAAAATTATGTTGCCTGGCGTCTTGCGTTACGAAGATGGCATTGAAATAGAACAGGAGATTGTCATCTGCACCACAAAGGGCGAGGCGATTTGCCTGGCCATCGCAATGATGACCACAGCCACTATGTCCTCATGTGATCATGGCGTTGTAGCTAAGATCAAACGTGTGATCATGGAGCGTGACACGTATCCGCGCAAGTGGGGATTAGGTCCTAAGGCTTCAGCTAAGAAGGCGCTCATTGCTGCCGGCAAACTGGATAAGTTTGGCAGGCCTAATGAGAACACCCCAAAGGAATGGCTAACAGGCTTTGTGGACTACAATGCCAAGAAGCCAGCGGCAGCTGTCGCTCCACAAACTGCAACGCCCACAAATGGCTCCAATGATATCAGCAAGGTTTGAAAAATAAATTAGTTATATGAATTACATTCGATTCTACAAAAAACTCCTGTATGTAGCGCAAACACAGCACATCCAGCACAGAGGAAGCAGCAGTTGATGAGACGCCTGCCACGACAGAAAAGAAGAAAAAGAAGAAGAAGCATAAGGGAGAGGAGGGGGAGGCGCCAGCTGCCGAAGAACCCTCTGCTGAAGTACCTGTTGAGAAGGAAAAAAAGAAAAAGAAGAAGAAGGACAAGGATAGAGATAGAGAAGAAGCTCAGGAATAGGAATAGAATAATTTCTATAAAACTAGGCATTAGGCATTTATCCTCCACAGAGCCCTTTCTTAGTTGTTAAGTTTAAAATTTTATACGGCCTCTTGTTCATGTGAGCTGTACAAATGCAAATTTTCAATGCATTTATAAGTGACATTCGCAATGCAATAAATTGTATTCTTTTATTGTAAATCTATATGCATATTTAATTAACTTTTTAGGCTTTTAATTAGCGAATGCATCATCTCTGAACCCCGACGGTGAGTTTTGAATGCTAATTCCAAATAATTATACATTGTTCAAGTGTTTTGTTATCATGAGATGATGAGCTTTAAACTTTCGCCCCTATCTGAAAACTAAGTGAAACTTCCCATGTTGAATGCGAGATTGGTCTTACTGAATTGATTAAAAAAAACACTTGAGCAATGTTTCCATAAAATTATGTAAATAACACTTTAATCTTAATAAGCAATTTAATAATATATTGTTTTATATGTTACAGAACTTAATCTAAAAGATTCCACATGCTTAACTTGAATGTCGTAGATGGTCTTCAAATTAAAAGGTAAATGTAATTATATATAATTAAAATTTATCAAATATCTCATATATTGATGAGCATTAAGCTTTCGCCCCTATCTGAAAACTAAGAGAAACTTCCCATGTTGATTGCGTGATTGGTCTTACTGAAACCACAATAAAATAATCTAAAGATGTAAAAGTGATTTCTATGTTCCTAACGTGCCTTTATTATATTTTACAGTTATATCCTTGGAACTCCTTTCCAGAAATGAATTAGAACATAAGGTAAGCAAAATAAAATGATATATTAAATAATATATAGATTTTCTTTCTACATGATGAGCTTCAAGCTTTCGCCCCTATCTGAAAACTAAGAGAAACTTCCCATGTTGAATGCGTGATTGGTCTTACTGATAAAAGATTTAAAGCATTACTTAAAAACAAAACTGAATACATTTCTAATTAAAAATTCTCTTCATTTTATAGTTCTATTGCTTCCCAAATGGCTGATGGCGTACTTTAGTTGCTTTCTAAAGGTTAGTATACTTTAAATTTAGCATATTTTAAATTTTCTTTAATGATGAGCTTCAAGCTTTCGCCCCTATCTGAAAACTAAGAGAAACTTCCCATGTTGATTGCGTGATTGGTCTTACTGAAACCACACTAAAATAATCTAAAGATGTAAAAGTGATTTGTATGTTCCTAACGTGCCTTTATTATATTTTACAGTTATATCCTTGGAACTCCTTTCCAGAAATGAATTATAACATAAGGTAAGCAAAATAAAATGATATATTAAATAATATATAGATTTTCTTTCTACATGATGAGCTTCAAGCTTTCGCCCCTATCTGAAAACTAAGAGAAACTTCCCATGTTGAATGCGTGATTGGTCTTACTGATAAAAGATTTAAAGCATTACTTAAAAACAAAACTGAATACATTTCTAATTAAAAATTCTCTTCATTTTATAGTTCTATTGCTTCCCAAATGGCTGATGGCGTACTTTAGTTGCTTTCTAAAGGTTAGTATACTTTAAATTTAGCATATTTTAAATTTTCTTTTATGATGAGCTTCAAGCTTTCGCCCCTATCTGAAAACTAAGAGAAACTTCCCATGTTGAATGCGTGATTGGTCTTACTGAAAATTTGTAAAAAAAAAAAATTGTTTAAAAAAGTATGCAAACTCATCTATATAACTTAGCTTAAAAAAAAAAACTTTCCATTTTTCTTACAGGCATCCTATAAATGTAATCTCCAATATAATTCGAGTTTTAAAGGTAAGCACTCTTTCATATATTGCAATTGGCATTAAGTTTTTTCGTCTGTTGATGACAAAGGAAATCTGAATGTGTTATGATTCACAAATTCCGCAACAACCCATTCCTCAAAAATAGGTCCTACTGAACTAAAAATTAATATATATATATATATATATCTATATATTACAAATTTGTATTTCAATACATTTATTTTTTTATTGTCTTAATTTACAGTGCTCATAGGACAGATCAATCATAAGGTGGGTTAAATTAATATGTTGACTATCAAGCATAAGTCATTATCGATGATGAAAAAGGAAATCTGAATGTGTTATGATTCACAAATACCGCAACAACACAATCCTCAAAAATAGGTCCTACTGAAAAGTATTTTCATAAATGTGTTGTTTTTAATTTCAATGAAACTTCTCATTTCAATTTCATTTTCTGTTCATTTACAGGTCCATCTTTGGATGAAGCTTCTTCTTTTTTCATTTTCTCATGCTTTTATCAAATTTATATAAAATAATAAAGTAAAAATTATAATTATAAATACAAATTGTTTCATGACTACGCCTAAACTTATAATTGTAGGGTTGAGCAATTGCCTTTATTTAAATAAGAAAAAAAAAAACGGAATACAGGGTTGCCAAGCTGCCTTTGCTAAACGATGTTTGCTGACGTGTCATCGCCTTGGATATGTTCTTTATGACACTTGTTTGGCTTATGTAATCATCTTGGTGTAGTTTATCCTATGGCGCTAAGACCGACATTTCTGTTAGGGGGGGCACAGACAGACGAGAATCAACAGCAAAAGCAGTTCTGCTTTTTGAGACTAGACTGCTTTTCCCGCTAATTTCCACAGCTTTGAATATCACTTGGCTTCAAGTTTTTAGCGTTCAGCAACCCTGTGTTCCATTCCGCGTTGCTGCCTGTTTTGCTTTGTTATCGGTCTCCATATTGAAATTCATCATGCAGTCGTCGATATATGTAAATGAATTGTGTATGTATACATACATATATGTGGTAGCTCGTATGTGGTGCGCTTTTAACGACGTCAGCAGCGAGAGGCGCAAATAATTGCGCGTTTAAGTGAAAAAGTTAATAAACCAGATTCTTCCCTTGCATTGGATAGGAGAAAGCATCGTACTGCTCGGTGCGAGCACAGTTTTGTGCAGGTGAGTGTTTTTTATTTCTTTTTCGATATCATTTTTACTTGGCAGGACATTTTTGGCTACTCGAAATTTTGCTCTTGGAACTTTTGCCGTGCATTTGTGTGTGGGACGGAAAGTTTTCGACGCGATATATTCTGACGCATGCGATCGGCAAACCCGTATGCATGTAGTCACTGCAGCGCCGCCATCTTGGATTTTATTTTGAGGTTATCGATTTATTTAATACGCATTAGGAACGGCTTTATTTTGTGTTTGCAAATCAGACAATATTGTGACCCTTAAGTGAATAACTAGTATGTAATAGGATTAACCAATATTCAAAATAATTTTTGCGCCATTTTTTTTATTAATTGCTATTGAGATTTATAAATGCTATTACATTAGTAAAGATCGCAATTTTTGCCAGAAAAATAATGACAGGGCGATTCTAAAACTAATTCGTAAAGTAATTATGTTAGGCCATCAATACAAATTATTTTGTTCTAAATATAACGTTTCTTGCTTAGCTTTCTTTTTCCATCTAACCAAAATTAAACGGTTATCGGCGACCACGTGCGCACGCACACATCTTTACATACATATGTACATACATATGTAGATTGCAGAAGTAAACCACACATGCATGTGTACATGCATACATACATACACACGTGTATGACATAAGAATACTACTGTTGTGCCATTCCATTCCATTGCATTCCGTTGGAACGCGTGAAAACGGATCCACACACTGATACTGGTGTTCGCTCATACTCATACACACAAGGCAAGGCAGTCGTTTAAGGGCCCGTGCAGAGCTGTGTGTGATCGCAAAATTTATACACGCTTTATTCTTGAATTGGAAGCAAAGTTTAATTAATTACAAATGTCTTTTTACTGTGCACATGCGTAATGTCAGCCAAGATTTGTGTTTGATGAAATTAGTTTTAACTCGCAATTACTGTAGCAGCACAGTGAGAAAATGCTTTAGTTGCCGCTGCCGTTCGTTGCTTTGTTGTGTTGTGTGTGTGTGTGCGAGCGACTGTCGGCAGCTGAATCTTTTGTGCGAGGCTTAGTCAAAGGCGTTCGGATAACTAGACCAATATTGTTCGGTATTTATCGTTTGATTTGTTGATGTGCGTGGCTTGTATGAGGTGCGTATCTCCTTTTGTGAATGTATATATATTTAGTCATATTTTCAAAGAATTCTGGTGCTTGATATTAAATAGAGGAAACTTAAATTATCTTAAATTCGATTTACTATTTGTCTATATGAAGCTAGTTTCATTAATAAAAGTGTGGTGCACAACTGAGGGTTGCTTAATGTTCGATTCGTGCGTCAGCTGATTATTGTGTGTATTTGTCAGCATATCAGTGCTGCCTATTTCGATTACACGCGTAGCTGGGCAGCACTTTTCATTTAAATGGTGTTAATTACCAGTTTTTGTAAATATATATACCTATCTATCCATTTTGGCGTACACAGTCTGCATAGGTTAAATCAAGGTTAGTTTGATTTGTGAATCTTTTGGTTGAGATCTTTGCAGTTCGTGCTATAAGCAATAATCGATAAAGTTCCAATCAAATAGTTAATCGATAACAATTAATCGAATATATATCGTTAACATATATTACATTTATATCTAGTAAAATGTACAAAGTATCACAAATTTTAAGGCTATTAATTCTTTTTTATTTTTTTATATTTTTTTTCATAGAATGATACAGGAACTGCCGCGCATTGTCCTCAAAGGGAAGGATTTGAGAAAATTTCTCTATCTGAAGCGTAAATATCCTGTTTCACAGGAGTTTCTGCACAGGAACTGGGCCAATGCCAAACGGTTTATTGTCTATGCTTTAAATCCGCGCTGTGTGATCCGCACTTACGCGTGGCGTAAGCGCAACAACCGAGTCCTGCTCATACGCCGGGCTCGCCTGCTTCTCTTCGATCCACGTCTAAAACGTATGATAAAGCGACGCAAAGCTAATGCTAAGCAATGGTCGTCGAGCATGGTACGATTTTACAAAAAAACGGGGCACATAAAAGAGTACGAGGAGACGGAATTGTACGGCGAGGAGCTGTCCAAGCAGATGAAGCAGCAACTGGAGCTGTTGAAAAGTAGCAAACGCGGTCTCTCACTGATTGAAGATGCGAATAAAAATGTTGAGCTGCATGCAAAGCGGCCAGAGGAGAGTGTGCATGGACCGGCAGAAGTCAGGGAAACTCATCAGCAGATAGAAGAGGAGATGCTGGAAAAGCAACAGGTAAAAGACGAGCCTTCCAAGTTAGTAGAAATAATTAAAGGGACATTCGAAATGGCTGAAAATACTACAGAAAAGCCAGTCCCACGATCAATACATGAAAAGGAATCGCTGGCGGTGGCTGTTGCGTTGCCCACAGGCGAAGCTGACAAACGGCCTGAACTTTCGACAGAAAAGGCGGTAGACAGCAAATTTTTGGACATGCTAATGAATAAAGTGCGTGTGAAGACCTTTGCCAAAGAACTGAACTTCTCCAGCTCAGAAAATGAATTGCATGGTACCATCAATAAACCCGCCGTTGAGGAAACAGCCGAGCTCAGCTTTAACGATGAAGCGAGCGAGGACTTCGTTGAATTCGATGAGAGCGCCCATCAGCCGGGCATGCTGCTGACGCCTCTGGTGCCGCAGAGCTGCAAAACAGTCGATGGCAATGGCGCCTTCGTCAGTGATGCGCTGGAAGCTTACATGAAGAAGAACAATCTGCGTGATACCCGTTCGGCGGATCGGGAGCTTCTCGAGCCTATGTACCAGGATGGGCGTGTTACGGCGCACAGCGTGCCACCGCATATGGACATGCCGGCGGTGCCGGACAGCTTACAGAAGCTGCGTACTGTGGCTGAGCGGCGACACTATCTACAGCGCTCTAAAAATCAGAAGATGGCCATCATCAATAACGAAGCGAACATTTATCGTGAGCTGCAGCGCAAGCAGCGGCAGCGAAAGGTGAAAATCGCTGCTATGCAGCAGTTGCAGTCGCCCGGCTCCCAAATGCCCTTCACACGGCAGGGCTGGCAGGCGGCCAGTTACGTCTCCACGGAGACGGACAAGTATTACTACCAGGTCATACGCATCGATGGCGAGATGGTGCGGCTGCCTGGTAGCCAGGGGAACAACGAGCACCGCGAAAAGCACCCGCATCGCAACGATCTCACCGCGCAGGAGCTGGGCAAGCTGCAGTGCCACAGCCAATGCGTGGACGCGGCGCTGCGCAATGAGCTCAAAGTAATTCCTACGCGCCAGTGCCAGGGGAAAGGCAAGCTGCAACTCAATCAATTTCCATTGCCCGCTGTATTTAGGCCTTGTCCACTCTCTCAGAAGCCATATCAGAAGCCGCTGGACGATGATACCGCCGCCCTGCTTCTAGCCGGCGGCAGTATGGCCGTGGTCAGCATGCCCACCGTTCAGCTGGATGTGAAGCCACAGCTGGGTCGGCCCCTGAATGAGATTGCCAAACGTTACTTGCAGTACATTCTGCCGCATCACGACATAACGCGTGAGTGGGCAGAGTTCAGCGTGTCTACACTGCAGGACTCGGCCAATAGCATGCGCGAGGCGGAAGTCCAGGCTGCCGTCCAGTCCACAAAGGTGGGGCGGCGCAAGAGCTTCACTTTTGTAATACCCTATATGAACGATCGCAATCATATTCTAGTGCGACGAGTTGTGGATCGCTCCGAGCAGCTGGACGCGAGCTTCAGTGCTTCGCAGCCGCCGGAGAAGTTGCGCGACTTAGAGTTCCGCAAGCAACTGCCCAAAAATCCAGATGCCATTGCGTTGGAATGCGCGGACATGGTCAATGATATGATCAACACAGTGGCCATTAGCTGCTGCGAAAACTCGTTCATCAGTGATGATCCCGATGCGGCACGCGAAGCACCTCTCGATATAAGTCCAATTAAAGAGGAATCTACTGCGGGCAGCTTGGAAGCTTCTGAAGGCGACGCTCAGGCCAAAGCGGGGCTTAAAACTTCCACCAACAAGCCACGCCCCAACAAACAACAGCGCTTGGCTAAAGAGCTGCGCCGCCTCAACGCCACCATAATCGATGCCGCCGCCATTGCCAAGGATGGTAAGTTCTTCGCTCAAAGTTGATTTCTATAAAAATTATATTTGTACTGAAAACCAATAGGGATTATATGATATTATATACATAGATGTGCCTTATTGTCAGTATGTTATTGAAAGCAGGAGGTACATAACGGGATTTAATGTGTATTTCAGATATGATGTTAAAATTCGTATTTCTACATACTTAAAGTCACTTGAAGCCGTGGGATATTATAAATATTTCTTGTTAATCAGTAACTAATCAACATACAATTTAATTTTCATAATTGTTACACGAAAACAACGCGAAATTTAGATAATCATAATGATTTTGTTGATAGTGTTATATGTGATCAGTAATCAGCAATCAGTGATTTGAGAATTCTCAATTTGTATCTTAATTTTAATTATTAGCTTGAACTGTATTTCATAACTTCGATTTATAAGGAAATAGAGAGAAATTGCTTATATCGATTGAAGTGTAATAGATTTATTGTAATAGATTTAAAAGGTTTCGAATTTCTTTAAATACTTCTTTATAGCAAATAAACCTTGCATCAAAGATCATTGCCAACTGGGCTGTCTCTGTGAGAGCATGAGGGGAGAGCCGCCCCCCCGGGAGCATTGTGGCCGTGCGGATTGCGTCTTCGGATGCAGCTGTACGGGCGCCGAGCTAACACGCGTCATGCGCGTGGAAACTGACGTGAGTATCAGATAGGTGTATGTAGATCTCCGTCCGTTATACATAACTGGCTATCCTCTACAGGGTCGCGGTCTCTCGAACGAGGACGCCTTCAACCTGCGCCGCCAGGCTACAGCCCGTTTGGCCAAAATGGAAAAGGATTTCACCTCGACTCTGGTCTTAACAGACAACGAGACGCTACTTATCAACGAGACACAGTGTGACAAGAAGCGTCGTTGCACTAAGGCGCCCAAGCGCTATGAGGACTTCGATGACTCCATCGAGGATGATGAGGATTTAGTGCGTCCAAGCAAGGTTGCCAAGCGCGAGACTAATGTTAAGCGTACGCATGGTAGCACCGAGAGCGTCGCAATGCCACTCAGTGAGCCTTGCACCGTCAAGGATACGGACTTTGATCAGCTGAAGCATTGCCAGGTATCGCTTCGACGTTTGCCCGATGTCGGCAATTTGGCTACCTTCTGCATGACCCATCAGCTGTACAAATGCTTCTGCGGTGGACTAGCGCTCGAAGGCAAGCCCATTATAATAGAAAAGGAGAAGGCTGATCTGCCAGTACCTCACTATGTTCCCGAGTTAGCGACGCGCGCTCACTACAGCTTCGAACGTCCGCCAGACGATTCAAATAAGAAACGACGCAAGGAGAAGTCAAAGCCCCAGACACAGAAATTGCCGCCGTTGGTGCTGAAGTCGCCACAGTCACAAAAGCAGACGCCGCAGGTATTGAAAGCTCCACTGCCGCAGAAGCAGCAACATCAGCAGAAGCAGCAATATCAGCACCAGCAACAACATCATCACCAACATCAGCAGCATCCGCTGCCACAGAAGCAGCAACAGCAACCGCAGCAGTCCCTGCAACAGAAGCAGCAACATCAAAAGCAACAGCAACCTGCATCTAAACCAAAGCAACATCAGAAGCACATAAATCCACAGAAGCAACTGACCAAAGATGTGGCTCCAATTAGGGTGCAGCCAGTTAAGTTGCTGCCTAAGCCGGCGCCTGTTTTGAAAGTGGAAGCCCCGCCGCCATCGCCGCCATCTCCGACGCAAATGTTTGCATCTTCAATTAAACCACCTTTGGCAATGGTACCGCAACGTACCGCCGAGCTTGACATAATCTTCAGTTTCTATCGCTCCCGTCCCTATTTGTCTCGCCGTGTAGTGTCCGTGCCCAGAAACTGCTATTTGCGTTTGAATAGACGCCGAGTGGAACGTATTCGCGCGGAGGTGGCACGAGCTGAGACAGCAAAAACGCAGGTGCTCCTCGAGAAGCGTATTTCTAATGCAATTAGCTTCTATCGCTCTGAACTGGACCAACAGCGCCGCCTGGAGCAATCGCCGCGGACTCCAGAGCTGACAATAATTGAGGTCGGCGACGATTCTGATGAAAGTGAAACGGAATCTATCACACGCAAACGCAGCGCGAAGGAGGGGCCGAGCTTGGAAGAGCATCATGTTAAGCGAATGAAGCTGCAGGCTGAGGAAGCTAATCAAGCAGGCAACCAGAAAAAGTCTGACGAAGCACAGTCGCAGAAAGTGCAGTCACTGGAATTGCAGCCGCAGGAAGAGCAGTCCGCACCCAAGCTGGAAATTCAAATGCCTAAAATATCAGCTTGCTATTCGCTGAATGCCAATGCCATAGATGTTGCCGTAGGCAGCAATGAACCGCCCGTTATAGTCATCAATGAAGATAGTCCAAGTGTGGACTCCGTCGCTTTCCGTGCCTCCTATAACGACGTCATCAAGAAAATGAACACTCACGTGAGCAAGAAAATGCAGGACATAGATCTGGCACTGCAGCGCGAGAGCAAAATAATTCCAGCACCGAACGAGGAGATATTATGCATCATCAAGTGGACCAACTTCTTAGCCGCCTTCGAGTCCAACTATGTGTTCATCTGGGATGTGCAAATGAAGAACTACAGCTTCCTGGCTGCAACGATTACGAACATGATGCCAGCCGTCTGTGGCGCCATTGCCGTGATCAACACGCACTTTGTGACCGATCGCAGCACCTTGCCCCTGATGGCTCGCATGCTGCTTGAGGGCAAGCGAAATGAGAACACGAGTCGGTTGGCTGTGGTGATGCAGGGTAGGCAACAGTATTGGCTGGTCAAGGGATTCCTGCGCTACATGGAGGGCAATGCGTGCACCAAGCCAACACCACAGACACATCCCATACTGACAAAGAAGATAAACGTTCTCTGCACGCTGATGGTGAAGCAGCGCATTCGAGAGCAGCAACGTCATCAGCGGCCAGCAGCGATTGCTCCTGGGCAAGGGGAGGCTGCAAGTGTGGTTAGCACTAAAGCACTCCCAGCACAAAACGCTAAGCCTGCACCTACATTTCCGTCTCCTGCTCTGCCTCCAGTTGCACCTATGCAAAGTGCACCGGCGGCTGCTCCTTCCACATCGTCTTTAGTATTAGGTTCACCGAAAATTACTCCGAGCCCTATCGTCACATCGACATCGGATGATACGATCTCAGGTGACAGCAAGGAACCTTCGCTCATTTGTAGCAACATTGAGTTTCGAAAAATAATGGAATCGGATATTCCTGATCTGCAAATGCCGGAGCCACATACGTATGATCATCGTTGGCTAGTGCTTAATCTCTATGATGACTTCTCGCATATCTTTGTTCCGGCATTCAAGGACACGATCTCGTTAGATCGCATACACAATGTGGCTCGCATCGCCCATGACACCAAAAAGATGGTGAAGCTGCAGTTCTTTAAGGACGCCCCCTATGATGCCTTCGTGACGCCATCATCCAAGCGTGTAATCTACTTTGGACCGCTGCGCCTGGATACGCCGCCTCCTGTGTTGGTGCTGCTGCAAAGTGTGGATGGCAAGATGATGTTGCGCGAGGTCTACCAGCGGAATCACAACATTCCGGTGCAGCGGGACAGACGCACCATGGCCTTCTGGCTCCTCCAAATCAATGGCCAAGTGCACTTTAATATTGATTTGCCAGTAACGGCAAAAGCTTCGCCAGAACAGAACACATTGGAACAGTCTGCTGTTGGAGCGCAGGAGGCGGATACTGATGAGGACGATGATTGTGTCATTGTCATCAATGATGATGACGATGAGAATGCAGGGGATGAGGTGGATAAGCCGAACGCAAAGGCACATCCAAAGCAAGACGCCAAGCTGGAGCCGCCTGCAAGCGCGCCTCTGATCAATTTCACCATACAATCGTTGCCCAACTACAACGGCGTCGGAAGCCTGCACATAACAGCAGCTGTTCCACATACAGGCGCAGTGGCCAAAGAGATTTATAGTTCTTCTCTGGCCAGTGGCTTTATGCCTTTCATATCAAACGTGCCAGCCGTGGGCGGCGTAGCGCCTGTCACGCAACTTTTAACCCCGCAGGTCCAGCTAACTCAGACGGAGGCACCGTCGCCGCCAGATGCGGCCAGCAGCGAGTTTAATGCAACACCGCCGGCAGCTAAAATAAGTCACATCTCAGTTCAGCGCTGTGCCCCGACAGCGACAACCAGTGCAGCAACTTCTGGAAAGGAACCGACGGTACCCAAGGTCAACAACACGTTGCAGCAGCTGTTGAGCAACAGCAATGGCAACATTAAAATTGGCAATTCTACAGCAGGCTTAACAATCACCAAGATGCGCACCAAGGATGGCGCTGCTCCCCGGCCTTCTGTTGAGCCCATCAGAATAGGCACTAAGCGCAAGATCCAAGCACTGCAAACGGCTGTGGCGACTTCTTCTGGACTGCCCAGGCTGCCGCAGCAAACACAATTGGGCCATTCGGCGCAGCGTCAGGTGCGTGCACCTCAGCCGCAGTTGGCGGCTAAGGCAGATAAATCTCAGTCTTCGTCGCAGTCCACAGGACATAAGCCTTTAGCGGCAAAGCCGCTCGTTGGCATCGAGGCGAGACAAATGGTGACTACCAAGGTAAAGAATGGATTTCTGGTTGCCAAGAACTTGCCCCGTTTTAGGGCTAAGCTCGTGGACAGCAAGCTCATGGTCAAACTACCCGACGAGGGCCTTTACTCTTTTAAAACCGGCAACGCCGCCAGTGATTATCTCAATCGGTAAATTTACGTCTAATTCATTATTGTCGGCGATCGTAGCTAATATTATTTTGCATTCTTCATTACAGATACTTGTCCCGTGAGTTAAGCCTAAAGGGCTCTTTGCCAGGCGATTGGAAATTTTTACCGTTTGAAAATAAAAGTCCAATTCAAAAAGATCCAGTCGCATCCCCCATTGTAATCGAAGATTGAAGGGAAGCGGCGGAAACTCAGTTTCCAAAACAAAACAAAAAAAAAAACAAAAAAAAGAACAAAAAATATGAAGAAAAATACCCGCGCAACAGCTAAAGTAGATATAACTCATAATTAATGAATAGACAATTAAGTTGTTAATTTATCCTTAATTGTGAATTGAAGGAACTCTTTTTATTATTTAGTTAAAATATAAGTACCGTCGAGCGAGAGAGATAGCACAAAAATAAACGAATTATGAAACCTCATGCCCACTGTTGCGTTTTATTCGGTCTCGCACGTTTTGTTCCAATTCCATTTCATTCTGCCCGGAACAGCTGTTCGCGGCTGTTTGTATTGTGCGCTTGACAGCGTGCCTGTGGGTGTGCAGTGAGCGAATGTAAATCGAAAAGTAAATACGCGTTTGCTTGTGCGGCATTTAGTGTCAGCAAATACGTACATACATACATACATACATATATACATAAGTGCAAAATCAAAAAAGCTTCGCTGAAAGCCTGAAAAACCGCCAAGAATAAAAGAAATACAAACTTGCAAGAACTACAAATCAAGGCCAGCTAAGAATGCACGAATCTCTCTACATACAGACATGAGATAGTGATGAGCTGTGAAATGGTTCCGTGTTAATAAATAATTATTGGATATGTGAACCAAATTTTGTGCTAATTGTATCTGCATTATGTGAATGTCGTTGCTTAAAAGCAGATACATATGTGCATATGTGAAGTACTCGGGGGTCACTGTTAAACATTAAGTAATTCGAATTACTTTTCTAGAGAGGGCCTTTTAAAATAAATTATTAAATGCGAATTGGTCTCAGCTTGACTAGTGTAACTTATTAAATAAGGCTGTATGTCTTATATATATATGTACATATGTGGCACTGCAACCTGTAGTCACGCTAAAGAGATACATATATGTACATACATACATATTTGTAATATAGCTCACCTCTAAACACACACACACTCGCATATATATATATATATATATATATATGCGTATATAATTATATGTATATGTATATGGGTAAACACTTTTCTCCGACTAATGCGAACTTTTGCTAACGATTGCACATCGAGTAATACCATTCTTATATTTCCATTTCAGTTATTGAGCGCTATTCGGGCCTAGCACACGAATCGAAGCGATCAGAGAAACAGCAACGTGATCAGGGGAAATTAAACCAAAAAAAAAAAATGGGTGTTCCAGAATCGAATGCAGCGCAGGAGAATCATGTGGGCTATGTGCGCATAGAGGATGTCCCCCAGCTGAATCAGGAGCACTGCAAGATGCGCGATCCACAGCGCGTGGAGCGGATTATCAACGAGTTTGTCTGCGGGGGACCGGAACGCATGCAAGTAGTGTCCGACTTTGATTATACGATCACAAAGCAACGCACTGAGGACGGCGTTGCTGTGCTGTCGAGCTTTGGCATCTTCAATGCGTGCAAATCTCTACCGGATAAGTTCAAAGAGGAGATAGACAAGCTCTTCCACAAGTACCATCCCATCGAGATAGATCCGCACATGCCGATAGCCGACAAGGTGCAGTACATGATCGAGTGGTGGACCAAATCGGGCAAACTGGCCACTGGCTTCGCCTTTGATCTGGCCGAATTGGACCAAATGGCTGGGCAATTTAAGCATGCGCTACGTGACGGAACGCATGAGTTCTTCGAAGCATTGCAGCGGCTTCAAATTCCCGTCCTCGTCTTTTCCGCCGGCCTGGGCAACTCGGTGGTGTCACTGATGCAGCAGGCAAACATCATGAAGCCGAATGTCAAGGTCGTTTCGAATTTTTTGCGCTTTCGCGATGGCCTGTTGGATGGCTTTCAAGAGCCAATGATTCACATCTTCAACAAGAACGAAACTGTGCTCGAGGGCGGCGAGTATTATGAGCTGGTTCACACGCGCGATCATATCATTGTCATGGGAGACTCCCTGGGCGACGCGGACATGGCGGCCGGCGTGCCAGCTTCGTCGCACATTTTAAAGATTGGCTTTCTCTTCCACCATGTGGAGGCAAACATGGAAAAGTACATGAATGCCTTCGACATTGTCCTCGTCGACGACCAAACCATGAGTGTGCCGCAAGCTCTGCTTGCGCTCATCGACAACCGCCACCAACTGCGTCACCCGCATGGAATCAATGGAACAGCCTCTTCCCAAGGCTTGCCGGATGCAGCACTTTGAAATGGATATTGGATTGCCTCCCCATGGGCAAATTGTTAATTGGTTATTAATAATAAGAAAAAGAAAACAGAAGCTACTAATTAGACGGTCTAGTCTTAAACGCTCTCTCACCGATTCGTAAAGAACATTTGTAATACGTATGCAAAAAAATAAAATAAATTAAATTAAAAAAAAAAAAATTTAATAAAATAATTCTGGTTAGCAATTTGTGAGAATTCGATATAGACAATCGAAATTCTTCCCTATTAATATATATGTGTGTATGTATGTTACATATACAATTTAATTTAAAACTTATTCCAATTTCATTTTAAGGCTCTAACAGTCAGTTGATAAGTCTTTAAACGTAATATATTTATGAATTTTTGTGTACTTCGATATATGATTGGCGATATTAGAAATATCTGTAATATGTAAATATTTGTTTTTATTTAAGCTCAAATTTATGTTTCATTTAAACTCATTAAAATAGATACCAGATTTCAAATAAGCTTGTATCAAATCTGGACTTCGGTAAGCGTATGCAGTAGTTGCTATGAAAAAATGATACATTTTATATACAATATATATATATATATATATTATTATTATTATTATTATTATTTTTCTTTTGGCTGTCACAAATTTAATTTCGGTTATTTATACCAGTCGCAATTTTTAGCTGATATAGTTACATTCCATCAGGTGATCTTGTGTTACGGCAGCTACTAAAATATAACAGTGTGTGTATATATGTATGTACGTACATAGTAAATAAATAATGGAAAAATACAAATAAACTAAAGAGTGTGACGCTTGTTTATCAAAATATTTGTATATCAATTGTGTATATATCTTTTTTGGCACTTAATAATATTCTGAGGTTGGACTCGAAAGAATGAGTTTCTATGGATAAAGGACTAAGTAAAAAATATACATATAAACAATATATAGAAACTCGTCAGATGTTGAATTAAAAACAATGTTTTTTAACTATTAAATTAAATAAATAAATGGAAACATCTAAATATAAAGGCTGCTTGATATTTCTTTCATAACAAAAAAATAAAAAGAAACAAAAAAAAAAATAATTTTAACGAGTATTAATAAAATGTAATTTAGAGTGCTTTTTCTAACGTACGCAATGATATTCAATTGTTCTCTTGTTGCTTAACAACACTGTAAAGTCGCACAGTGCTGGACAGCGACGAACAGCTGGCAATTTTTGTCAATATTTAGTGCTTTTGCGCACCACAGAAAAAATATACAAATCATTCGTTTTAGCAAGTTTTTTTTACGCAGCCAGAAAATTTAACGTAGCCAAGTGAAGAGTATATTTTGAGTTGAAGTTGAATCAGCAGGACAATTCGTGGTATTGCACCTGTCTGTTGCTTGTTTTAGCACTTGAGTAGTGCAAAGACGTCGACCAATCAAGAAACAAAAATTATGTGCTTAGTGGAGCAGTGCGATTGATCAGCTGGGAGAAAAAACAACAGCAGCAGCAACAACAGAAGCAGTGGCGGCAGCAGTAGCATCATCAGCAGCAGCAGCCGCAGCCTTAAAAGCAGAACAATTGCAGTGTCATGTTTGGGTTCGATGGCGAATATCGGCGCCGACCCGTGCAAAGTCTTGGCGGCGCCTCGCAAACATGCGACCGAGACACTGCGATACGAAAGGCGGCACTGGAGCGACAGAAGCGCAATGAGTTGCGACAAAAGACTCATGGTGCGGTCGTGCTGCAATCGTACGCACGCTCCTTCATCCATCGCCAGCGACGCAAGCGAGCCGAGCGCGAGGCGTTTGATGCATACTTCCATGCCCACCGTGATCGCGTTATGGAGGATGTGAGCCTGTGCTTCCTACTGCGCCGCCTCACCTTTTTCTACAGCAATCGCGTGCCCAAGGACAGCGAGAGACTGGTGAGTCATCTTCGGCAAATAGTCATATAAAATTTCATTTGATTGCCTTTTCAGATCGAAGTTTGTCAGCAGATCTTGCGAAATCCCGCACGTTTGCTTCAGCATTCAGCTCACGATTTCGTGTGGTTGCTACGGGTGTGTAAGGTCTTGGATGCGTGTCTGGTACAGCTAGCGCTTCCTCACAGTGCGCAGGCCATTCCACTTCGGATGCTGGAGACCTTCACTACGGTGGCAGCCGTGGAGCGCTATGTGGAGGATGAGACGGTACTATACAAGTATCTGGAGCGTGTCTTCGGCTTTCTCATCACACGTAACTATTTCGTACGCTTGCGTCAGCTGCTAGATGAAAAATGCCCGCCGCTGGACGGCGAGACACTGCATGCTCCCACTCCGTTCGTCGATGCGTTGATGCAGCTGATGTTGCGGCCGCTGAGCGTGGCATTGCGACAGCCGAGCAGCGAGTTGTCACAGCTCTTCTGTCGCAAGTTCATTTCCGATATTTTAGCCACTCCCCACTCGGAGCCCGTGCGCAACTTTGTGCTGCCCTGCCTGGCGGAGAGCGAAAACTTTCCTTATGCGCTGCTCATGCACACGCTGCATGCGCAACTAATGCTGAGCGAGCCTGCGGCCGTCGCTGCTCCCACAGCATTCACAGCAACAGACAATGCTAACACTAATAATTTGTTTTATGGAAATATGCAAGGCGAGGCGAAGTCGTCAAAGACGCAGACGCAGACGCACACGCATACACAGACGCAAGCGCAGGATGTGATATTCAGCTCGTATTTGCTAAACTCACTCTTGGTGCTGGATCGCAGCCATTTAGGTGGGTATACAAATATTCCCTCATAGAAATATATTTAATTTGTTAACCCATCTGCAGGCACGTTAGAACAGAGTAACCTATTAATTGTCTATGTGCGTGTCATTGCTCAAATGATGCCCAACATCTTGCAGCTGCCAAAATCCACGCTGCGAACTCATGCCACACCAAATCGGCACACAGACTCCGACGACGAAGATGAGTCGGAAGAGTCCGACGGGGAGGATGAGGAACAACCCTCAACTCGCACACCCGACTACGATATGGAGCAGTCCTGTCGCACGCCAGGCGAGCTGAACAGCAAGGAACGGAACAGTCTGCTTGAATCGATAGCCATATTAAACGAAACCCAGCGCGTGGACTTCATTGTGCAGCAAATTGAGCCGCACATTGAGCAAAGCCAGGTTATTTATGCGCTATGCGAGATCTGTCACAATCTGATGATTTACAACAAACATGCAGTCTATGAATACAGGTAAGCGTTACTGTATGCTGGTTCTGTTGTCTCTAGTTCTGATTAAATTTACAGATTGCTCTACACTTTGGCTTTCACGCCAAAATTCATTCGTGCTGTTTGGTTTAAGCTGGCCGCCGAGTCCACCCAGCTTGGATTTTCATCGCCACTTTCACTTATTTCCAAGGGTGTTGTCCGTAAGTAACACAGCAAAATGTCTTAATTCATATCTAATAGAATTACTTCTGCAGCCAAGCAGCAGGGCGTGGACCGTACCATACCTCTGTTAGCCACTTTTTGCATGCTCTTCGGACGTCTTTTACCCACGCTGCATGATGTGGAATTCGTAGAAAAGAAGCTTTTGGAAACAGCGCCTGCACATCATGCAAGACTTATGCCTTTCTCCATTGCAGAGATAGTGCAAATGTCGAAGACGCTTAAGGACATTAGCCTGGGTCTGGTGGAGCTCGCATTTCGCAGTGTGCTGGGCCATTCAGATGATGGGAAGACGCTGCGTCATCAGAAGCAAATTTGGGCCAATTTGTTAAATGTCGTGGTCTTTGTGCTCAATCAAATACACTCGCGCGATCTACGTTTGGGCTTTTGTCCCGAAGGGCATTGGACTGTGTCCCGGTTGGATTTGCCACTGGACAGGCCAACGGATCTGCCATTAACACACAGCAGTCGCATGCGTGGCATACGCCCATTTCAGCCCATACGCGACTTCACACGCGAGGACTTTGAGAGTGGGCCTCCTATGTCGACAAAGCAAAAACGCTCCATTACCATATTGCGCGAAATACCCTTCGTCGTGGCTTTCAATAAGCGCGTGAGTATACTTCAGGGTCTAGTGGCCGCTAACAAGATGCGTGTTCAGGGTCATCTGCAGGCCTTTCTACAAGGTCCCTCTATCATGGTAACTGTGCGACGTACGCATTTGTATGAGGATGCCTACGACAAGCTGCGTCCAGAGAATGGTATGATGCTGTAATATTTGAGTGATTTCTGTTTAATAACAGATTTTGTCTCTCTCAGAGCCGGACTTGAGACTGAAGTTTCGCATACAGTTTGTTTCGCAGTTGGGATTGGATGAGGCGGGCATTGATGGTGGTGGCGTGTTTCGGGAATTTCTATCGGAACTCATAAAAACTGCGTTTGATCCCAATCGGGGATTTTTCATGTAAGACGATAAATATTCAGTTACGATTTTTATTGTGGTATTAAGTTATGTTTCCTTTTTAGGGTAACGACGGATAACAAATTATATCCTAACCCCAATGTTGGGGATCTGTTTAATGATTTTGAGAAGCATTATTATTTCATTGGTCGTATTTTGGGCAAAGCAATTTATGAGAATTTATTGGTGGAGTTGCCCCTTGCTGAATTTTTCCTAACGAAGCTAGCAGGCAAATATTCAGACGTTGATATACACCAACTGGCTTCCCTAGATCCGGAACTTTATAGGAATCTACTTTACCTCAAGGACTATCCGGGCGATGTTAGTGAACTGAATTTGGATTTCACAGTCGCCAGCAGTTCGCTGGGACAGACACAGGTGGTAGAGCTTAAACCTCAGGGCCAGAGCACGCCGGTAACCAACTCGAATCGTATCGAGTACCTACAGTTAATAGCTAACTATAAGCTTAATGTGCAAATCAAGCGTCACTGCAAAGCCTTCCGCAAGGGATTGTCCAATGTACTGCCCATTGAGTGGCTTTATATGTTCAGCAACAAAGAGCTGCAAATACTGATATCGGGTGCCGAAATTCCTATTGATCTAGAGGATTTAAAAAAGCACTGCAAATACGGAGGAGAATACACGCCAGAGCATCCTTCAATCGTCGCATTCTGGGAGGCTGTGGAGGGTTTTGATGATTTGCAGCGACGACAACTTCTCAAATTTGTCACTAGCTGCTCGCGGCCGCCATTGCTGGGTTTTAAGGTGAGCAATATACGCAAAAATGTCGATCAAACACTTCATATTGGTGTTTTTTCCTTAGGACTTGGATCCACCCTTCTTTATACAAAACGCTGGGGACATGGAGCGCTTGCCCACAGCCAGCACCTGCACGAACCTACTGAAGCTACCGCCTTTTACGAATGCTGAACAGATGCGCGAAAAACTAATCTACGCCATACAGTCTGGTGTGGGTTTCGAACTAAGCTAAGATGTGCGTTGCTGTATGGCCACATATACTCACATATCGAATGCAATAAACCCACACAGAGAACAACGGGACGCCCATCCAGCAAGGGAATCGTTGGCTGGATAAGCAACAATTCCAGTTCACTTAGATATGTAATTATGATAAACGTAATAATTTGTCTAATGTAAAGTATGAAGCTTATGAGGTCTGTTTTCCAAGTTTTCTTTTTAGTTGATTTGTGTTTCTTAAGTGGGACACAATATAAATGTATAAAACAAACAAATAAACAATTTGTTTTGAAGTCGTTGTATCGCTTAAACAATTTACTGCAACAGTTGAGTGAAATCAATGCGGTTAAATTCACGACTCCTCTCACTCGACTGACCAGGCTGTATTCAACTGCCTGGGGCTATGGGATGTGTGCGGAGTGCATAGGCTATCATTTCCGTTCCATTGTAACAGAAAGCACACGGAAGTCCACATAGATGCACACAAGACCGGCAGCAAGCCAAGTAATCTGAGGTGCGGCTCTCGCTTCCACTCCCATCTCATGGCTTGATTGAACAACGTCCTGTAGTTGTATTTATACTTTTTAACAAAATAATTTTTTTCAAGTGTACTTTACCCTAAAACATAGCTCGCCCGAAGGTTTTCCACGATCTTCATTCAAAGACTATGCAGATAATCATTTTATCTGTATGTGTTGGTCCTACTATTTATTTGATAATGATGAATGTGCGCTTTTGAGATCTCCAACTCCGATAAGTCACAGTATGCGAGTGTCTATCGTATTACTCGCGCAATAAGCTTTCTTAAAAGAGTATAACGCGAATTGCTCAACGCCAAACTGTCAGACGAAGACGGGAACGGAACAAATAACAATTATTCTGCTCAGAATAAGAGCGTGTGTGTATACTTTCTTGCTGTTTATTTCTGAGTAGAATGAGATTCTCTGGATCCAATTGCGAATATTTAACAAACAAGATTAACAGAAATGTTTCGACATTTTCTTGAAACTAATATATGTTTCACACTTATTAAAGAATTGAAAATGTATGTTGGCAGTGTTGTCTTGCTGTCAGTACGTCTGACCCTATGAACGCAAAGCATTTTGCATAAATTAAAGCTAGAGACTCAACTATGTACTCATGAATACTATAGTCAGATTTAAAGCAAATACTGCTTTCATATCCTTTATAAGACATTATATAGGATATATATTTATGTTCGTGGCAAATCAGGACATCTGTATCTTCCACATTACCTAGAATACAAAAATTCGGTATTTAAGTTACTTTTATATACTACTACTTACTATATACATATATGCAAAAGATTTGGAGACTTTCCCTTTAAAGATGAACAATGTAGGTATAATTTTATAAATGATACACGATAAGGATTTTAATCGATAGCTTTGAAATAGGAAGAGTTATTGAATTTCTGAAACATACTGGCGGACGGACAAACGGACCTGGCTATATCGACTAAGCTCTTCGTACTGATCAAGAATATATATGTACTTTATGGGGTCTGCCACGCCTGCTTCTGCCTGTTACATACATTTAACAAAACCATTAATTTTCCATTTTCAATGGGTCTAAAAATTCAAATTAGGATCAATTTATATATAATTATAATTAAAACAAGTAAGAAGGCTCTAGTCGAGACGGCTCGACTACGAGATTCCCTGAAGTGATACTCTTCTTCTTTCTGCACTTATGAGCGCACGCTCACGCGACTTGAGGGTGGGTTGGGCTGAACTTTGGACGCTCATAACTCCATTTCTAGATGAACGATCGTCAAAATGCATCTATATGCGAAATGGCAAGTCTCTAGTATTTGAAATGCGTTTTTTTTTTTCAAATTGGGGGCGAAGGGGGCGTGGCATCCAAAATCTAAAAAACAAACTCTGTGTAATCATAATATATATCTAAATATATTAATTTGTAGTCTCTAGCTAAAACGGTGTAGAAGTTACGCCCAAAAAACCAAAAAAAAAATGTAATACTGCGTAGCTAACATAGTATTCATGTAAAATTTCAGCTCTCTAGCTTTTGTAGTTTCCGAAATCTCGAAGTTCATACGGACGGACGGACGGACAGACGGACAGACGGACGGACAGGGCTCAATCAATTTATTTTTTTCTGCTGATCAAGAATATATATACTTTATGGGGTCTGCGACGTCTCCTTCTGCCTGTTACATACATTTAACAAAACCATTATACCCTGATTTCCCATTTTCAATGGGTTCAGGGTATAATTAACAGAATACCTGCTTTTAATGTATCCTTCTGCTTCACTTATTCGTTAAACTAACTGAAAGTCAGACTCTTGCTCGATTTTTGCGACTCGACTAGTTTAACTTATTCTCAATATACCTTACCCCAATCTTCCACCTATACTCCAGTTAATTATGTGACCTGATGCATGTATTCGTAGCTAATCTGCTCTTCTCTTACGACGGTTGTTGCTTAGAGAAAATTAGTGTGATTTTAATCGCATGCTGGTGCAGCTTGATTCGACTCTTACGCAAAGCGCGCGCCCAATTCTGCCTATTCCATCGACTGGACGCCGCGGCGCATCGTTTTCATGACAGAACAGTAGATTTAGGTACACTTTCTGCAGCAGAGAGGCGGAGCAATGGCCTGGCTGCAATTGGGCAGAGCTCAGGTTTCCCCATAAAGCCATAGCTGGTGCTCTCTTTAAACGCTGCTGAGCTGGCGCCAGTGCAGTACCTGACTACGTAAGATGCTCGCCGAAGTCGTACCTGGAATTCGTGCCAAAATGTTCTGCAAAATGCAAAAATTTCAATTGAGGCTCAGTCAAAAGTATTGAAATTTACGATATTCTCTGCTGTCAGCTGACTGTGGAGTGTTTGCTTATGTATGCGTGTGTGCGTGTGTGTGTGGACTTGTGTTTTTGTGTTAATGTGTTTGTATGAGTGTATGTGGGTGGGCAAGCGTGTTCAAGATGCTATTTCCGTTCCATTGTGACACAAAGCACACGGAAGTGCATGTAGCGACACACACAGTCGCACACCGCCACACATATACACATGCGTGCATTGTGCTGACACGCTGACATACAGGAGTGTAGGGAGTCCTGCTGTTGACCAGCTCCTTAACTTGAATAGACCTAACGAATTCCTATATATTACCTCTAGGAATTTAAGGTTTAAAACTCGATATGAGTTTTATTTTAATTGTTTAGACTACTTTGTTGCTTACATAAATAAAAAAAAACTCACTAAAAAACAATATATGAAAATCAAAACTGTATAAAATACATATATACACACATAGCTCTAGGGAGGAAACGGATATAATTGAGTTGTATATATATATAATTATGTGTTTAACAACCGTCTTTATTAAAAAAAATATAACTTTATTTAATTTTAACAGTTAGAGTTTATCTTATTAAAAACGTTACAGCAATGTTAGAGCCGCGGCTTAAAACTCGATTAGAACTAAAAGATACAATTGTGTGTTGGCTTATTATATGCGGAATTGGAAAGCTTCTGAGCTTTCAGTGGTGAGCTTTTGATCGGACGATATGTCTGAATGAATCTGATTGGTTATTGATAATATGCTGAATAGGCGATCTCACGCTTTTTGGCTGCTAAGGATAAAATTGCTGATGAGGCGTTCTCACAATTTTTGACTGTTTAGGATAGAATTGCTGATCAGGCGTTCTCACGCTTGGGGCTTGTGTCTGTCGGTTACACGTGAGTTTTTATGTAACCGTTATGCTATTGGCGGATATAGGGTGAATGAACCCGTTTATATGAAATATGAGTTTAAGAAAATAGCCTGTCCTCAGGCGGATACTTTTGGGTATAGTGAAGGGCTTTGCTCGACCACTTGATTTGGGATTTCAATTTCTGGCTTTTTAGTGTTATTAACATTAATAATTAGTTTTTGTGGTACAATTTTAAGCTTATAAATTAAGTACAATGTTATGCTTATAATAGTAATGACAAAAGTAATTATAGTATAATAGTTTGGAATACACTGTTGTATTTTGTATGTTGGTTAATAATTTCTTTAGTTTGCAAGTAAGATATGGGTTCTAGTTTCGTAATATTGTTTGTTACATAGATGCTTTGTGAATAGTCAAAGTATGAATTCTTAATAGATATTTCATTTAACTGTAATGAACAATCGTAAATTTTTATTATATTATATCCTTCTATTGTTCATTCGTTGTTTACACAATCTTGATTTAATTTGGTCTTTGGCAAATTCCAAGTTACAATAATATTGGGTTCTATGTAGGTGTTCAAACATGAACATGCGACAAAAATTAAAATACTAAAAAATTAAAAATTCTCAGCCACAAATCTTAGGCCCCTGGCAGTATGTTCAAGCATGAACATGCCTCATAAATAAATATATTAAAAAATAGGCAATAGTCGATAACCTGCGCGTTATCTGAAGCCAAGTAATAAACAAGTCATCCCCTAGCTGCAGCGACCAATGCAGCAAGTAATAAAAATGTAACGCGAGACGTGAGAACGGCTTAGCGATCGAAAAGGGACACTTGACAAACATCTGTGCACTTGTGTGCATGGAATTAATTATAGCCTTCCAGTGCCTGGAAGTATTTTTAAGGTATATAAGCAATAGGATTTTAAGGAATAAACAGTTCAATTTTTGTGCTCACAAAGAGAAGAGTTCAATCTTTGAATTCGGTAAATGTGGAGTGTTTCATTTCGACTCTCTAACATTTTGGTCCTTCGGCGTTCTCTGTTGTTTTCCCCCACCAGTGGTAAGAGACACAGAGAAAGGAACCAGCGTCTTTGTGCTGTGGTATTACAAAACCTCAGCAAAAGACAACAAAAATTTTGTTATATTGCTCTGTTCTCCCCCACCAGAGGTAAGAGACAGAGTATATATACGAAATAGTGCTCAAATTTTAAAAAAGAAAAGTTTGTAGTGCAAATAAGTCCGTATCTCCAAAATAAAAAGGGAACGGACAACATTAAAAAAAAAAAAAAAAGTGCTCAAAAAATAATTTGTAGTGCGACTAAGTCCATATAGGAATCAAAAAAAAAAAAAAAGTGCTCAAGTTTTAATAAAGATAAATTTGCAGTGCAACTAAGTCCGTATCCCAGAAATAAATAAGGGAACGGACAACTTTAATAAGTCCAAATAGGACATAAAAAAAAAAAAAAAAAAGCGCTCAAAAATATTCAAAGTTTGTAGTGCGAATAAGTCCGTATCCCAAAAATAAAAAGGGAACGGACAACTTTCATAAGTCCAAAGAGACATATTCAAGAAGTCGAAAAAAGGACAACAAAAACCGCAAAAAAAAAACAAAAAGCGAACAAAAAAAAATCAAACAAACAACAACAGCACCAATCGATTACGCAGGAGCGAGTCAGAAGACAGCGGGATTCCAGTCACGCAGGAGCGAGTCAGAAGACAGCGGGATTCCAGTCACGCAGGAGCTATTTAGAAGAAAGCAGGATTCCAATCACGCAGGAGCTACTCAGAAGACAGTGGGATTCAAATCGACTGGAGCTAAGATAAGTTGTAATTTTATTTACTTTATTGTTAAAATAAGAAAAGAAAATGTTATCAGAAAAAATCATAATACTGTTAAAAAAACAATCGGACTTAGTGTCCAGATTGATGAAGCTAGACTCATCAGATGAGATAAGGCCACCTAGCGACATATTAGAAGAGCTAGGTAGGATACAGAATGAGCTAGAAAATAATAACTCAATATTGTTAAAAGTGGGGATAATAGACCACCCATATTTTAACAATAAGGAGTTTGAAAAAGCAATAAAAACTATAAAAGATATAAAAACAGAAATTTTGAGTAGCGGGAAGCAAATCAAGGAAGAAATCAGGCAGATAGGAACGGTTACAGTTCATGAAGAGGCAGATTTTGAAAAGAAAGTCGATCAGATAAGAAAATATCTAATAGAAACAAATGAGGATATTGCGAAATCAAATGTAGGGGTTTTCGAAATTCGAAAAAATAAGATTCTATTCTTATGGAATAGAATTTCGAAACACATACAAGAGCTTCAACCCAAATATGAAGCCAGCAAAACGTTTGAAGAAGGGGTAATTGAACTAGAGTTCGACATTCAAAATACCATCAGCGCATTAGACGCAAAGAAAACTTCCCCAATTCAACCCACTATCCAAGAAAAGGGGGATAATCTCCCTGGACTACCGAGAATGCAAGTCCCAATATTCTTTGGCGATGCTAAAGATTGGGACTCATTCGCCCAACTGTTTAACGACCTTATCGATCAAAGACAGGACCTAACTTCTGCCATAAAATTTAACTATTTAAAAACCTCATTACGAGGAGAAGCAAAGAGCATGGTTGCTCACCTATTAACAGGGTCCGCAGATAACTATACCGTAGCTTGGGAATTATTAACCAAAAGATACGAAAATAAAAGAAAGATTTTTTCGGAACAATTTAACCGAATATTAGAACTCCCAAATTTAGATATTGACTCATCCAAAAGTATCAACAACTTCATACACACAATCAATGAGTCAATACACATCATTAAAAATAAAGCTCAACTCTCAAGTGAAGTTGACAAAATGTTTGCACATTTAATACTGAGAAAATTTAGTAAAGAGGCTCTTCAATTATATGAAAGCCAAATAAAAAAGACAAAGGACATACAACTGCTGACTGACGTAATGGACTTTTTAGAACAGAGGTATTACTCAACGTCCGCATCAAAAAAAGAAGAAAAGAAAGTCTTCAAAAGCACTACCAATGTGCAATATTGTCCGATATGCAAAGCAGTAGGCCACAGTGTCACGCAATGCACAAAATTTAAAGCAATGAATCCGAGTGAAAGGCTTGACATTGCTAAAAAGACATACTTATGTCTAAAATGTTTAAAACACTCAAACTCATATCGGTGTAAAAATGACATAACTTGTGGCTTTTGCAAAAGAGATCATCACACAATGCTACATTTAAATATAAATAAAGACAGGGTTAATACTGTAATGGCAAATGAAAAGGCCTTATTAGCCACTGCAATAATCAAAGTAAAAACAAGCAAGGAGAACTATATTGAATTAAGAGCATTGATAGATAGCGGGTCTCAAAAAACCATTATATCTGAGGAGGCCGCACAGTGGTTGAATTTACCCCGAATCAGAAATGAGACAGAAATAAGTGGAATATCAGCAGAAAACACTTGTAGGTCGAAATACAAAGTGAAGCTAGATATAAAAACAACAGAATTAAAAAAAGAGCAGCTAAAGGTTGAGGCCATCATAGTATCAAAATTAATGAAAGCCCTCCCAGTAGACAAAGTAAATGTAGATACAGCTAAATGGCACAATTACAGTTTAGCTGATCCCCAATTTAATAAGCCAGGTCGAGTAGACATGATAATAGGCGCAGACTTATACGCACATGTACTAAAAAATGGAATAGTAAAAATAGATGGATTACTCGGGCAAAATACAAAGTTTGGATGGATTATATCAGGTTATACAAAATTTAAAGGTAAATCAACAAAAGAAACAAAAAGAAGCAAAAAGAAAGAGATGCCCAAATCAAAAGAAGGGCAAATAAAGCAAATAAAGGATGAAAATTGTCATCCAGTTAGACGGCCAATACGAATAATAAAAGAAGTTTACAAAGGCCAAGATAATAAAGCTAAAGTCGTAAAAATTAAATCACAAGAAGGGTCGGTTACACGACCTATCAACAAAATATGCCCACAGTGTAAATTAAAAAATGAAGACTCAGAACAAAGTAGCACGAAACAAACCACTAGGGGGCGGGGAGGATCAAGACTAAGCGTATTGATGGCTATGATGATGTTAGCATTACTCTGTCAAATGTCATGTGCAAAAGTAACTACTTATAATAATAACATCCACTCAGAGAGATACGAAGAAGTTGCAACCTCATACGTAGGAAAAATAGTTGAGATCCCAAAAATAGTGTGGAGTCCATTAGAAGTAGCAAAAATTAACCACAGAAAAGAGATAGAAAATTTACAAATAGCAATACAGCATATAAAGGAAAATCACTTAGAGTTAAACGGGCTCCATTTTCATCATATATCAGGACACGCATCTATGATATTAAGCATCATAATTATAATAATATTAGTTATATATGCAAAAAGAATTGATATTATAATTTACAAAATACCTGATAACCTGCGCGTTATCAAAAACACAGAAATTAAGCCCCCGGGCAGAATGTTCAAACATGAACACGATAAATAAAAAACATACATACAAATAAATATACAATTACGGATAACCTGCGCGTTACCAAACAAACAAAAAATTAAAAATTCTCAGCCACAAATCTTAGGCCCTTGGCAGTATGTTCAAACATGAACATGCGACAAAAATTAAAATACTAAAAAATTAAAAATTCTCAGCCACAAATCTTAGGCCCCTGGCAGTATGTTCAAGCATGAACATGCCTCATAAATAAATATATTAAAAAATAGGCAATAGTCGATAACCTGCGCGTTATCTGAAGCCAAGTAATAAACAAGTCATCCCCTAGCTGCAGCGACCAATGCAGCAAGTAATAAAAATGTAACGCGAGACGTGAGAACGGCTTAGCGATCGAAAAGGGACACTTGACAAACATCTGTGCACTTGTGTGCATGGAATTAATTATAGCCTTCCAGTGCCTGGAAGTATTTTTAAGGTATATAAGCAATAGGATTTTAAGGAATAAACAGTTCAATTTTTGTGCTCACAAAGAGAAGAGTTCAATCTTTGAATTCGGTAAATGTGGAGTGTTTCATTTCGACTCTCTAACAGTAGGTGATTTGATAATTTTTAAAGGTTTTTGTGTATTTACATGAGGTTGTTACTTGATTTAAAATGCCTATTATACATTTATTTGTTTCTAATTGTTTGGTGTTTTTATTGTATACATTTTCGTTTTCAAAGTAGTATTTATTATGTGAGTTCTCGGTTAAGATGTTCTTTTCTGAGTCTGGGTACGGAAGTATCTCAAAGATTGGGGCTTTGATAATTTCTCTTGGGATATTGGATATTATTAAAATTTCATTTGTATCTGTTTTAAGCCAAGTAGAGGTTTTAGTGTTCAATAATTTTTCCGAATCTACATGTTTCAAGTAGTTGTGTTTGAGTAATTTTGGATTGAATATACCTTATCTGGTGATTTGCATGCCCATTTCTATATCTTCGATATATTCTGTGAAATGTTCGAGATTAAAAATTAAGAGTTCTAGTTTGATAGATTTTTCTTTTTCAGAAACGATTGAATTTACTGCTTCTAATCCTTTATTAATGGCGTTTATTACGTAATTAAGTTCGTTTGCTTGAATGCTGTTTTCTGCTAAGGTTTTTATTTTATCTTGTAACTCTTCCTTGTCGTCGTTATCTAGTGTTCCGAAGAGGTATTTGTAAACTGTTCCTATTGCATTTACTAAACCTCGTTTGCTACGTTTTACAATTTGAATTCCACTTATTTCTCTACTTATAATTTTCTGCTAAATATTGGATATGAACGATATCATTGAATTCTTGAGCTTGTTTTAATAGATTATTATATGTTATGTCGATTTTTGTCAAATTTACTGTAAGATAATGGTATTCGAAGTTAGTGGGTAGATCCATTGTGCCTGTTTTGAATATTAGGTAACCATTGGGTGCTTTTACTGGGTTTATCTCGATGCTTTGGCTAAATGTTGGGTTGGTATTAAACGTTATATTGATGAGTATGAGAGTCATCTTTATTAGTTGATCTGTAATTAGTTATCGTATTTACTTTTGTTAATTTTCTTTTTCTTTTTGAATTTGGATTTATAGTGAATGACTTTACATCCTCTGTTTATTTGTTCATAGTGTTTATCATAGTGTTTGATTTATTATACCTGTCTTTTTAAAGGGATTGGTGGTTTTTGTTTTAACTAACGGTGCTTGTCTATATTTAGTATTTACTTCGTACTCATGTCTGTTTTTATTAAGATCTGTTATCTGGCTGATTTTATTTAACTGGGTGTTATATTCAGGTGTTCCTGCGTATATGAAAATATCTGCTGGTGTTCTATTAGTTGTTTTATGTTTAATTTTATGATTGTATGTGTAAAGTATTTTTTCGAATTTAGTTAATTTATCTTCAATGTTATTTTCGCTGTTAATGATTCTAAGTTTTTCGTTTACTGTTCTGTGGAATCTTTCTACGTCTGCAATTCCATTTTTACTTGTTGTTATATCAATTTTAACGTTTTCTTCTTTTAACCAGTTCTGTAATGCTGCGCATATGAATGCTGTATCTTTATCTGCTTTGATTTCTATTGGTTTGCCTAACTCGTTAAATATTCTCATTATAGCTCTTTTTGCTTCTAACCAATCTCTAGATTTTACTTCGATTAATGTTGCAAATTTGGAATATAGGTCTATGCATGAAAGGAATTGTAAATTATCGATTATATAAAAGTCCATTATGTATTTCTCTCTAATGTTATATACTTCTGGAGTGATTTCAAATGTTAATTTAGTATTTCGATTTTCCGTTTTAGCTAAGTTACAAATTAAGCATTCATTTATTATGTTTTGTATTAGTTTTTGATAGTCAGGGAAATAGAATTTTTCTTTGAACCAATCAATTGTTTTCTCTATTCCTGGGTGTAGAAGTTCTTTATGATTTTTTAAAATTATCTCTTTAAATTCTGCATACGTTAATAAATTTGACAATATAATATTGCTTTTCATAGTTTTGGTGATATTATTGGGATGTATTAATTCGATATATGCTTGTTGGAAAATAGAGAAATCCTGTTCGTTATGAAAGTAAATTACGTTATTTTTACTGCAAAGATATTGTTTTATTATTTCTTTGGCATATGCGTTCGACATTTCTTTATAAGTGATTTTTATATTTGTTTTGTGAAAATACTTTATTGTGTCTACTTTATTTTCTGTTCCTTTTATAAATTCTAATTGTCTATTATAATAGTTTAATGGCCTTTCCGTTATAGATATGTAATTCTCATTATCTTCATGTGCACTGTGTATTGTTGCTGCGGTATTGCTATTTGTCTCTCCTAAGAAGTTTTCGTTTAATTTTACTCTTGAAAGTGCATCTGCTATGTGATTTTCTTTACCAGGTAAATATTTTATTTTATAGTCAAATTTGTTGAGTTTTATTTTCCACCTTTGGAGTTTCATATTAGGTTCTTCTATATTATTTAGCCATACTAAAGGTTTATGATCGCTTAAGATTTCAAATTTTCTACCGAAAAGGTATGACCGAAAATATTTAGTTGCCCAGACGATGGCTAGTAATTCTTTTTCAATCGTGGAGTAATTAATTTCATGTTCATTAAGTATTCTACTTGCGTAGCAAATTGGTTTATGTTCTTGTGATAGAACTGCTCCTATAGCTATGTTACTTGCGTCTGTTGTAAGGGAGAATTGTTTATTAAAATTCGGGTAGATCAATATAGGATCTGATATAATTAAGAGTTTAAGTTTTTCAAAAGCTAAAATGTAATTTTGATCGTTAATATTAATTGGAAATTGAATTATGGCTTTTACTTTATTCGGGTTAGGTTTAATACCTTCTGTTGTTATTATATGTCCGAGAAACTCTGTCTCTTTTTTCATGAACTCGCACTTGTCGAGTTGTAGTTTTAGATTAGCTTCTCTTAACTTAGTGAATACTTTTTTGAGTGATATCATATGTTCATCCAATGAAGTGGAATAAACTATGATGTCGTCAAGGTATACTAGGCAATCTTCTAGGAGATTATTCATACATCTTTGGAATGTTGCTGGTGCGTTTTTCAGACCGAATGGCATACGTGTATACTCGTAATGGCCATGTTTTGTTGAAAAGGCTGTTTTCGGTATTGATTCGGGATCCATCTGAATTTGATGGAATCCTTTCGCTAAATCAATTGTTGTGAAGTACTGACATTTTCCTAATTTGTCTAGTATTTCATCTATTAAAGCGATGGGAAATTTATCGTCGATGGTGATCTCATTTAGATCCCGGTAGTCAATAACTAAACGATATTTTTGTTTCTTGGAGGCGTCCGATTTTTTCGGTACGATCCAGATTGGAGAACAATAGGGCGATTTCGATTTTCGAATAATGCCTTGTTCAATCATTTCTTGGATTTGTTTGTTGACCTCTTGGTCAAAGGCTTGAGGGTATTTATAAGTTTTTTTTTATAAATAACGCCTTCGTGTTTTGTATGGATCGAGTGTTTTATCGTACTAGTAAAGGTCAAATTTTCACCTTCACGGTACTGGATATCACTGAACTCATATAAAACCTTTTTTAAGTTTTCGATTTCTTCGGGGTTTAAATGATCTAATCTATACTCATTTTTTCGCTGATTTCATTATTGATTGCGAAATTAATATCTGGGTCGTTAGTTATTATTGGGTCAAACTGTCTTTGTTCAATTCCTCTTTCATTATCTGTTTCATCTTCGTATTTAAAATAAAAGGTGTAACTTCCTAAAGTTACGCAATCTTCGGTATAGCTAATCTGAGCGTTACAAGCTTGTAAATATTTTCTTCCAATTAGCATATCGTAATTGTTTGAAAAGTTGTGAATATAAAATTTTTGATGTTTCGGACAAATTTTGCTAGGTGCAAAGAAAACTGTTTCTTTCAATTCAATACTAGCGTTGATAGTATGAACTTGTAAATTCTCTGAGTGAGTTTTGAAATTAAAGAAATTTTTTGATAAAATGTTTATTGATGATCCCGTATCAATAATACATTTGAGGGGTTTGTTATTAAAGATTACTCTAATGAATGGACTTCTATCTCCTCCTCTGACTCTTCCTGTTCCGAGGCTTCTTGACGAAAATTTCGGATGTGTCCATCCTGCTTATTCCACTGTTACTTTCTCTTTGTCTTTTTACTGGCTGATTAGGAGGTTTCTCCTGAGAATATTTATGGTTTGGTAATTCAGGAGTTCTGAACTCTTCCTTGATTTAATTTCTGTTGGAATTCTTTGAATGATGGTGGATTATGGTCTGGTTTTGACTGTTGACCAGTTTGATTAATTTGGGAGGTGTTTGGTGTTGAACCTATAAATTGGGGAAAATATTTTCCACTTTTTCCACTTTGTTGGCTTTGATTTGATTTCTTTACTTCTGTACTATTTTCGTATAGACCCTCTCTTTGAGCTACTTGTTTGAGGTTTGTGACAGTTGTTATGTAAAATCTAGCTAGTGTCATGAAAAGCCTATCGGGTAATTTTCTTGTTATTACTTCTTTGATTGTGTTTTTCATTGCGTTTGTGTATAACATTGTGTTGGCTGGATTATTCTCTAAACTTAATTTATTTGTTATGGTGTATGACTTATTCTCTAATTCTTCGATGAACTTACGAAGATTTCCGTTGTAGCTGGTGTTGTATAATCGTCTAAGCAACTCCTCACACGGTGTCTGCGTCTTCAGTTCGTTAATTAGAGCTGTCTTCAGTTCCGACCAGTTGTTGGATTGGGAAAGCTGCGAGATCCTTTGCGCGTCTCCTGACAGTTGCATCTCAATGGCTCCGAAAAGGATGCTATGTTGTCGGGCATCTCTAGTTGGGTACAAGTTAAGGATATAATCGACCCTCCTGATGAAGGAACTCAAATTTTCAGTTGCTCCATCGTAGGATGGCAGCTGTCGTAGCGACGACAGTGCTTGTTTTAAATGGGTTTCTGACAACTCCAGTGTCATGGTTAGTCTGGCTGGGCTGATGATAGGTGCAATTTTGGCGGTTTAAGATTAGTTATGAATGTCTTTTACACGCACTTTACACTGTTTGCAGTTTTCTCAATGCTTACGGCTTACAGGGATCAATTTAATGATGTGTAAGGCCCAGACGTAAGGATTGGTATGTAACGATTTGCGTTCGCTACCCAAGATTTCCAATAGTCCAAAGGATCTATTATGTAACGGAATTCTTGTATGACCACGGTCACGTAGATGCTTTTTGGCGGATCAGAATTGAATTAAATGTTGAATTCACTTAGTTCTCTGTTCTTTCCGAACAAGGATAGAATTATATTCATTATATATTAATTCACTTTTTTCACTGATCCTACCGGCTGCGCCAATTATGTGTTTTACAACCGTCTTTATTAAAAAAAATATAACTTTATTTAATTTTAACAGTTAGAGTTTATCTTATTAAAAACGTTACAGCAATGTTAGAGTCGCGGCTTAAAACTCGATTAGAACTAAAAGATACAATTGTGTGTTGGCTTATTATATGCGGAATTGGAAAGCTTCTGAGCTTTCAGTGGTGAGCTTTTGATCGGACGATATGTCTGAATGAATCTGATTGGTTATTGATAATATGCTGAATAGGCGATCTCACGCTTTTTGGCTGCTAAGGATAAAATTGCTGATGAGGCGTTCTCACAATTTTTGACTGTTTAGGATAGAATTGCTGATCAGGCGTTCTCACGCTTGGGGCTTGTATCTGTCGGTTACACGTGAGTGTTTATGTAACCGTTATGCTATTGGCGGATATAGGGTGAATGAACCCGTTTATATGAAATATGAGTTTATGGGGAGGTCGATATATTACTATATGTATATATATATAGGGAATTCCACAGAAGATAAAATTACATTTTGTGTTTTCCAGATATTTGATACCATTCTATTCCATTATCCCTGTCCACAAACTCTAAATAAACTCATTTCAAATACAAAAGATATCATCTCATGAATGAAAGTGTTATTATGAAAGTCCATATACATAGATGAAAATGTATCCAATCGTAGTCCATGCTCTATATATTGCTTGATATTATGGGCAGAATATTTCGTAGGGTTCAGGTTATCCTCAAATAGAATAGCCCCGATTTTTGTTGTTGTTGCAATTTTGTCTTTTCGTTTTTCATTTTTTTCATTTTGTTTTTATAAATTTCTTGACAGTTGCTCTGTCAGTCCATGTCTCACGTCCTGCGGCGACATATTTTGTTTTGTTTTGATGCTTATTTGATTTTCCGGCTGCCCGCTGCATTTTTCTTGTTGCTGGGCTTCGTCTTCCTTTTATGTTCTGGCTTCTTTTCAATTGCTGCCACTTGCACGCGCCCCGCTGCAACTTGTGGCAAATAGTTTTGTGTTTCGCTGCACAGCCGGCAGCTTGTTTGTGTTACCAGAGAGTTCTTCACTATTTAGTTCTCATTTCTTTTTTTTTATTTTAGTGTTTTCTGATTTGTTTTTCTTTCAGTTTTGCTATTGTTGTTGCCGTTGTTGCTGTTACTGTTGCCGTTTCATCAGATCATGCCTCGCGCATTGCAGTTGCAAAGTGTGCTGAACTTTATGTGGTGTTTAGGGTCGCAAGGGGAGAGCGGGGAGAGTGGGCACTCAGCTAAATATGCACAAATATTTATTTGCGCGGGCAGCGAGCAAAGCGTGTAGGCAAGCACTGGAAGCGTGCATGTGTGGCAAGTGGAGGAGGGACTATGTGGGGCAGCTAGCTGTATATATTATGCGGCATGTTTGACAGTTGTCACAGCAAATCCAACCCCCAACATCCAACCCCCAACCCTCAACTGTCAGACACTGACTGGAGGGGAATACATCGCCTTGCGCTATTTGTTTAGCAATTTTGGTGCCGTCTGAGACTCAGCTAGATGCTCGTCTACTATTTGCCTGCTTGTTTGTTGACTTCTTTTTTATGATGACTTACAGAGATACAGCACGCGGCCGCACTTAGCTGGCTGCCTGTGGATTTGTTGATTTTACTTTAAATTCCGAATGAGAGATATTCGAAATTTTATAGCCGGATTATGTATTTTAATTTAATACTTACAATTCAAATAATTAAGTTTCCCTTGAGCAATTGGTGTCAGCAATTTGAACAATGATTATTGTTCAATAACAAACTATTTATTTGTTTTCTCTTTCTCTTAATAAATGAATCGGTCAAATATTTTGTAATTGAAAGCGATGAAATAAACTAGTTGATTGATTTAAGCGAGTTTATTTTATTTATTTTTTTATTTATTTGTAGTGCTGTACATGCAAGAAAGGTAAATAAAGCTGAAAGCTGATTTACAAAACACTTACGTGATTTATTTTACTCAGCTGCCTTTGTTGGATGTAGTTTCGTTTTCTCTAGGTCTTTTCGAAAGAGTTTGAAGTGTAAACCAAAGTTTTAGCTGCACTTGCAAAGCGATTCTGCAACTATCTATTGCCTGTCAAACTTTTATACCTTTTCAAAGCAGCCGTAAAAAAGCTACAACTTCTGCCACACACACTTGTACACATACAACTACCTATATTTATGTATTTATTATTATTATTATTATTTTTTTTTATGGCACCGACACGACCAGGGCCAATTGCTAGCGCCCTTAGCCTAATAACTAACCAAGCACTTGGCGTCAACCTCTTTGGCCCGCTCAGCGCTCACTCCGGGCCACGGCTTAGCCTTTTGAGCACGCGCCCCAAACGAAGCACAGATAAGCCATAAAGTTTTGTCCAAAATAACACGGGCGCGATTTATTTGCCATATTTCATGGTAAACCCAAATTTAAATGTGCCGTGTGCGAAAACAAAAAGTGTTTAAGGCAACGTGGCGTGCACGTAACGTGTGGTGTGTAGCTACCCGTAGAAGAGAGCGAGGCCGGTCCAGCTATTGAAACCCCAGCAACTGCCTGGCCACGATCCCGACGGCTGGCAAAAGTTTGGCGCACCTTTTGGTGAGCATTACAGCAAAAAATGCAGAGTTCTGTAACTGGAATGAATCAACGAGTATCTAATACCCTCACAGATTTCCTGCGTTCAATTTTATATCGAGAGAGAGAGAGAGAGAGAGAGAGAGAGAGAGAGAGAGAGAGAGAGAGAGAGAGAGAGAGAGAGAGAGAGGGAGTGGGCGGGTTATGTTACTCAGCATATTCAGATTTAACGTGATTCTCTTTAATATTTAGTATGACATATGTACATCAACTGTAGCTGATTGAGTTAACTGTTTCTGATACTGATATAGTCAATCAACTCTTGGCGATGAGTGTAAAAATAAACGTGCCACAATAGTTGGCGCAACTGGCAGGAAGCTGGGCAGGCAGCTCGTTTACACATTTAAATTCAAATAACTTTTATTACCAAAACTAAAGCCAGCTCTTGAATGTGTTTATGTGCGCGAGTGTGAGTATTTCGCTCTGTGCGTGAACGAGTGTGGGTGCGAGTGTGCACACTCCTGAGTGCAATAAAAACTTTTGCATACAACAAAACTTTGGGGCCGCTTTGTTGGCTAAATTATGGCTGCATATATAATCGTACTCATACGATCCAGCGGATGCTCGCCGAAGCCCACGTAGAGCGCTGCGAGCAGCTGGCATTGCGCATAGGTTGCCAGCGAGAGGCAGCAGAGAAAGTGGCTGCCGGCAGCTCATGCAGGCCCAGCTGAGCAATACCAAACACTATTGCAAAACAAAGATGTACATATATATATATATATATATATATATATATATATATATATATATATATATATATATAAAACAAGCAATGCATTAGCTACGCACAGCATGTGGTATACGCAACATTAAGTATCCGCACCGTGACGACAATCGGTTTGCTGACCTGCAAGCGAATCAGCGGACTTATGCGGCCAATTCGCCAGCAGCGAGATCAGCACTGTGGAGAAATTGCTAGAAAGCCGCGGCGCTCTACAGTCGGTGGCAAGTTGTAGTTGTAGATAATATAAGGCAGCTGCAGCTGGAACGCTATTTTTAATTTGGCTCGTTAGGTAATGTAACGACTCTATAGACATCAATGAAAATTATATAATATTGAGGGCATGGCAAATCGAAATAGTTGATACCTCCTACAGTTCTTGAGCTAGAGTCTTTAAAATCGGCTGGTGGAGTTACTGTTCCACTCTCATCGATAGGATGTATCAGAAGTCCATTTTACGTCCCTTTGTACGTGCATATTAAGTTTTTTAAAAACATCGATAACCATTCCCGTTTCAAAATTATCTGAACGAAAAGCAGTTTTAAAATTACATATTATTTCCAATAGAGCTAGAGTTTCCTGATTTTATAAAGCTAGTCTTGAAATCATCACAAATTCGTTTAAAAAATTCGTTATAAATTATTTATTAGAGGTTTTGGGTTTGGCATGTACATACATGACATTCGTATCATATTTTAAAGTTCGATATATGTAGGCAGTCCATCTACAAGCGTGTGCGCGAGTGTATGTGTTTGTGTATATTTGAGTTGTTTGCTATGTATGCAGAAAAATAGCGAAGTATCAGTTCTTCGAAGAGATCAGAGGACATCGTAGTTGATCAGTCATGACTAGAGCTTTTATACCCTGAATCCATTGACAGACGGACAGGGCTCCCATATAGCTCTGTCAGTCTGTCCGTCCGTCCGTCCGTCCATCCGTCCGTCCATCCGTATGAACGTCGAGATTTCGGAAACTACAAAAGCTAGAGAACTGAAATTTCACATATTTAGTTTATTTTGATTTTTTTCGATAACGCATCCCATTTCCAAATTATCGATAAAAATCTATAATGATTTTTTTTTCGTTTTTTTTTTTTTTTAGCATAACTTCTACACCGTTTAATTTAGAGGTGTAGATATTATGGATACGCAGATTTTGCAAAAAACGCATTTCAAATAGTTGGGAGTTGTAATTTGGCAAATATCATGAAGATCGTCCATTTAGAAATGGAGTTATAAGCGTCCAAAGAATAGTCCAACCCTCCCCCAAGCCACGGCAGCAACTGCGCGGTTAGCAGCGCTCATACGGTGTTAAAGAAGAAGAGTATTAGCTTCTTTGGAGGGTTCAGGGTATCTTGTAGTCGAGCCGTCTCGACTAGAGCCTTACCTGTTTAACTTGATATTGTTATATTATACATTTTTGCGTTTTACAAATAGAGATTCTTCAATTGGTTGGGGCAATTATACTTATATTTAATAATTAAATGTTTTTGTATTAAGTAAAAATTATATTTATCTTTGTTCAACAACAGATTCCGCAGTCAACTCAACATTGGCTTGAATGTTATTATACACTCATCTATGTGTAACCCCAGTGGACCATTATCATTTATAGGTCGCTTTAACTTTCAGGAACTAAGTGCTCAAGTATAATAAGAAATAAATTGCTACCATAATTTGTATACTTACTCAAAAATTATGTTAAATATGTATATATTTTACGTTTTTCTATAGACTACTTTAGACAATATATATTAATTGTAGCGATAGATCCACGTTTGCGATATTTTTATTAGCGGTAACATCAGCATATGAACTACTGTTGAAATTGCCTAAATGTGGATAATGCAATGCAATATTTTGCCCTTTAGATATGTAGATTTAGGAAAATCCTTTAGCTATGAAACCTGGATACATCGAGGTATATCATAATTATGTATTTATTACTTATTCTAATTTAAAGATCAGTTGGTTCCCGATGTTCCAGTCTTTGCCGCAGCTATTGATTAGCTGCGAGATAATTTAGATATGTTGCCATCATCTCATCTCTGTCCGCATCTCATCTCGATCGCTATATTGGGGTTTTTTATAGTCTTAGTAAGTAGATTGGCAAATGCTTAAAGGGTTATCTATAACGGCTATATTGTAGGTGCTCTTGGGGCATCTCATATGTATTTCTAAGTTTCGAATTGATGAAAATGTTTATCTGGCTGGTGTCATGGCAAACTTGTTAGATTTATGACAAACGCTGTTGACGTGTTAATTGCTGGGCGAATAACGCAGCGCTTGGTGGTGCAACCACCTCAAATAAGTGGTGCAGCAACGTTGATGATGCGGCCTTGTCGCCCTAATTGGCAATATTAATTTACTGCAAAATGTTGTGGTTCGCACTGAGCGGGCTCAAGCCTCAGCTGCCTGCATTATAAATGTCATACATGGCAAATCGCACGACTAGCTTTATATAGACACGCACACGCACACGCACACGCACACGCACACTCGCATTCACACAAGTACGCGCATACATATGTATATATTATATACATATATTATACCAATTCTAGTGTGAATGGGAATGCACATGTTTAACGGCCTATGTGATTTACAATTCGAATTGCGTCTACGTGTCGAAAATGCAATCGTGTTAATTAAAATGACCGCGATAGGGCGTGAAATTATATCATAGAGCCGATGTGACGTCAAACTGGACTACCTGGCCCCGAGTCGAGGGTCTCGAAAAGGAATCCAGTCGCGGAGAGAGCAGTGATAGTGCGGTTAGACAACATTGACCTCATCATAAAGCTCTCACTAGCAAATAATTTGCTTGACAGTAATTAGTTGGTGGGATTCATAGCATTTACGGAGCTCTAAGCTAAGAAATCCAATATTAAGATTAGGCTTTGAGGGAGTTGCTTGAGTTGTTTTTTGGTTACTGTAACTCAACACACACTTTTCAATTGAGGATCGCAATAAGAACGATGTATATTATATTAAAATTAGTTTATTAAACAAAACTTTTCTTTGAAGTTACAAAGCTAAAACTGAAGTTGAATCTGACAGTTTATAGTTTCACTGAAGTTGTGGTTCTTCTAATCGAATTTTAAAAAATATTATATTTGTAAGTATTTCAAATATGTTTTAGGTTTCCAAATCTGTCAGCCAGACAGACGGACATGCGCAAAGAGAGACTGACAAATAGGTCCGAATCGCTCTTAACCTTTCGGTACTCGCAAGACTATTTATATTTATATATGTTTTGTCAATATATTGCGAAACTCGACACACGCGCATATAAAGGATTTTTTGGATATGGGACGACCCTATTAACTTTTGCAAATAATACCAAAAGTCAACTCAACTTTGATATTTGTGAGTAAGTAAATGCGATATGTAAATCATCATAAATTAGTCCACTCTACATGAATGATGAATTAATGGCGCATAGTTTCTAACCGTTCTAGTTTTAGGTCTAGGATTCACGTCAACTCAACTCAACTCAAACTCTTGGGACGATATTCGTCTTTCTTTCGAGAGTGATGGAAAATGTTAAATCGGTTTGGTTAAATCAAATAATTTATTGGAAAATACAGTGTCCATAAACAACAAAATTGTTTAAAATTTTAAAAATTTTTTATTAGAGAATAAAATTGCTCTTCAATTTTCAATTTATATATTATAACACATACATTTAACAGAATGAATGATATAGGAATGGTATATAGTGGCGTCTTAGTAGATAGTTCCTTGCAATTATAAAATCCTGACTTTATAATAACTATCTGATAGCACTTAAAATGAAATAGAATTAACACTTTATCAATTTGTAACAAAAGAATATGAATTACTAGCTTATTAATTAAGTCAAATGCCTCGCGAACTGCTCACAAATATAATTATCGCGATCGTTTATTGTGCTGCTTATCTATTTACATACAGAACTATGCGTAGCCTTCCATTTATGCAGCCCTTACACAGCGAACGCCTTAATTAAAAACGTAGAGCTCATTAAATTGAATGCAATTTCTCAAGCAAAATGCCAGACAACGAAATCGTCTTTCTTGCCGCACTCCCACCCATTGACTAAGACACACTCGACAGGATGATGCACTCGCTGAGGCATGCAGAGAGCGAGAGAGATAGAGAGAGAGAGAGAGAGAGAGAGAGAGAGAGAGAAAGAGGGCGAGAGAGGGGCAAAGCGAGAAAGACATGCGATGATGACAATGTTGACGATGTTGATGATGACATTATCTCATGCTCATTGAACGCAAATGTGGCGTTTTGTCGCACACCATAAAGGAGGAAGGGAAGAACATTAAAAACAAAGAGCACCACAAATAAGAAATGAGAAAAAGTAAAGAAAATGAAACCGATTTTCCTGATGACACTTTTTAGCCAGATATACATTTTCCACCGCAATGCCCCCATCCCCTGGTTTACCTGGTTTACCTGTCTATGCCGTATTCTCAGGCTTTTTGATTTTGTTTTGGTAAAAATGCTTCTGTAATACGACAACAATGCTCAAAGCTGCAGAAACAGCAACAATACCTGGTTCAAATGGGAAAAGTAAACAGCTGAGTGTATCAATGTAAATATGGATAATTTTCTAAGTATAAATATAGTGTTAGTTTGCTTATGGGTTATTCATAATAGTAATAATAATAATAATATATTAAATGAATGTGTGTTCTCTCCGGACAAACGCTAAAAAATAACTTTCTGTTGCACCGCAATTTTTGTAGATAAAGTTCCATTTAATTTTCATAAAATCAAATTGGGTTGAATACTCCGACATGCATATGTATATAAGACATATGTATATAAGACTGAATATTTAATAGTCAAAAAGTTATCAACAAGAAAGTTGTAACCGGGCGTTTCCGCATTAATGGCCCAAACTTTGTCATATCCATTTGTCGTCTATTTTATATTTTTACATCACTTCTTTTATAATTTGTTTGACTCTCCCTTTTCACCATGTTCTTACATGTCAGGTGATCTTATTCGACAGTTGATTAACAATTTATCTTTATCAAAATGTTTGCATGCATAGCACACAAACAAATGATTAGTGAATACATATATGAATATATATTTTTTTTAACATACATTATTATATATAATATATATAATATAATATATTTATTTCAAGTGAAGAAGCAGTACATTCAGATTTAGTAATTTAACAACACATTTATGTACATAAAATGAGGACCAACCCTCACTCAATTTGTGAGGATTGAAAAAAGAAAGATAATAATAATAATATTTATTGTGTAGCCATTGTTTTGGCAAAGCCTTGCCGTTTAAGTCGTCTTAGGGGTCTGGCAGGTGTTAAACCTCTTGCGAGTAGGCTTTGATGTCGTAGCAATCTTTCAGAGTATCTGCTTGTATGTCTGTTGATCTGTTCTTCGACAGTACGCTGCTTCAGATCTCTGTGCAGTGTTGAGCCGCGTATGTACCAAGGACAGTTTGTTATCTGCCGTAGTGCTCTGTTCTGCAAGACCTGCACTCTTTTATAGTTTGATTTTGCGATCCCCCAGATTTGCACTCCATAGAGCCATATTGGTAGGATGCACTGCACATAGACAGCTCTATTGCATCTCAGCGGTAAGGTGCTCTTTTTATTGTTGAGCCATCTTAATTGTTGCAGTCTGTGACGACATTTTTTAACCATAGCTTTGAGGTGTGGGCCAAAGGTGAGACGCTTGTCCAGGGTGATGCCAAGATATTTCACTTGTGCAGGTTGCTGAAGATTTACTCCCGACATCTGGATTTGGGGGGTATGCATTGGCAGTCTTTTTAGAGTGAAGCAGGGAGAACAGCAGCGGACCAAGGACACTGCTCTGCTCTCATAGGTTATGTGGACGAGAGTGTATCCTTTATCTTGACTTGGAACATACGGTCTTCTAGATAAGAACACAATGAACTCACTAAAGATCCTCATCTGGAATGCCAAAGGCATTGCAGGAAAAGCCAGAGATGTAGAGCAATTCGCGTACAACAACAACGTCGATATGAATATATTATTTTATATTTTGTATTTTGAAAATGGTCAAGAGGTGACCTGATGAAATATTCTCTTCAGGTGTCATCACATTAACACAAGCCTTATTTTGGCTTTGTGTTCCCATTAGTCAAGCAATGCCATACAGAAACTTCGCGGCGTTGAAGTTTATCATTTAATTTTCTTTTGTTAAAGAATTAAGGAAGCGCACTTCGGGCGCATTTAAATTGACTTTAGTCGGGGGTAGACCTAACGCGTTGACCATTAGTCGCTTTCCCAACACTCTACCAAGCTCAGTCGCTCTTTTTAGTCTGGGAAGCATTTACGCCAAGTACTTAACAACTTTAATGAGCGGCGGGAAAAAACTGCCTAGCGTCGAAAGTAGCTATCGCGCACTTATTACTAATGGCTGTCATTATCCTTTATCCTTTGGCTGTCGCTACAACTGACAGTCTCTGTCTCTCTCTTTTCTCTGTCTCTCGCTGGCCAGCTGTTTATCTGGCCTTTTGTTGGCACGCACATTTATTAGGCAAACCAGAACAAGGAAAGCACGTTGGCGCTAAGGACAGAGAACAAAAAATTAAGTTAACTCAATTTAAAAAGTTTTTGTTATATATTATATATTTTTATTTAGGGTTTGTTTTTTGCTTTACTGCCTGTTTACTGATGTTGTTTGAAAAAAAAATAAAAAATAATAATAATAAAATAAATAAATAAAACGAATTAAGCCAGGCAAGGAAAACTTTATATAGCTTTTCTGAGGGAGAAAGTATTAAAATCGTTTCTCAAATGGAACTGAATGAGACAAAGTGTCTACCCGAGCGCCCTTCGTTCCGTTGGGCCGTCGTTCCGTCGTTCCGCCGGTCTGTCGGTACATCGGCACGTTGGCTCGCCCGCCCACTCTGCATCCGTTGCGTGCACAAAAGTAAGTGGCGAAAGGATTCTATGCGCCAAGTGTCCTTGAGTCATATTTACTTAACTTTGGCTCAAGGGCTTGCCATCCTAACCATGCCCAGTGTTCATCCCCCGCTCCAGACTCAGGGTCGAGTCAAGCCGAGTTTTTTGTGTGTTTGCAATTTACGCAAGATTTTTTTTGATTTCCAGCTGGAAAAATGAATTTTCACTAGTCTTAATAAAAGCATGGAAAACCCTCGAGTCGAGTTAACCAAATTTTTGTAGCACATCTTATATTACAAAATTCTTTGGTCTACCCAAGTGGATGCCATTGAGCCAAGAGCTTAGAGCAGCGGTTAACTTTTGAAATTAAATTAAATAAATGTATCTCAACATTCTACGATTTTCTAAGGCTCTAGTTCAAGAATAGTTTACGGATCAAATTATAATGGAATAAAATGAAATCTGAATGAGGCTCCAAGTATACAGTGACTGACTGATGGACAACATAGAAGCTAGAAGATTTGGTGTCTCAAAGAGGATTCTCTAATTAAGTGCGCCTGACTGTGAGTAACTCCACTGGTCAATGCTGAATGTAGTATTAAAGATTTGCGGAGGATAAGGAACTTGTCTGATTAGGTTATTAATTTAACTTAATCACATTCCCCCATGCAGAATAAGAAAAGTGTTCATGTTAATGTGAATGTTTATCTTTTAATCAACTGTTTACCTATTAAAGAATAAATGCTCCTGGACTGAAAGCATCGATAATTAAGACTGAACTTAATGAACTTCATTATTTCATGCATAATTAAATGTATAGGTAAAATGTTATTTTGCAATCTGCAGTTTTCAGCTCTAGTGATTGCTCTTAATATCTTTAAGTAAGTTTGCGTGCGTGCACAGGGGTAAAATGCGCTACCAGGTGCTTATACAATTTGCCACGAAATCAGAGTAAGATCTAACCTTTGAAGTGGGGCAAGCCATTAAGTTTTATCTGAGAGCGAGATTCGGGCTGCAGCTGCATCCGTTTGCACAGGCAAAGACACGCAACCAGCTGGCTGCGATGACAGCTCAAGGATTGGGCAAACTGGGTGCACCCGCAGCATCCACTGGCAAAGCCAAGCCCAAAGTCAGGGTAACAGCAACAACAGTAGCGACAGCTACAGCAGCAGGAGTAGCAACAACAGCACCAGCGGCATAAATCGCGCCATGAGTTTCAACTTTCAACAAAGATGTAAGCCAAGTTAATTGCTTTTTGTTGCCATGCTACCTTCCTTATATATATATATATATATATATATATATATATATATATATATATATATATATATATTATTTTTTTCTTTTACTGCAATGTCAACAATGAAGTTGTTGTTGCTGTTGCTGATGCTGGTGCTGGTGCTGGTGCAGTGCCCGTTGCTGCTATTTGAGCAGCTCTTCACAAAGAACAACTTGGAAGCACGGCAGCAGCAACGGTAACTTGTCCCGTTTAGGTGTTTGTGGGTGTGCGCAGCCATTTTGTTGCCAGCGCGCTTGAAAGGCACTTGAAAAGTCGTTGTCTAACCTTAGGCGCAGTCCAAGTGCTCAGTCAGCGTTTGCAGTTGTCTCTCTCCGGCTTTAGCTTCGGCTTCGTCTCTAGATCCGGCTTCGCTCCGGCTCCGTTCCGCCTCAGTGTATCGTATCTGGCATTGGCTAAGGTCCAATACAGTCGTACTCCGGCCCCGCCCACGCCTCCGTTATTAATGATTAAAATCGGCAACGGGCAACGGGCAACGGGCAACGTCTTTGGCTACAATCAATTTACAATTCATGGTGCCGGACGGCGACGGGCAAAAAGTCGCTAGAAATCAGTCAACTGTGAATATTGCAAAATGAGCTTCCGCTTTCGCATACACTTCCGGCAGCAATTTCCGTTTCCTCATTACCTTTTACATACCCTGCGACCAAAGGAATGTTGACAGGCAGTTCGTATCATCGAAATTCATCTTAGCTATGCCTCAATGCGTTTCATCGCAAGGCTGTGCGCTACACCTGTGAAGATAGATAAGCTCTGAAATCGATAAACTAATCGAGTATGTACTAATTCAATAATTGAAGTTCTATATTTTCAATTTTTTTATTTTTTTATTACTATTTTTGCTTTTTGAATATGGCGTAGGGTTGTTACAAATACATATAGCCTGGGGAAAACTATTATAATGTAGAAAGGTGAATGTGTTGCTTTATATTGTAAATATCTATTACATCTTCGAAGAGTAGATTACAATAGATTAGAGTTGGAAATAACAGATATAATTTCTGTAGAGACGACGACATTCAAGCATTGATTATATTACCAGAATTCGACTATATTTTATACATAAAAATACATGATTTAAAGAAATACATAACAATTGCTTTTCAGTCAAGACCTAAAGAGTATTATCCAATCCAGAAGCTCACAGCGCCTTGCTGTGATGTCCTCCTTTCAGTCGGACGCGCCTTCATATGACAATTTATTATGCGCCCAGCTTCGATTTAAATTGCTTGACAATTATTACACAATGACGAGGACTACATCGCGACGTCATCATCGTCGTTGTTGTTGGTGTTGGGCAAGGGGCTATTGACTTGGGGCTTGAGGCCCGAATGAGATTTCGACAATTTATATGAGCTTTGTGACAAGGACTAGTAAGCGGTGAGACCTACACAGAATTAATGATGGCAAATTTGCAAAGTTCACAAATTTCTTATTAGTTGTACGAAACGAGGCGAATGCTGCTGCTGCTGCTGCTGCTGCTGCTGCTGCTGCTGCTACTGCTTCTTCTGCTGCCATTGCCATTGCCAGTGCCAGTGCCGCTGTCGCTGTCGCTGCTGATGCTGTGCTACCGGGCTTCATATTTCATTCCGGGAGTTTGGTTTGGGGAGTTGGCTCTGCGGTTTTAAGTTTTCGCACTTTGGCCGCCAGCGTCGGGCGCAAATTTCCGAAGCGCTCTAATTTGAATTTTAATTGAGGTCTCTTTGTGGTTTTTAAATGGTCTCACATTTTTTTCTCTGAGTTTTTGGTTTACGTCTTTTTATTATATTTTAGGTTTGTTGTTTTTGCTCAGTTGGCTGCTCTATAAATTAACAATAATTATAAGTTATTATTATTGTTTTCCGGCTTAGGCCACATGACTGCGCGCTGTAAAATGGGGTTCATTTTTCGCTGTTTGAGAAATTGGTAAAAGTTAGGCTAAGGTTATTTAAATATTGCTTTTTTTTAGAGAACTTTGTTTAGTTCTTGGTGGGAAAACGACATACTGGACTATCACAAAAACCACATATTTTGCCGTCTGTTTACTGCAACTAGAACGTGGATAAGATCCAGCTACTACCATCCTGGATCGGATCTGCATCTGAGTCGCAGCCTCTTTCCTCCTCGAGCATAGAACTTTTATGTTCGTCTGATTATTTGAATAGTTTCTGTTTTTATTAATTTTTTGTTGTGGCAATTGTTAAACTTTCGATCATTTTTTTGAATTTAGTCATTTTGTGATTACCAGCTTTTACATATCGATGGATTCACTCTGTTAACTATTTAGACTATCTCACATTACTCAAGTACATAAAATGTGCCCATCTGAATTAAAACAAAGCTTCTTTTTCATGCACATCATCACAAGATTTTTGGCAATTAGTTAATCTTGTACTTCCATTCATTGGCACTAGTTTAATTGAGCTAAGAGACTTACTTCGAAAATCGAAGTGCATTCTGATCTGAGTAATTTTGTCGTTATGTCTACAAGCCCAGTCATAATTCGTGTGTTCGGCTTCATTAGCATTTCAACACATATACTATGAGACATCTGGACGGGACCTCTTCTTTACCTCTTCTCCGCACTCTGTTCTCTGCCGTTTTCAGAGATTGAAATATTATCACACTCTTTGCTAAATTTTAATTTATATTAAAAAATATACTATTTCAAGTTATTCATTTGTCAAGAGAGAGGGTCTTCACACGGGGTTCGACAATATCGGTTGGAGGCTTGGAGGGCACTGATGTCGAGGTGCTTCTTTTTGTTGGTCGAACCTGTAGGGGAAAGACCCTATAAAATGCGAAGTTGATTTCAGATGTCCCATCTAAGTGCTGTGCTGTTGGTAATAGGCGCAGATCACATCAATGTGCAAATCTTTTCTGCTTTAGCATGTTGTATACAAAATTGACGAGTAAATCGTGTGCAAAGCTTATCAGATATACAAATGAAAATGAACAGCAAATAAAATCAAATATATGTTTTCAAATCAATCGGATATAAATTGAAATTGCGTTGTCCGCAGGCAGGCCGCTTTAATTTGCAGCATGTCTCTGTGAAAGACAAACATTTTCATCACAAAAAGCAAAGAAAATAAAAGTAATACAAACTCAATTTAATACAAATAAAAAAAAAAAAAAAACGAGGGAAATTCAAATTGTGCCATATATCTAGTCGGACACATCGAGCACATATATCGCATGTAAATATAAATTTAATTGCGCAAAAAACTGAAACAAATAAATCAAACAAAAGCGCGCGTTTCCACACAGCCCCGATGCTAACAAAAAGAAGCTCCACAACCGGCAGCGGCAATGAAAACTGCAATTGCGAGTTTTCCCGATTGGAGATATAATTATGAAAAGCGCTGCTGCCATAGAAATTGTAATTGAAATGCGAATTCGGTTTGCTTTCCACTTTGTGTGTGTATTCTGCTTCAAATGAGAATGCTTGCAGAAACAAGCTAAAAAATGGGTGCACACGTAATAAAATCAATTTAATTAATATATATATACATCGAAATCAGTAAAAAGCTGAAGTGCTGGTGAAAAAACGTTTATGTATGCATATATAAATTATGCATATCCCATTCTCGCATATATATATTTATAATTTATAGTTTAACTTTAATTTAAAGGTAGTCTCAAAGAAGTTATAGAGTTTGTTTGAACGCGTCGATTTCCGAAGATACATTGCACGCGCAGTACGAGTTTACTTTAGAAATTTGATAACTTGTATATTAGCAAAGCTAATCTTTAGAGTTAGAGTCTCCAAGTCTTCTGCATATATATACATAGATACTAATTTAACACAATTTCGGTTTTTGTCAGATTCCGGTCCCCACTTCACCCCCAAATGTGAAAAAAATGCATTTCAAATACTAGAGACATGCAGTTTAGCATATAGATATGAATATCATAATCATAATCTGAAGATATCAATACGATTGTCCATCTAGAAACAGAATTATTAGTCATCAAAGTTTTCTCATCAGAGCTGATTTGATTTAATTGCATTGACAATGGTTAACGGTGGAAGCTTGAAATTTCAACAATTCAATTTGCAAGCTGAAGGAATTGAACCTTGAATTCTATAGGAAAAATGTTTTTCAAAAATCAGTGCATCAAACCTTGATCATGTTAAGTCAAAAGCGAGTAGCCATTGTCATAGTTACACCCCAACAAATGATACGCAAGAAAACTATTCGATTTATATGAAAAACGAAATCATATCATAAAGGTAATCTTCTTATTAAAAATTAAAGCGACTGTCTAATTGCATTTATCAACTTCAGCACCAAAAGAATGGTTGATTTCATTCTTAAGTCAATAATGAATTATAATGTACCTACACTTTAAATAATATTTTCCATATCCAGAAGTAAAACATGAATATGTATATACTTTTTTACTTTATTTTTTATGCTTTTAAATTTGTTTTGTTTTCTTTTTTTTTTTTTTTGTTATACATTCTTTGAATTTTCTAGTTCTGCTTCGGGCCACGGCTACTTAGCTTACTTTTCCACATACAACGTTTTATTAGTAAATATTTATTTATTTTATTTATTTTTTATTATTACCAAGGCATACCTTGCACCTGCTGAAAGTCCCAGGATTGGGATACAATCGCTTATCTGTCTATGATCCACTTCGTTGCTTTCACGTCATGTTTCTTTCAAATAATTGGCTTCAACTCGTGACAATTTAATTTCTGTGTAAAATTATTCCGAATTTTTGGTTATTTGCTTATAGCTATGCTTCGAATATCAAGCTCGCGTTTACGAATGGATTGTTACGAATGGATAGCTTCCAAAATGTTTTCAAGCTTCCTGAATGTTAAAAACTATAAATCGTAATGAACGGAAAATAAGGACGGAAACAGTGGCTACAGGGTATGCCCTAGTCGTATTTATTTTAAAAGTACATTTAAACGTTATTTTATTTTAGATTATGGTTTTAGTTAGCGGTCGAGTTTTAGTTCATGTTAGCAGTAATTCTTGATAAGTGCCAATGCTTTTTAATTGCACAAACATTCCCATTTACGTAATTAATTAAATATAAGCTTAATTTAATAAATTAATTGCAACTTGCAGCCCCTCTGCCCAGCTCACGTAGCGGCATGAATTCTTTGACTTGTGTTTGCTTTCCACAATAAGTTTAGCTCATATATTATTCATATTTACTCTTTACCGTTCGCTTACTAGAAAAAAGCTCAGTGCGTGTTCGCTTTTCCGCAGACTTTCTATTGGTTTGTGTATTGTGTAGTATTACGTGTTGTTTTTATTTAAATTTAATTGAAGTTTGCAGTACGGCTCTAAGTTAGCGTTGACAAATATGCTACACACCAAGACGCTTTCATCTAGACACATAGAAAAACAACAACATCGATATGCACACGTACGCTCGTGCGTGTGTGGTTGTTGGATATGCATGTGTACCAAGGGACTTGTATACATAGAAAACTTTTTAAGTGTTTAATTGTTTATATTAAAAAAAAATAATTAATCGCTGTATGTTGCCTAGTAAAACTTTTGGACATTGGAACTGTTCAAATATTGATTTAAATTTTTGCCTTTTCACTTTTCTATTTAGCAATTTGTTTCACATTTATTAATATAATTTAATTATTTCTTGTTCTTAAGTATTTTTTTTTCTTGGCAGGTACTGATACTTAAATATCAATTTGGGGACAGGCTGAAGGTGAGAGCAAATTAGAGAGCATTCATTATAGAGCTTGTATATAATATGTATAAATACATTTATATATATATATATATATTTATTTATTTATTTTTTTTATTTGGATTCGTTTCCTCTTTAGATTTCGCCTGCGTGTAAAAGCGCCTAAAAGCGAGCTATGCACTACAGCAAAAATGTTAGAGATTGAGTTTTTAGTATATATATATATGTATGGCATATATATGGCAAAAACTTTGAGTTCACTTCAAGCCTACACACACATAAATAGTTTACCATATCAATAGCTTACAGTTCTTATCATATATTATCATATACGTATATGTAATATGTCGTATATATATAATATATTGTAAATATTGTTTTTTTTTTTTTTTTTTTTTTTTTAAATTTGGATTTCCGTTTGATTTAGTTTTATTAACATCTAGCACTTAGCCTAGCTGTAGTTTTAGTTATGTCTTAAATAGCTTTGGTTTACGTTTTTCATTTACCATTTAACTCTTAGGGTTTTGGCAATTGGAGCTTCGGCCTTTTTTGACGTGAGCGCCATTTGTTGCGCCGAAAAACTCCAATTATTGGACGAATTCTTGATATACGTTGCGGTTTATGCTCAAAAAGTGTGTGTGTGTGTATGAGAGAGAAAGAGACAGAGAGAAAGAGAGAGTGTGTGTGAGTGTATGTCTGTATGTATGTATGTGTGTAATTTTGACAGACTTGTCTTGATTAGAGCGTTGCGTGGAGTAGAGAGCAGCAGCCCATAGCTTTTTCGTGGAATCAGATATATTTGAATTTGAATTTTAATAATAAAGCCATAGAAAAATATAAACACAAATTGATCTAATTTTGATATTAAGCAATGAAATAATATAAGAGTTTACGCAGCGAGAGTTAAATTATTTAAATCAATATATGTAATTTTTTTTTTTTAATAAGAGGGTTCTTATAAAAATCGTTTATAATTTAAATAATAATAAAATAATAATAATGCGTAAGTGCCCTGTTACGATTTGGCCTTAATGCCATGTGATGCCGATATTAATTGATGATGATGAGCCTTGATGCCCGTTAATGAAAACAAAAGCAATATTTGTTTGTTAAGCTGCGCATGTTTTAAGCTTAAAGGCAATACGCTTGAACATGGCCGTTTGCTGCGTAAGTTCTCTGAAACACGCACATACAAACGCAAATACTTCCACAGAAAAACTCATGCACACACACACACACACACACACACATACACACATACACGCTACTTGGCACACAATCATATGCTTCGACAAGCACAAGTTTCAATTTGTTGCACTTTTTAAGCATTAAGTAGCTGCCCTGACTTAAATTGAATGTGTGCTATGACTATGTGTGTGTGTGTGTGTGGGTGTGTGCGTGTGCGTGTGTTTGTATGTGTAATGTAATGTGTGTATATTTGGTCGTGTGCGTTGACCGGCAAAGCGGTTTAGTTGTATTTTAGTTTTTAAAAGCATCTAGGTTTTTATTTTGCAGTTATTTGTTTTCCGATTTAATTTTACCCTTGCATTGGCTTTTCCGAATCGATCATGAATCACAAAAATTTGAGTTTTAAATTAGGGAAATTGATATATATATACATATATAGTGTGCAAATTAATGCAAGATAATCAAAACTGTTTATTTAATTTAAATTCATAAGTCTATTCAAATGAATAGCCATAATTGAAAAAACATTTTTTTTTTTATTCCCTTCAAGTAATTCTAATAAAAGAAAAAACAAGATTTGTTTACTCTCTGTAGTTCAATTAATCAATTCCTGCAAGGGTATTTAATCTTCGGCAGCCCGAAGCTCACTGTTCTTAAATATTTTGATTTCATGTTACACTGCCTAATGTTTTAAGAGTTTTGGTTTTTTGTTTTGTTCGGTTTCGCTGTTTGCACAACATTGAAAGCACACGAATTAAGCACGTTTAGAGGATTTAGTTAAAATTACAAATTACAAATTACGCACTAGTACACACATAGAAATTGTTATAGCAAAAATAAAAAATGTGGCGACAAAGTGCCCAGCGCTTGCAGCTCTACAATAAAAATGTTTTTAAGATCGCGCTGAAAGGTATGCAACACTTTTTGTATTGCATTTTTGCTGCTATAACGTGGGCCACAGCAAAGCGAAATTTCACTACTTAATGACTAGGTTTCGAGAATAGAGTGTATACACTCAGCTGACAATGGAAGTACATACTAAGTGGGCGTGGCTAGAGGGATCACAGGGGTCTGGATGTCTATGAGTTGGTGAGCTTGGACGGCGGCGGCGGCCATTGCCGCTTGATGACAGCGAAGTGCGTCATTTGAAAGGTGTTAGTTAGCTGGCATCGACGCTCCACGAATCCAGTTAGGCAGTAGCCCATGTTGTAGTCCTCCATCGATATGTTCGATGTCAGATACAGCTTGAACTCATCATTGTATGCCAGCTGTGACTTCGACTTTGACTGCGACCTGCTATTCGTGCCAGCAGCAGCCGCAGCAGCCGCAGCAGCAGCAGCAGCAGCAGCAGATCCTGCTCCTCCGCGAGATATGGCTGCTGCAGTTGTCCCTCCTGCCGGTGTTCCTGTCGTTGTTGTTGTTGTCATTGTTGCAACTGTTGCGGCGCCGCCTGTCGCTGTTATTGACGGTCTGCGAAAGTGTCCTGCAATCAGCAGCGAGCCCTGCTGGTCCATGGGCAACATCCTGGCCTTGGTTGCCTGCCGCTGCGTGCCAGCGCATTCGACAATGCGACAACGATTCGGCTGCCACCAGCAGGGCGTGATGGTCCAATAGCTGGATGAGGCGGTGCGCGCCCAGCCCTCCTCCGGATACAGCAATATCTGTGTGCGAATGCAAAGCAAAGAGAAATCGAGTGAGATTTTAGCCAGCGCCAATTGCAAATTGGTTTTGTGTATCGCTGCTTTCGCTGCCTTAATTGAAAATCGTAATTAAAAAGTGCAAACTGCCCCACATTTGCATCCACAGCGACTAGTCGTTGGGTCATTGTTCCACTCCTAACTAACGAAATGTATGTGTGCCACCAAGTGACAGTCACTAGTTCTATATGGGGCATTTGTTCGGCTCTGGCCGAAGGATTGATTAAAAAATATGAAATAATAAACGGCATACAAAGTATCCCAAATATACCTTTTAGTCTCCTCGTTAATTTAATCATTTTTCTACATACTCGGCCATGATCTTGCCTCTTATGATTCGTTTCGAAACCTCTCATAATTCATAATTTAGTTTCGTAACCTCTTGTCGCTTCATGTGCGAAATTTCGTTGTTCTCTTATTGGATTTATATTAGTTTGCTCATTTTATTTGAAGCGTGAAGACGATTCGTAAAAATGTCAAGCAAACGTTCTGATAGCGTTTTTTTTTTCTACATCATAATGTTCCGAATAATGCAATTGATAATTTAATGAGCTTGGTAAACACAATAAAAAAATAATTATGAAACAATACAAACAAAAATTACAAGCTTTTTAAATCTTATTTTTTCGTTAATATGATTTTGTTTATGCTTAATTTTGTTTTTAATGCATACTATTGAGTTGAATGTGTATTTTACTTGTTTTTCTTTTGTTAATAAGTTAAATTGTTCAAACGACGTGAAAAACCTCTTCAATTCGTATTTTGATTTTTTAAACCCCGTTAAATGGCAGCCCCGGTAAATCGAAAACCTCTGTAATTCGTAAAAATTCGGCTCGCTTGCCATGACAACTCGACTGTAGTTGAATTTATATCTTTAATACTTGTTTAACTATGTTGATTTTCAATCTGTATGATATCTCAATGGATGAGTTTCATATATGTAAATAGGCCAATAAACAATACTTTGATCTAATAATAACTCTTGCTCGAATGTGCTCGGATCTGAATTCTTATTAACTATGGCAAACTTCTTGTTTTAAAATATTCAAATAATATGATTATGATTATGCATTTGAGGTTAACTTCATGAGTACATTTTGAAATAATTTGATTTAGTAATATTTTGTACAACTGTTAGCTGGAGCTAACCGATGTTAATTTAAATACAATTTAATCGATTTGTTCAATTTGTTGTACTCGTTGTGCATTTTATTTATTTTCTTTTTTTTAAATACTGTTTTAGCACTGGAGTGACCGCAAATGTTCTTGATATTGTTGCTGTGGTTGGCTGTGGCTGTGGCTCATGACGCATGGCATATGGCACATGCCATATGCCGCATGCCGCATGCCACATGCCGCACATGGCGGCTTTATCTCAGTGCCAGCTCATAAATAATATGTGTTAGTTAGTTTATCATCAACTGGAAGCGATTTTGCATCGCGGTTGCTGCGGTCGCAGCAGGAATTTTCTTATTAATTTATAGTTGTGTGTTTTTCACTGCTTAACTGGACACTCGCTTAATAAGCCAATGGAGCTGCCTAGACGACGCTAATCAAACACGGAATTAAAACGGAGAACAGAGATAAAAATCCCTGAAATTCAAAAGCAAATTTCTCTTTTTTCTACTTTCCTTTTGATAGAAGTGAAATAAAGCAGCAAAGCGCAAAAGAGAAATGCCCTGACTGCTTCAGCCCCCAAAGCCCAATGGCCAACGGCCAACGACCATTGGGCACTGGCCACCAGCATTGACTACAGCAGCGACTGCAGTAGCCATGGTAGTAGCCGCAGCAGCAGCAGCAGCAGCAGCAGCAGCAGCAGCTGCAGCAGCAGCAGCTGCTGCTGCTTTTGAAATTGAAGTGGCTGCCGCTGCAGGCGGTCGGCTTCTGGGAACTGCCATGCGTTAAGTTGCTGACTTTAAAATAATATGCTTATGTGGTTTTTTTGAGTACGCTTTATTTTGTGTGTGGCAGGTAAATTGTTTAAAATTAATGCGGTGCAGACAACGGTTAAAAATGCATGCATAATTTCTCTTGTATTATTTTTATTTTAACTTAATATTTTATGCTCTTAACGCATTTAACCAGCAGCCGGCGCGAATACGATGCGAATTCAGTTGCGATGTCCATGGCACATTAATCCCGAATGAAAACCCACTTGACTATTAATGAAAATTAAACGATTTTCGAGTGGCCGCAGTTAAGAGAATAATATGGAAAATAAAATCGCGTGCGCATGCAAATGAGGTGCCAGCAAATACTCATTAATACGTAATCAACATTGTACAGAATTGAGAGGGCCGGTTGATTCAACGTGACGTATACAATATAAGTATATGGAAATGTCTATACATATGTCGAATCACAATAATCATATGACTTGATATTCTGGAATGAATGAGATTTAGAATATATTCTAAATTTCCCATGATTTCTAATTCCTTTTACAACGGTTAGCTTAGGTAGATAGAGGTATAACCTACTTCTTGAAGCAGCTGAATATCCACTTAGACAGAGGATATGTGAAAACGTGTTTGGGTATAAACAGGCTGGTTTCACAATTAACTGCATGTAAGTATGCTACAATCCGCTGATCAAATCGTGAACTTTATCAATGTTGTTTCTGCTTCTATTGCTGAGCTGCTTTTGATTTTGGCTTAAAATTCTATTTATTTGAAGGCAAAGGACTAACCGCAGTGGCAGGCCAATAACAAACTGCTTGGGACTGCATGCGGCTGTGTGTGTGGCGCATCAATCGTCAGCCACAGATTGGGCACTCACTGGCACATACACGTGCACACACACAGTGGGTCACATAGAGCAGCGCACGTGCCGCATATATGTCAAGCTGCCCCACATGGCGAATGCTGCTGCACTCGAATTGCGCGCTCGTGTTTGAAAATTATCACAAAAATAAAAAAAATAAGACCTGCAGGTTGCAGCACCAGCAGCACCAGCGCCTTAATAAGCTCCCAAAATGCGCAGTCAAAGCCGGTTAAAGTCGGGGTTGGAGTTCGGGTTCATGTGTGCGCTGCAGTTGGGCCCTGCGCTGCCATTGCATTATTCAAAGTTGCGAAAGTGCATGCTGCGAAATTGAAAATGCAACGCAACAAATCGCTAGCTACTATCAAGGGTCATAAAATCCCTACACCCACACGCACACACATATACATATACGGCACTCACACAGATTCGTGGAAATCACTTCCGCTTTGGGTTGCCAACTGCAGCGTTGGCAATTTCAGCGCCGGGGCATCAGGTGGCCAAGACCATCGGCAATGGCAAAATCGAAAACGTGGCTTGTGGCTGTGATTGTGGCACTCCTTGGCTGGCAGGGCAGGGCACTAAAGTAGCTGCTGCCTTGAGGCGTCCATAATCGATTTCTGCGTGGCGCGCAATTGTTTGTTGACTTTGGTTTTTATTGCGTTGCCATTTTATTGCCACACAGCGTAGAGTAAATAAATTTTCACACCCACCCCCCCATACACCCCCATACACTGACAGCAGCAACAGCAACAGCAACAGCAACAGCAACAGCAACAGCAACAGCAACAGCAACTGTAACAGCTATAGAAGCAGCAAACCACATTGCATTGCCAGTGCTCAGCTGGCAACTTTGTCTATTAATTTGCTTAATGAGTTCATTGACAAATATCGCACGCCTCGCTCCGACTTAACAAATGTTTAAGTAACTTCCAAGTTTTCGAGGCAGTGGAAAACTTTTCTCATTTCGTTCGATGGCCGCTGACATTAATTAATTAACTGCTGCCGCAGGCATTTCAACACTTTAACAGTCACTCAGTCTGTCAGTTCAATTATTACTTAGTCAAAATTTCTCACTCTGCACATATATGTGTATCTCGGAAGTAATTAGTAGCCCTCATAAGTATGCTACAGTGCACAGCCAAATCCGGCGTAAGCTCGAAAATCAAAGCTTTAACACGCGGCACAGGGTGGCGCATACGAAAACAGTTTCTATCAGATATTCTGCATTCGCAGTGCTATTAGCCAGCTCTTCGCTTACGCTTGTACTACCAATGCTTAAACTACTGGCATAGCCTATTATCGCCAAGCTAACTTATTTTTTAAATAAAGATCAATCTTATATTTTAAAACTCCAAGTATGATTTGATTTGTAATTAAATATTAATATAATAAGATATAATATAAGTTTCGATTTTGAATTTATTAATTTAAAATATTAAAATTAGGAGATCAAGCTCAAATTCATATCTGCTGATACTACATCTATTGATCTGATCTGATTCGATTTCCCGGCCATGCTTCAAATGCATACAAGTGCAATTCGAGTCTTAGCTTTAGGTAACTGATGGTTGGGCTTTCTCGTAGCTTTTTCTGATTTCATTGGTTACTCCAGCAGCCTGACTTGGAGTTTTACTCTTTGCTCACGTGTTTCTTGAGTGCTTTCTCTGAAGTGCTGCAGAAATTGAAGGGTTCTCCATGCTTCCTCTCTTGTTTCAGTTACTGTTGTTGTGGTGCTTGGAGCCCGCTTGCAAACTGTAAATGAGTTTTGAGCTGGCTGTAAACTTTCCTCTGGCTTTCTTTTCAATTGGCATAGTTATTCGAATTTATGCGCCTCACGCGCTGCCTAGCAGTGCCAAGTGCCAAGCCGAGTCGAACCTCGGGTCCGGCATTCAAATTGGCCTGCAGCTGGCAGGGCCAAAAGTTTTAATAAGTTCCTCATTAGCAGAGAAAATGAGGCAGCCGAAACAAAATAATTTACACGCCCAACATCCGTTGCAATTAAACTTGATGCAACTTAAATTTCATGTCTTGGAGAGTGCAGAATAGGCGCTCCAAGGCGGAGCGCTCTAGCTGAGCGTAAGACCCGACCCAGCTGGAGCCGTATTCCGGCCAAGTTTATGGCGTGCTGTAAATGTAGATGTCAACGGATGTTAGGCAAACGCCCGACATAAGATGGCGCGGCCTCAAAGTTTGTCGCGAGTATTTTCTAAATTTAATGAGTTGTATTACGGCCAAACTTGAAGCGGCGCAGCGTAACAATTTCCTCGCAACAACCGCTTTACAACCATCGCCCCTACCAGGCCCGCAAGTCCGGGCGTGTTGTAAAGAGTAACTTTATATGGCAAACTTTTCATGTGTTTCGGATGCACTAGCTCCTCTCATGCGCAAACCCCATTCCCGCTGCGGCGAAGCTGGTAATGCAGAAATTAAAGTTCTTTGCCAAAGTACAAGCGCCGCCAAAAGTTTTCGCACAGCTCGCAGTTGACATGCTGAGGCGCCGGATATGCGTCGCTACAAATTTGATATGTTAGACAAGTGATGCGGCGAAAACGAAGCCACGGTGGGCCACATTAATATAATCTGCGACACCATTTTCAGGTTTGAACATTATTTGTATTTCTATTAATATTGCATATATCATTTGATATTTATAGAAGTAATTTATGTATTTATTTATTTGTTTTAATTACCCTTAATTTTGCTTAATTTTCAAATTGTCAATGAATAAAATTTTATTTGTATTATAAAAATGTCACATTGTTAGCTCCATTTCGTCAACTACCAGCCAGTTAGGGCTGAATTGATTCCAACCCTTATGCAGGATAAACGCATATCATAATATTTATATAATATGGTATCATATTCTATGCCAAACAATGCGTATCCACTGTGCTGCACACACACACACACATACGCACTAACGAGTAGCTTCCTCGGCGGGCTGCCGTGTAAAAGATTAAGCACATTCATGTGACTGAGCTGAAGTCGCGAACGAGACGATGTGCCACGCATGTGCCACAATTTTAAAGTAGCGCTAATGAAATTTGAGCTGCAGGCATCGCACACATATGTAATAAATATATATATATATATATATATATAGTTATAGTTGTATGTATATTCATATATAGGAGACTGAAGAAGCAGTCGAAAGTTATGCGGATGAGTATGAGAATGAGAGGCATCTAAGGAGCATGGTGCACGCCGTTGGCATTAAAGGGGCACTAAAACGGCTGACAGGATAAGCCAAGAGCAACTAAACTTTATGGAGCAGATCCGTGGCTCAGAAGATAGCTGTTTAGTTAAGTTGAGAGTTATAGTTTTTGTTAGCAACACTCGTTCAAATCGTAAGCAGTGAGAGTTAAGCAGTGAAAACTTTGCAGTAAAGTCAACATTTTGTACGATTCTTGAATTAAAGCATAAGTAAGATTAGTAAGCTAATCATACTAAAAGCTGTAATAAGTAACCAATTCAATTGCTCCAGTTGTCGAGTTGAAGAAGTAGAGCTTAGACTTGACTAAAAACTACAGATATTATTTTGAATGGACTATATGAATCAATGTTCTTCTGCTTTACTCAAATGACATAAATGACATAAATTGTATGATTACAATACAATCAAGAAGTAAGAAGGCTCTAGTCGAGACGGCTCGACTACGAGATACCCTGAACCCTCCAAAAAAGTGATACTCTTTTTCTTTACGCACGCTCTGCTAACCGCGCAGTTGCTGTCGTGGCTTGGAGGCGGGCTGGGCTGAACTTTGGACGCTCATAACTCCATTTCTGGATGGACTATATTTATGAAATTTTTAAAGTAGATTAAGAGTATCTAAATCTATCTATATGCCAAAGTGCAAGTCTCTAGTATTTGAAATGCGTTTTTTTTTTTTTAATTGGGGGCGAAGGGGGCGTGGCATCCAAAATCTGAAAATTATCTGCGTATCCATAATATTTATCTAAGTATACAAATTTGAAGTCTCTAGCTAAAACGATGTAGAAGTTATGCTCAAAAAAAACCTAAAAAATGTAAACGAATTTTCGAATTTTTATCGATAATTTGGAAATGGGATGAGTTATCGAAAAAACAAAATAAACTCGTACTGCGTAACTAACATATGAGTGTTCATGTGAAATTTCAGCTCTCTAGCTTTTGTAGTTTCCGAAATCTCGACGTTCATACCGACGGACGGACGGACAGGGCTAGATCTCGTCACCCTGATCAAGAATATATATACTTTATGGGGTCTGCCACGCCTCCTTCTGCCTGTTACATACTTTTAACAAAACCATTATACCCTGAATTTCCCATTTTCAATGGGTTCAGGGTATAATAAACACAAAAGCAAGCTCACTCACTCACGTTAGACCTACTCACGTTATTTAGATGCTTTTCATTTACCAATTTTTCATCGCAAAGTTGTGCCTTGAAGTATGCATCCTGCAGAATACCAAACGTGAGGTTAGATCAGGCGCAGTTGAGCTTAGGGCTGCTTTTGTGCGATTCAAAGTTAAAATTCTCATTAGGCTGCCACAAGTTGTTGCTGTGCTCTGTATTCTCAGTCAATTCCCAGTCACGCTTCCATTCACACATTCAGCCCGAGACTCGTTGTCTCTTTCTCTCTCTCGCTCTCTCTCTCTCTCTCTGTCTCTTTCTCTCTCTCTCTCTCTCTCTCTCTCTCTCTCTCTCTATCTCTCTGTCTGTCTCTCTCATTTACTCTTTTTGGTGCTCCGAGCCGCAGCAGCTTGAAAATTGGCGCGCTTTGTAACTTATGCGAACTGAATGGCAAGTTCTCCAGCGTATTGCAAAATAGCTCATCAATAACCCATTTGCCGATATGCTAGGCTGCTGAAAAGGCTGAGCACAGGTCACAGTCGGGCAGGGCACAGCAAGGCCTGACCTCCACTGGGAGCAGTCTCCTCCTGCGCCTCCGCCGGATGGCGATAAACAGCTTAGGAGACGCGCAGCGTGGATTTTCGCAGTTTGCAAATGTGAATAAGGATGCCAAAAGATAGAAGATAGCTGCCTCCATTCACATTTATTCAAAGCGTATTCATACTTTAATAGCACTGGGAGTTCAAGCAGCTCGCATAAATCAGCCGCGGAAATGAAACACCAAAGCATCTGTGTCGAAGTCTTGTGGCAGCCAGTCAAGGAATCAGTGTTTCCAATGGTTGTTGTTTTAGTCAATGTTAATGATAGTCGGCTTCAATTACCACTCCCCGCTCTTCATTAAAAGGGGCAAATGTGGAAACTCGGAACAGTATGCAACATGTTAGCAGCCCAAATGAAATGAAAATTTAATAAAATAAAAATATACGTCTCCATGCGCGCCAACAAACCAAGCGTGAAGACCCTCCGAGGGAGCACGGAGGAAACGCAGCTAAAGTCGAAGACGTTTGCTTAAATGAAGATGTATGCCAGCCCGGCGTATGAGTAATATGCGCAAATATGCGCATAAAATAAAGCAACTTGTAGCAATTTCCCTCCAGCCAGCACCCACTTCCCTCTTGCTACCGTCTCGCACACACACACACACACATACACATACACACACACTTAGTCCATTCAACTGACTGCCACTTTGGCGGCGCTGCCTTCTTGTGCTTAATTTAGCCAGCCATAAACGTAATGCGGCGCCTGAAGTATGGGCTCCCCGTATTTATATGGCGCCATATAAAAGCCCCTCAACTGATCCTCCTCACTCACGCCGCCCATCCCTCGCACTCATTTCATTGCCAACAGTGCCTAACATAAAATCATTTTATTTCAGACTACTTTAAAGGCGGCGGCAGCAGCAACAGACTGTGTAACCCATTGCTCTGTGGAAAGTCGGCAAGCTTGGGAAATTATAACAAAGATAATTGAATTGAATTTTCTCTGATTTTCAGAATAATAATAGATATATATATATATATATATATATATATATATATATATATATATTATTTCATTATTTTTTAAATGACACAATATAATAATCTTTCTCATTTACATATTATTTTCTTTCCTCATCATCATTTCCATAGAAATTGTTTTCTGTAATTCGGTTTATTATACCCTGAACCCATCGAAAATGGCAATTCAGGGTATAATGAACCCTGAACCCATTGAAAATGGCAATTCAGGGTATAATGGTTTTGTGTGAATGCAAGTAATAGGCCATAAAGGGTATATATTCTTGTTCAGCACAAACAAATAAGTTGATATAGCCCTGTCCGTGTGTCTATCCGTCCGTTCGTATTACGCACTACGAGTTTATTTTATTTAATTTAATTTTTTTTTTTCGATAACTCATATTATTTCCTTATTATCGATATCCGAAATCGAAAATTCTTTTACTTTTTTTTACGTTTTTAAGCGTGACTTCTATTTCATAAGCATTTCAATTCTAGAGACTTGCAATTCTGCAAATCACATAAGACACATTTTATTGATATGAATATATTTTGAAAGTTTCATGAAGATCGTCCGACTAGATGTGATCGCGTCAAGAATTATAATCGTGCAAAGTATAGCCCAACCCAACGTATACATGCGAAAAGAATCTCGTAGTCGAGCAGTCTCGAATAGAGCCTTCTCACTTGATTATTATTATTATTATTTTTTAAGTTACAAATTGTAAAATATATCATATGTATATATGTAATCTTTGACATCCCTTAATAGACTTATCTTTTATCAGTATTCATTGAATCGCACTTTTTATTGTGCGTCTCATTTTTACTTTCTTGAAGAGCTCCCCCCTTGAGCGTATTATCCCAGACTGATTTTCAATTCTGTTCAAGCCCATTGTGCCTCGTATATCAAAGGCATGCTGCCAAGTCGCTGAATACGTCGCCATTCCGCGAATCCGTTGCCTGCCAGCACGTTAACATATCTGCGATACCATCCATCAAATATCACGAGTTGCTGGCATGCCTATGTGCATATGTATGTGTGTGTGCGCGCGTGTGTGTGTATGCATGCGGGTCGACTAACTTCGACTGCCTCCCGTCAAGCCGTCAAATTTGCAAGAGCCTCCCATATCCGTTTGCCAACATGGCCTAGCGGGAGCTCGGCTGTGGTGAATCAAGAAATTTTAAAGGCAGGCGGTTTTATGAGGCCAGAGTAAATACGCAGGGCTTTATCTGCTACATAAAATTCAAGTTATTTTGTTGTCTAGTTCATTGAATTAGCTCAGCATCTACAAACGCACAAGCGCCCATACATGGACATAAAATAAATTGAATTAAACTGGCGCTAGGAAATTGAGCTGCTTTTTTTTTTTTGGTCTTGCGTCTGGCAAGGAAATTGTTTTAATTTTGGCACATATCTCTTTTTAATTTTTCCTCTTTTTTTTCTTATTTTGATTTTCATTTTGACTTTGTTTTTTTTTTTTTTTAAATGTTATTTATTTATTTATTTTTTGTTTTTGGCAAAGACAAAATGAGAGCACAGAGCACAGCTGGTTGGGTCCAGACAAATCTTGGTTGCCATCAAAATCCGGTGCCAGGCTAAAATCTCAGCAAGAGCCAAAAATGTTGTTGACAGCATGTGTGCCATCGAAATTGCACCCACACACTCACGCAAACACATCACGGACACACACACGCACACACCCGAAGCTAATCAAGCGGCAGCTGTGTGGCTCATCAAATTGTTGTCTATGTCAGAGCTGGGCTGAAATAAAGAGTGGAGCGTACTTTGCAGCGTCTGCCAGTTATAATTTTGGCAAGCATTCTGGGCAAATGCTTAATAAATGCTGCAATAATTAACTGCATTAAGCCAGCAGTGGGACAGCAAGCTGCAGGCAGCTGAGTCCTTGTGAGCGTCCTTTTGCCTGCAGCTTAACGTGGCCTTAACGCAATTTGTCACGGCAGCCGAGTGCAGAAGGTACGGGCAGGAGCCAGGAGGCGGGAGGTGCTGTCTCATCCACCAACAAGCTACACAGCTCAGCCAAAAAAGAAACAAGAAAGTAACATACTTTATTTATGTAGTATATCCTTCGTACATTGTTTAAAAGCAGCAGCAACAATGGCACATTGAGCCGACAGGTAAAATGGAATTGTGTGCGTGCTCCCACGCCCCCACATACATATATCCTTACACACTTCCTTACACACATCCTACTCAAGCACAACATTCATTTAAAATGCAAACGGCATGAAAATGAGAAAAATTTCGCAGAATTGACAGCTACAAATTTTTAGTTTTCCTTCTAACTAAAAGCTCTCACTTACTTATTTACTTCTTTTTCATGCAAAATGCTAAAACTGTTCTCTTTAAAAAGGTTCTTTGGCAACGCACTTAAATAGGCGCGGCCTGTGGGCCTGTGGGCGGGTCATGCGAGTAGGCGCTAGCTTAACAGCGCCTGCACTTTGCTCTCAGCTCTTCAACTGGAAGCGAGTTTTTTTCGCACCAGCCGTTTGTCGGTATATTGGGTCATTTTAGTGCAGTGCTGCAAGTGCAGGTGTTAGTGGCCCGCCTTGGTAATCCCTTTGGGCGACAAGCACAACGAGCGCTGATGGAAAAGCACTTGCAGCATGCCTCGTTGGTCGGAGAATAGTTTTGTGCATCTTCACTCATACCGGACCTAGCCACAGGGGTTCCTCCCCTGATGAGGACTAATATACGGATCGATGATTAAGTCAGACTGGAACTACATCAATTGTGACTGCATTGATTTCAAGAACGGCATTAAGAGGTGACTTATATATACTATAAAGAGGTTTAAGTTTTAATTGACAACATTTACTTTTAAACTACATAGGTCAAAGAAATAGTCTCGATTTTTTTTTTTTTTTTGTTCAATTTAGCCTTAGTTAATTAATTATCGATTTATTTATACATTTCATAATTTTCAATTTCAATGTTGCTTTTGCTTTCAAATATTTGTAAGCGATTTAAATTATTTATTAACAAAGCTAGATTTGTATATTGGCTTTGTATTTAGAATGCAGACAAGTGAGATTGTCTAATAGGATGATAATTATTCAAAGCTTTTGAGCAATGAACTGTTAGTGGCCGGCAGCCACGTTAACCTCTGTTTTCAGATTAAGCGATCTTTCGAACAAAGATTCAGACTGTATCTATAAAGTCTTCATTTCGATTAAAGAGATTGTTAAAAGAGGTCTCTGTGAATGCGTGGCGTTGTCATAGAGCACACGATTTACCTGCATTGCCTCTTGTGGATTCGAAATACAAATTGTAAATCTCTTGTTGCCCCATATTCTTAGGCAGCCTCTTTGACCAAAACCATTATACATTATGGTTGATTAATATTTCGCCTTACGTGCTTAAGTGCTTTTGATCTTCCCTCGATATTGTCAGATATTTCTTATCCCAAGCTGAACATTTGCTTTTGAAGTTCGTTTCACACCAGTCAATAAAACTTTCCTTGGGGGCAGTTGCGTATTTTAAGCTCTCTGTGTAGCACATGCAATTCGGGTATTTTGGGGCTGGTGCATATTTTCTTTTGAATTATTAAGTTGCCAGCTCATAGTCTGGCAGTGGGGCTGCAGCTACGGCTCCACCATGCCATGCCGCTCAATCATAAAAGTTGCCACTCAGCAGTTCAGTAATCGCTATCTATTTAAGAATTTGCGAACGACGCATTACGCATACACTACGCGGTCTGTCGTAAATCGCCTTAGCAGCTGCTAGTGCTGGTGCTGGTACTGTTGGGGAGTTTTAAGCCCTAATAAACTAGCTGAAATGCATAGTTAAGCCATTTCGGGCACACAAAGTGCTGTAGGCGTGGTTTAAACTTGCTCTGGCATTTAAATCAGTGCCGTGCTGCATAAATCCAAAAGTGTGGCTACTTGTCGGCGTCTTCTGGCTTTCTGGCTTGCACTGGCGGCAACCAATGAGTCAGTGTTGGTAAACGGGTCAAGAGTCGCAGTTGGAGCGAAGCTGCCATTTTGACTGCTTCTATCTCTTTTATCTGCTGTCGCTGCCTCCGTTGCTGCTGCTGCTGCTGCTGCTGCTGCTGCTTCTTCTTCTTCTTCTTCTTCTGACTACAAATCATGATAATAAATTCCAATTTTATTTAGTCAGTGAGGCGGCAAAGCACCCTTGTCATCGTCAACACTTGCCAGCATCGGGCCAGAGTGCGGGGTCAGTTCCCAAAAAGAAAGGCCAACGTTTCATCTGGTTGGGCAAAGGGCTTGGAGTCCATTGCTTCAACTACTTGGATTAACGGTTCATTTTTATGACTTTTGTTGTTTTTTACTCCATTTTTTGTGTATGACTGCTTTTGTTGGGGCATACGACGATGGCATTCGAATAAATTCACTCTTGAATTGAGTTTTTGTCCCTGGCGCCAGTTTAACTTTCGCCCAACTTAATCAAGCCAGATGGTAATGAATACGAATAGTCGGCTTCGATGATGGCAGCTAGCTGATCATATCTAATGGCGAGGCTCATTAGGGTCGGGCGTGTTGTCTACTTCCTTTCTGGATGCTGGCATTTGTAGCAGTTGCTTGATCAGCGGCGGCCAAAACACACTAGTCGTGTGCTCTGAATGTTGCACAGCTCACACTGTTGAAGCACACTTACAGTCTAAGCTGAGGGATTTAAGCGAGCTGCAGGACATGTGGCAGCAGCCAACTGTTTGCAACTTCAGCTCTCCGACAGGGTTCACCGGGCTCTTCATTGCCCGTTGGCAATTACAACGTTGCAATGTTGATGCGAGTTTTTTGCTACTGTTTATACTCATTCACGAAGTGAAAAGAGTATATTGGTTTTGTGAAATATCCGTCTTGCTGTTCGTCCCTCTACGTCAACTGGGGGCTCGGTAAATTGGGGAAAAAATTTATTTTCTCAGTAGTGGACCGTAGTCCACATAAATATATTATATACTTCATTGGGGTGCGTGGCATTTCGAAAAAATGGATATGGCTGCGTTTGGAACGTGAATGAAGCCTGACTGTATCATTTTTACTCGCTTTGCAAAAGATTTTGTGACAGAAATTAAAAGTTCAGTAGAGTAGTCGAGCGTGCGATACCTTTTTGTTGGCTTGACACTGATTTATTAGTAATTTTTATTTCGCCTTTTAAATAATTTTAAACTAACTATTCGAGCTCTAAATCTTTAATTTTCAGTAAATAGTTCGCTTAAAAATTTCGCGCTGACTCTCACTTGATATAGTAAAATATATGCATATATCGTCTCAGTAAACCCACATTTGGAACGGGTATGAAAATACTCGTATACAGCACGAAGCTCAAAGTCCCCTCAAAGCACACACGCTGTTACTGCAGTTGGCAGAGGCGACAGTTTAAAAGAGAGAGAGATATAGCCACAGGGCGAGAGAGAGAGAGAGAGAGAGAGGTAGGGTGAGTGAGCTGGACAGGAAGACAGACAGATGGGCCAGTCACTTCCGCTTGCAGACGAGGGCTGTCCATTTTATAATACCCTTTTTTGTTTGAGCTCTCACGGCTTTTGTTGCCGGGCAGAGCCTTGATTTGCATTTGCATTTGAGCCTTGTGCCGGGCCACTGGCGACTGGCAACCAGCAGCTCAGCAACCAGCTACAGCACAATTATGGACGATGAAAGGACGAAGGACTTGGGCCAACTAGTCTGTTATGCATGCGCCGGGTCACTAATGTTGGCACATGATGATTTTTTTTTCGAGCGCAAACTTGGCCAAGACTGTTTAGCAATCAGTAAGTAGAGAAAGTTCTTCCTGCACTCTGATAAACTCTAAAAAGAACTGAAGCATTTAAGCCGCTTTCCACATTCTTTTGCATAGTTTAAGTTTGTTTACTACAATTAAACACAAATGCTTTCTTCCCTTGCTTTTATTTAAGAAGACAGACAAAGGTCGGCCGATAGTCCGAAATACTCCATTTCAGTTGAGTATTTGTAATGGAAGAGCAGCAGCTTTTCCCAGTTACAGCAAAGGTTTCGCAAGCTTTCAACAGCATTCGAGCATCGGTCAGCACATTTTTTTTATTCATTAAATTTATAAGTCTATAATAAAGTCTATCCTCAGAATTAGAAGCAGAATTCCAATTGAACGTTCAATTATTTATTACATTAAAGTGAATAATATAAAATATACAGAATACAATATACAAATTTAAAAAATCGATAATAAAATCTTAGGCATTCCGCAAATGTTGACTATTTAATATAATAAAAAAGCAATATGTAGTAGTAAAAAGCTTTATATATCATATCATTGCTGTAAGATCCCGAGTTTTAATATGGATTCATTATATATCCTCGAATATCAATGAAGAACAAGTTGTTGTAGTGGCGGCCCGATGATAAATACAAAATCGTGGTTGGATTTCCTCGACTTTATTGAGTGACAAGCTGTGTCTTTTTTCTTATTAGTTAAATGTAGTTAAGTGTCTAGCAAAGAAAGTAGGAAGAATAATTCCCGATTGCGAACCAGTAGGAGAACTGGAGTCGGAGTTATGTTATTAACAGCGCATAACACTGTCAATAGCATAGCATGTTGACGTGAGGGAGGAGCAGCTCCTGTTAATGCAATCTGACATTAACATTCTCCCCCCCCTTGCAAGGATTGCAAAATTAGGGCGGATTGGTGACCGCCTCTCTAGGAGCTGAAGCGGCGTAACTGCTTTGATCCATGGAGGTGCAGGAGAGTGTGATGATCCTGGCCACATATTTTGCACCCTCCTTTGCTACGGCAGGATTGCCCAGAGTGCTCGTGAGCCAAGCAGTTCGTACAGTACTTGGTGGTAAGTACCGCACGAATCCGTTTCTTCGTCGGAAGTTCCAGGAATCGTCGGCACTTCCGAAGAGCGTGGACTCCTCTGCACACGCGACACCGGAAGGAATTGGCGCTGGATGGTGTGCTGTCTTGCGATGACGGGAGCTTTACCTGAAAGGTGAAAGGCGTCGGAGGATAAATTGTTTGTGGTGTTGGGGCTGAATGAAGGATATCATTCAGCCTTTTATCGTGTAGCAATGGACGGAGCGCGTTGGAACCGACGAAAACTTGTGGTGGGAAGGAGGAGACAGTTTCCGGTGGCGCTTGCGTCAGTGGGCCTGAGAGTACCCAGCCGAAAACAGTCTCTACACCTAGTAGAGGTCCACAAATTTGAGGATGGCAGCCTCCCTGCATAATAGACGGAAGGATATCCGCTCCTATAAGGATATCAATTTCCGAACTCTTGTGAAACTCGGGATCAGCTAGCTGAATATTCGGAAGAATGTTCAACAAGTGTTGCGGAATCGGAGACGAAGGGAGGTTGCCGACAAGTTTTGGAATTACGAGAGCGGAAGCTTTAATTCGCAATGTCGGTTTCAACGGAGAACCAATATCAAAGTTGCAAAGCTTTTGGGCGTCGGCCGTAATCGCTTGATTCAGGCTGGAAACCTGTGTTTTCACGGATGTGAAAGGCAACTTGATCTTACGGAATAGTCGTTCAGAAATAAAAGTCGTTTCGGACCCTGAGTCGACTAAAGCACGGGCGGGATAGATGGCTCCGAAGTGGCATATATTGACCACCGCCGTGCCGAGGAGGACTCTTTGCGTATTAGCAGCCAAATAAGTTTGGGTGTTCGGCATAACCTCACTCGGACTAGGATGGTTCTCTTGCAAGGACAGCTCGCACTTCATGCGTTTCGTGTCTACTTGCGTGTGGAATGATTTGACTCGGTTTGGACGGGCAGGGTTTGCGGATCTCGGAATTGAGATTGGAACTGTTGGATCAGAAAGATCACCCTCCATAGCTTCAAGTGCGCGAGCACGTTCGCTAAGGAAGTGACTAACATCCCGCCAGGCTGGAATTTCCGTTTTTCGTATTAACGAGTGCTCCCAGAGAGTTCGAGTGTGTTCCGGCAATTTGGATGTGCACAGGAACACAAGGATACAGTCCCAATTCTCTGTAGAGATTTGAGCATGCTCGAGTGCAGTGATACACCTATTGATAGTGCCATGCAGCTCTCTGAGAGCCGAGCCTGATTCTTTAGTGACCTTGGATAAATTCAAGAGGAGTTTAAGCTGACTGTTGACTAACAGCCGCTTATTCTCGAAACGGTCACACAACGAATTCCAAGCCGATGCAAACCCGTCGTTTGTAAGAGGAAATTCTGAAACGAGAGCGTTGGCATCGCCTGCTGTTTTGGAATTAAGGTGGAATAACTTTTCCACCTGAGTCAAACTTGGATTATTTATGTAGATGGCCGTAAAAAGATCTCGGAAAGTCGGCCAACGCAAGTAGTCGCCATGGAACATTTCTATGTCAACTGGTGGAAGTTGACAGCCTCCAGGAGAGGCAAAAGGAGCGGAAAGGGGGGCAGACGGAGCACTCGACGGTGAAATGGCGTCGATCTGCCTGCTTAATTGGGCGGTACACCGCTCAAAGACAGTATAGCAGTGGTCGAATTTTGCCTCCATGGCTTCAACGTCGCCACTACCAGCCCCCTGGCTAAGCGCTTTGGAACACGCTTCATACTCTTGTTCTGACTTCTCCCAAAGGACCTTGACTCGATCCCGTCGGATTTCTAAGGCTTGGAGTTGAGCTACCGGAGTGGAGCCAATATCCTCAGAATATTCGATGCGGGATTCGAACTTGATGAGCCTATCAGCTACGAATATAAAGTCAGACAGAGACATGTTTGCTGAGATACTTGCAGGCTTTGGACTGGATCGAGTTACGACCGGACTGCGTTTGAACGCGCTGGTGGCTTGCGGTTTCCCGGACGGAATGGGAGATGCAGAAGAACTGCGTTTAATCAAGCGCGGAGCGGGTACACTCAGCTGTGCACTGCTAGTACGATTGGACATGGATGATAATTAAGAGTAAGCTGACCGAAATTTATGTAATTGAGGAAGAAAATGGCTCAAAGCGTGAAATAAGGAAGTTGACGAAAAAGTAGGAAGTTGTCAACAAAACGGAGAAGAAACAAGTAGATAAAAAGCGTCTTATTAACTCAAAGAACAAAAAGAAGAATGATTTAAATAATATATAATTATTGAATTGATTTTAATTTAATTCAATTGTAAATTGTATATCTCCTTTTATATTTTTAAATAAACTAAAAAATTTAAACAAGACGAACAACATATATTTTATCTTATAAAATTTATTTAAAATGTTGTTTGAATTACAATGAATGCGGGAAGTGAGAACATTCTGATCGTGGAACGACTATCGAAAGAAATTGTGGCGGTCGGCAAGAGCTATCGATAGTTTCGTGATATGTTCTGAGTACACAGCTGATTGGACGTAAGATAACAAACAATTGGATATTGTTGTTTCTTTATGGAATGTGCTATGTGTTTATTAAATATACTCGTAATAGATTATTTGACGTGTTAATTGTGTTGCCAAATTGTATATATTATATATATTCTATATGTTACGTATGTATGTGCGTATGTTCGTACAAGTATACAATTGAGAACACAAATATAAAATATAGCACATAAATAAATAAATGATAACTGTAATGAAGAAATGAGAAATTGAAAAATAAATAAATTAAAAACAAAGAATATTGTGTTTGTTATTTAATAAATTTGATTTGTTGTGTATGTCCGTACATATGTAGGTGCAAGTGCTGAAGTGAAAACAGCTGAGGATCGACAGTAACATAAACAGCTGATATATATGTAGTTATATGTGATTCGCGTAGTTATAAGCAAATGTAATAAAACAAACCAATAAAGAATATATAAAAACAACAAAGGATATTGATTGTTTATTTTATTCTTTTTGATTGAATAGGTGAAACGGCAACTAGTGCCGACATATAAAAGATATGTGAGTATGTGTATGTATGTATATATGTCGCACAGCCGACGGTATTTACATATATACAAATGTAGATATGTTTGTGCAAGAAATGGAATGACACAGTTTAGTACATGTGATAAATATCTTGCAGTTTACGTACGTATCTATATATATAAGGATATATATATATAGATTGCGAAACTAGTTCATATATACATGAAAATATGGCGGATGGGAAGTGCCAGTATATATGTACTAGGTAGTGCAAGTTTGGAGTACTTATCTCGAAGCCTAAGAACGCTGGTGTGTGTTGTGGGTGGATGATCTCCGGCTCGAAGGACCAAATGTTGTAGTGGCGGCCCGATGATAAATACAAAATCGTGGTTGGATTTCCTCGACTTTATTGAGTGACAAGCTGTGTCTTTTTTCTTATTAGTTAAATGTAGTTAAGTGTCTAGCAAAGAAAGTAGGAAGAATAATTCCCGATTGCGAACCAGTAGGAGAACTGGAGTCGGAGTTATGTTATTAACAGCGCATAACACTGTCAATAGCATAGCATGTTGACGTGAGGGAGGAGCAGCTCCTGTTAATGCAATCTGACATTAACACAAGTGAACAAGTATAATATATATATATATATATATATATATATATATATATATATATATATCTTTTTTTTTTTTTTAATCTAATATCTAGCCTTTAATAAAAGTAATATTAAATGAGCTTAGACGAGCTCGCTGTGATCATGGTTAGCACTCTCTCATATTATTATTGTGGTATTTCCAATTCTCTGCACCATTTATATAATTACAGTCACAAAACCATTTATTTTTATTGTTATACTCAAAGAATGTCTAACGCAATTATATCTTACCAGGCATATTGATTATTCAAATGAAATAAATGGAAGAAATGAAATTTTCTTTTGGAGTATCTTAATTTGCATAAGCATATTTCAAGCTGATTAGCAGAATCCCCGTCCAATTTTCGAGTTCTTTGTTTTGCTAATAAATTGAATTTCCTTCGCAATCAAGTTGCACCAAGCCACACATTTGGTGCACAGCCCCAGCTGTCTGTCATCCACTGGGCCTTGGCATCTTGGGAAGCGAATGCATTTCAAGGCGACCGTCCATGAAGCTCCGTTGATGACATAAAAGTAATGACATTAGGGCGCTTTTGAAGGTAACACAAACGTCGCGACGTCCCCAAATTTCCGTAATGCAATATAATCCCAAAATCTATCGGGGTAGGTTTTTTCGGTGGTTGTAAACGGTTGCCCATGCTCCACCCACCCTGCAGCCCGTTGGAATAAAACAAACATTTGGCTCTTATCTGCTCTATAGCTTCATTATAAAATCGATGAGTGGTCTGAGGTGTAAATGAAGCGCTGAGCGAGGGGTTAAGTCACAGATATTCCTGTTCATTGAGACTCCTGGCTGGTGATGTACCTCTGGCTCTTGCTATAAACTACGAACAGTTGAGGAACTGCCAAGGATAGAAGCTCCTAAGACTTTATTAGATCCAAACAAAAATTTAAAAACTTTCAGCCTTAACGTGATTGAACTCAATGGAAGTTTGTAAAACGAGTTCGGAGCTAAATTCATGTTAAACAAATCATTAGAGTCAAGGATTGCGTCCTTTAAAGCACATTAATAATTAAATATAACATTAATTGTATTAAGTGAATTAAAATTGATCCTAGCTAGTGCCGATATAGTAGCTTCAGTCTTCACTAAATTTTTGCAATGATATGCACTATTAGTATTTAATAACATGCTCCATGATTTGCAAGACAATTAATTACATTGACTAAAGCCAAATGTGTTCATTTGTGCTATATATGTGAGTGGTCTGCCGGTCTCCCTGTTCAGCATGTCCAGTAAATTCCCATGCTAAATTGAGTCATGTGTATAAAGTGCATATAAAGTAAAACTCGATCAGTTATTTTTTACCTCTGCAAATCAGGCTAAATTTTTACCTGCTAGTCAATTTTAATGTATTTATTGCATTTTCTCGAGCTAGCTGAAAACGTAAATAAAGGCTTGTAACAATTTTCCTTTTAACTGCGAGAGCAGAGATGATGATATTTTATTTTCAAATACATACAATGTATAAGTAACCCATTGAAAATGGGAGTTCAGGGTATAATGGTTTTGTGAAAATGTATGTAACAGGCAGAAGGAGACGTCGCAGACCCCATAAAGTATATATTTTCTTGATCAGCATAAAAAATAAGTTGATTAAGCCCTGTCCGTCTGTCCGTCCGTCAGTCCGTCCGTCCGCCCATATGAACGCAGAGATTTCGGAAACTACAAAAGCTAGAAATACTCGTATGCTAGCTACGCAGTACGACTTTATTTTGTTTTTTTTTTTTTTTTTTCGATAACTCAGCCCATTTCCAAATTTCCAAATATCCGAAATTCGTTAAAATTTTTACGTTTTCTGGGCATAACTTCTACACCGTTTGAGCTAGAGACTTCAAATTTATTATATTTAGATAGATATTATCAGTGTATATAAGATTATTTAATTTTCAGATTTTGGATGTACGCCCCCTTCGCCCCCAATTTGAAAAAAAAAAACGCATTTCAAATACTAGAGACTTGCAATTTAGCAAATAGATACATTTCGATATTCTTGATTTACTCTGAAAATTTCGTAAGGATCGTCCATCGAGCCGTCTCGACTGGAGCCTTCTTACTTGTTTTTTTTTTTTTTTTCGACTATAGCCCATGCAAAGTGCGATTCAGTTTGGTGCAATAGTCAATGTTCTCTGGCGTTTCGATTCTTTCTCTCCCTTTTTTGTGGAATATCTGCAGAAGCAGCGTTCGCATGGTCAGTGCAAAGTGGACTGAAATTGATGATGTCACTTGATAGGGCGAATGAGTTTTTCATTTTTCACTTTTCACGTTGAAGGCAGTCCTGTTTGAAGCCCTAACCAGGCCAGGCTAGGCTCTTGGCAAGCTCGAACAGTTCCTGCAGCTTCACGTTCATGTTGTTTAACAAATTCATCCTGTTGCTTGCGCTTCAGTGCGTGCCTAGTGCTGGGTTGGACAGCCAGCACATGTCTGTGTATCCTGCAGCATACACAGACCCTCCCACACACTCACACACACACACACACACACACACGCATTTATATATTGCGAATATGCGATTTCGGGTAGGCCATTGTTGTGCATCGACCTGTTTGATTGGCTTGTTTTTTGCACGTTTTTAATTAGTACATGTGAGCATAGAGAAAGTAGCTTTGTGTGGATTGTGGCAAGTAGTATGTAGCATAACTGAACCAGCTTTAAGTTGCTGGCGCTTTAAACAAAATGAAATATTTCATAAGCGCATTGCGACCCAGCCACAATATCAAATGATTTATGCAAAGTGTTCAGACTACGGGCTGAGCTTGAATATGAGTATAGCTATAAGTATTTCTGTGTGTGTGTGTGTGTGTGTATGTCCTATATGGGTGATTGTGAATGTGTGCACCTTTACGGGCGCCACAAACAAAAGACCAACAATCAACTCAATGCAGCACGACTCGTTATAGCTACAGCTATAGCTACAAATTTTCCAAATTTTCTAACAATGGCGCGCACACACCTAAGCACGTATGTGAAATTTGTGAATTGAAATCACTTGTGTGTTGGTTTGACTGTTCACTGTGTTAAGAAGCATTGGTTCTAGTAGTCGACAAAGTGCTTCAAAGTCAACTCTTTGAAACTGAGTTGATTATACAAAGTTTAGTACAGAAGAAGGTGATAATATCTGTTCTCTTTGAAATGAAATTAATTTATGTAAAGCAATAAATTGTGTAATTATAATATGTTTACGTAACTAATCTGTATTCATATTAAAGTCTGCAGAAAATAAAAATACTTTAGCTCCTGAAATACTTTACTTTGTGGATGCCAATAATAAGTATTGTTGCTGAATAACAGTACATACCACTCGAGAGAATTGAGCTCTAAATCAGTTCAATGTATTCTTATCCTTTGAGTTACCTCATAAGACATTATGTTTTTCGATAAGTTTCGAGTATATTAACTCTTATTGGAATTCGATATAATCCTTTTGCCATGCGAGGAAAATCAATCCGCGCTGTATTTAGCCTCGTGCAAATGGCATTCATAGGTTTACCAACACGCATGACGTCTATCTTTTGGCTTGTCATACCGACAATCGCTCAGATGCGATTACACACACAGATACACATTCATTCAGTTACAGCTGCTTTTTGTGGCACTTACCTTATTGGAATGGCCATTGAATTTCAACAGTTTCTTGCAGGACTTGCCGCGACTCTCGAAATAGATTTCCTGTGGCGTACGTCGACGTCGCTGCGCTGCCGGCTGTGTTGTCAGCGTCTTGCGTTGCATGAACAACGGCTCGTCATGGCTGCACTCAGTGCCTGCCACCGACTGTGTCGCCTTGTGGCGGCTCACGCAGAACAAACGACTTAAGATGCCACAACAGCCGCTCGCTGCAGGCGTTTCAACTTCTGTTGGAGTCGTTGTTTCTATTGTTGCGTTGTTGTTGGCACAACATCGGGCGGATATGGTCATTAGGTTGGCATTGTGGCGTGTCTGGCGATTGACGTCCATTTCCATGGTGCGCAACAAAAAACTGTTGCCTACTTTCCTGCGCGCGGTGTTGATTTGCGAAATGTTTTTGCTTGTTTACAGCTACTGTTGTTGTTGCTGCTTAAACAGAATTTCCGACAATTCTCTGCTGTTTTTTATATGCAAATCGTCAGCCGGAAGTTTCCGATTCTTTCATTTTGTGTGTACTTATTTGTTTTTTTTTATCTGCCTCTGAAAATAGCAGCGCACTGTGGCAGGTGGTTCAATGGAGCTGTGTTGGTTGTTAAGCACACAACAACTTGGCGCCCGCACGCACAAATTCACACACACACTCGCACACATACACCCTCATGCGCTTACGCTTACGCTTAAGTCGTTCTCCACACACACACAGAGTCGGCTACACAGTGCAAAAAGGTGAAACAGTCGCGACGTTTACGAGCCGAGGGCAGCCAGCCAACTGATAGCAGAGCTACGTACTTGTCCAGCTTATGCTGCCAAGACGGCGTAGCGTTGCCAGACTGCGGAGAGAGCGGCTGACGCCAGGCAGTGCGCATGTCAGACGTACAGTGGCTGCTAACAAGCAAGCCACCTTGCGTGCGCCCGTGGCAGCTGCTTGTGAATGAACGAAAGACTTTTGCCTGTTTACGTTAGCTGGCGCTGCATCAACTGCTGCTCCTACAGAAATTGTGATTGTGATTCCTGCTGCGGGGCGTGGCAGTAGGCGTGCTTGTTACGTTGTTACGTTGAGCGGTTGTAGCTCAAAATTGTAGCGCATTTTGCTTTATGTGTGTAATTGTTTGGCGGCAGTCGAGCGGCGCCTCATGCAATGGTACAGTTTTTTAATACCCTGGGAATGCGACAGAAGGCAGCGGGGTTGAATGTGGCCCATAGAATACAAATGATGATCAATAAAATCTGAGCCCAAATGTCTTAGTTTAAAATCGGAGCCAAAAATTGGTATTCCTTAAGCTTAAAGCATTTGAAATTTCAAATTATTATTATTTGTGGGGGTTACAAAAAGAAGCCATTGTTCAATGTTGCTCATCTACAAGTCGTAGACTACGACTCCCAATATAATCCGTTTCCTTGGTGTTTTAGGTTGTCACACAAGCAAGCATCGTTCCTTGGCTCCACTAGATATATCTTCGGCAACCGACCAGTACAGTAATTCCTAAATCTTCGCGTCGGATGAGGGTATGTTGTAAGAAAGTGGCTGCAGTATCGAAAGCAACGCGGATCTTCAAAAGCGTACGTAAGAATCGAAAGAGCAAGTGAACAATAAGCATTGCTCGAGTAGGAGCTTCCTTACGCCAAACTATATCGATGTAAGTCTTAGAGGCATGTGGGAGCCCCGATGAGAGTCATGCTCAAGGAAACAGACACAGCAGCTGAGTTGAATCCTATCAATACTAGAAATTCGAAGCCCATTAAATACAGAAGTAAGGTAGAAGCGAATGATACCAATGCAAGAAGCAGAGGATATCCTAGTCGAGCTATCTGGATAAGAATATTTATATAATATAATAATAATATTTTAAATTAATAAAAAAAAAAAAAAAATTTGTAATTCATTTGAAATAAACTAAAATTGTAATTCATTTGAAATTAATCTAATAAGCTTCACATGTATAACAATTATTTGTTATTCAACTTTAATTTAATTTATATTAACTGTAAATTTTAGTACAATTTACTCTCACTTATTTATTTAGACTATGCATTTTGAACATATATATCGATGTGCCATGGCAGTTGGCTTTCATACTACAGAGTATTTGTCAGTCTTGCAGTCGTCGCAACTAAATTATAACTTTTTCTGTTTTTGCAGTGCTTTAGTGGCAGGCTACTGAGTAAAGTGAGGAGAAGTGAGGGCACTCATCTCATCAGTTGAGTGTCTATATGTCTATGTGTGTGCATTTGTAATTTTGTGCTAGTGTGCGTGAGCATTTCTGTGGGTGTATGTGTGAATGTTGTTTGTCGGCTCTGTACGCAATTTCAATGTTTCAACATAATCTTTGATTTGATTATGTTGTTGAGCTGGCTCCAATGTGTGCACAAAACGTGCTGAGATGTCCTTTTCTTGTTCCCTGGCGTGCGAGTGTCTGTTTGTTTGTCTCGGCCACTTCCGGCTGGAGCTATAAACGGATTATAAAGTAATTTAATGCTTTTTGTTGTCTGCACGATAAGATAGTCGCCAAGGGTACGAGGGCACGTCCATTAAATAGGAGGGAAGGAGATAGAAAGAGGGAAGAGGAGAGAGAGAGAGAGAGATAGAGAAACAAAAAGTGGAGCTTCGGCAATAAAAACTTTTAATGTTTGTTTGGTGGAATATCTCTGAGCATTAGATCGCATCACGCATACGCAATGCTGTGCCGCCAAATTTGCTGGCCAGACCCATTTAATGAGTTTGAGCCTTGACGGTTGTTGCTGTTGCGGTTGATGCTGTATTTTTTTTTTCGCTATGTTTTTGTTGTGCACTAATATTTCTGTGCGTAATTAATGTCGAACAGTTTGGCAACTGTTTGTCTTGCTGCTGCTGCTACTGCACCCCTCCTCCTCGTTTCGTTGGTCATTTTGGCAACATGTTTATCTGCCTCAATGCGCAAATACATATGTATGCTATACACTCGCATATTTATGTCTGACCCACACACACGCATTTAGCTAGATTGTCACATTAATTTTGTACGTTAAGCTGTCAACGTGGCCAACATTTTTGTATGTTATTCGTGAGTTCAGCAGTCCGGCAGCTTGGGAGTCCGATAACTCGACAATCCGACACTCGACAGTTCGACAACCCGACAGTCCAGGCCTTTATTTATTTATTTTCTCTTTTTTCACGCTGGTTTTTGTATCTCTGTCGATTGCTTTGGTCCAAACATAGTTCAGACCGTTTCTCCTGCTTTCATCAGGGTATACGCAGCAAAGCCGTCGATAGGTTCGTCTTAGTTTATCTCTATATCTAGACTTTGTATTTGTTGATTAACTTTCTGTTCATCTGCTTCTCGTAGCTGTTTGCCAAATAAATACGTTTGAAAATGTGGTACGCCATTATATTGATGGGCTTGCCCTTTGGTCTTCTACTCAACTCTACCAGCTCATGGGTGCCAAATAAATAAAGTGCAGAACATTTCGCATTCAGATAATTGTAGGCTGCAGGTTAGTCGGCTCTAGGATGTCCATGTTAATTAGTAGAATTTAATTCTGTGCTTTTCAGCAGCATTTGTGGAGCGTCTGAATTCAAAGTTCGTTGTACATTTCAATGTTAACATTGATGTGGTTAAAATATTAATAATAATTTTATGTTGATGCAACCATAATATTTTACATTATTGAGATTGCATTTGAATAGTCGACCAAAACACAGAACTTGAATTCCAAATGCAGTATGGCGATTTATTTGTTGAATAAATTTAAATGGGGAATATATATCGAAATCAGAATGTGTGTTTCCAATACTTTTTGGGTCAAGGGGATGACATTTTGTGTTTATTATTATATGGACCTACGTAGTAAATATGAGATCTCCAGCTCAAACGATAGTCAAATTACGCCTATTAAACAAAGTCAAACCATCGATTATTATCGATAAATGAATATGCGATGAGTTATCTGAAGAACAAAAATGAATGATTTACGCTTAACATTGTAAATCACTATCTTCAATAATTTTTGAGATCGTACTGATCAAATTTATAGAATATTTATAGAATATATAAACAGCTATATATATTTTATAGTAATTAATAGAATATGAAACACTTAAAGTTTATTGTCTTTTCAAGTAATATTTTTGAAAAGGAATGTCTTCGAAAGTATTTTACTGGACATACAAATGTGTAAAATAATTGTTTCAACGGAGGCTCTAATGCACTAATATTTGATAATGCTGTCATGTAACTTATTATAAGATATTGTCCACTCTATCATCTCGCATAGTCGCACATAGCCGAACACACTTCACACATACATACATGCATGTGTAAGTGGTTGAGTATATGTGTGTGTGTGTGTGTGTGTGTGTGTGTGTGTGTGTGTGTGTGTGGAGAATTCACTTCTAATGCCGCACAGGACTCAACTTTTACATAAAGCAGCTTCAAGCGGCTCGCAACGGCCCACGTCTCACACTGGCATCAACCTCCTCAATTTCTCTTTTCCCAATCTCTCTTTCGCCCGTTCATCCACAATCAGTCTCAATTACGCAGCATTTTTGTATGTGTCGAACGCTGTTAGCAATGAAAACTCTGCAACTGTAGCCGAAACTGAAAAGTTCCATTGCATTTACCAAATAAAAAAATAAAATAAAAATAAAAAAAAAAAAAAGAAACGAAACTGTTGCCTAATTGCAAAAATGCTGCCGGGCAAACATACAGACACACAATCCCACACACACACACACACACACACACACATACGTATACATATATATACAACTTTACACTGGGAAAAGAAAAGTACGCTAAAAGCTTAAACAAAACCTCAATAAAGCCGTTGGCCATTGCCAAAATGGGCAGATGGAGAAGATGAGGGCAGGAGGCGATGTTAGAGGTCGTTACAAACTATTGAGGCGGCAAATGGCAAACGGAAAAGTTTGCGGCGCAGGCGCAGCTCCCATAACCAGATTGTCAGCAGTTCAGGGAGCGACAACGACAAAGAGGAGCAACAACGTCATGTAAATGACGCTTTTATGTTGCAATCACGCACAGTCATCTCCACTATATGTGTATGTATGTCCCTTTAGTTTTTTTTTTGTTTTTTTTTTTTGTTTTTTTTTTTTTTTTTTTTTTTGTTTTTGTTTGAAAGCCTTTAGTTTTTGTTTTATATGCGATGAAATTTTATGATTACTGCCATACCCGACAAAAAATTTTTCCACAAAAGTTTTTTATACCAAGCACGGCTCATGCACTTGGCCAAATGTCGCGCTTTAATGCCTTCGTTAGCTGTTGCTGTTGCTACTGCTAGTTCTGCTGCAGTTGCTGCTGATGCTGTCAGTTGTGTCGCGTCCTGACAGGATCAGCGTGGCGTGGCACTAGCTCTGACGACATCTCATGAAATTTATGCAAATGCACGGAATTTGTATGAAAATTGTTTTATTTCACACAACACGCACACTCAGCCAGTGACTCACACTTAATGCACGCGCGTGTCATTGTCTTGCGCTTAGGAAAAAATTACTCATACCACGTGTTGGCCGTCGCAGCCTTTGCTGTTGCTGTTACTCATGCTAGCTGCGGTATCACTCGGTTTGTGTTTTATGCAAATGCGTTGCTCTGCGCAACAATGTTATTAAAAAATGATAACAAGGCAGTGCCCCCAAGAACTACAGCAACAACAAAAAGGAGCACAACACGTCAGAAGACAACGACAACTGTCAGTTAGACGGCTGCGGATGTCCCCATGTCAAGTTTTTAGTTCGCTGCTCCCATTGTGGGTGTTTCGGTTGTCGTTTCCATGCGTTACGACCAAAACCATGAAATTATGCAGTGAAATATGTTGGTACGGAGAAAAAAATAGGAGGGAAATAGGAGCAGAAGTAGAAGTTGAAATGTAAATAGAAATGGAATAGAAGGAAAATCAAAAAACATATTAGACGCTATGCCGAAGTCACCATGCCCTTAGGCTTAAGCATTTCTATATATATAGTAATAGCTTACCTTAACTTCTTTTTTTACTTGTTGTGCTAATAAACTTTATAATGTATTACTTTTGTGATTTGCTGCCCGTCTATATGAGTGCAAACCAATTCGAATTTTAAAGAAAATAGTTAATATATATAAAAGCTGATAGCTGGAAACACTTTATACTGTGAACATTCCTCACCTCTACCGGTTTGCCGGTTTAAGTAAGACCAAAAACGTATTAAATAGATTAGGAAAAAATTGTATGGAATTTTTGGGAGTTGTTTAATTTATTGCATATTAATACATTTAGATATACTGCAGTCTATCTTTATTTTAGAAAAGTTCTCACATAATAGTATAAAAGAATTTCCTTTCAAACAGAAATGCTGTATAAGTTAATGTAGGAATTCGAATTGAACAAAACAATTGTTGAAGGATAAGGAAGATATTTCTCTACCTACAGAGAAATACATATAAATCAACCCGAAATGTATCTGCCTGTATGCGTGTGTATTCTCGTATATTTATAAAATGACACTTGTCGTACAAGAAAATGTGACAGATGGAAAGGCAGCGATGTCAACGATGGCGACGGCAATGCCAACATGTTGCAAGGGACAACGGCAACAGCAATAGCAGCAGCAACAACAACAACAACAATAGCAACATGAACCACAGTAGCCGTGCCAACCATAACGATAGTAAATGCAGTTAAAAGTTGAGTCTCGACTCCAGTTGAGGGGAGCCATGCTAGAAATGCGAATAGCATGTCAAAATTTCAAGCTGGAGGTTTTAGCTGTGCTTTGAATGTCAAATGCCGAACTGAAAAGAAGGCGTCAATTCTTATAGGGCTGGGGCTCCTCTTGAAGGTGGCTTTTCACTTTTAACCTTTAAATCATGATCATTGCTAAGTAGGCATTGAGTGAACAAACAGTAAACTAGAAGCTACTTGTCAATATGATGATATTTATATATATTCAACAGGAACAAGATACAAATATTTCGACAGTTAGAAAGTACTCATGAAATGAATAACGATTCGTAAATCGAATATATTTGAGCTTGACTCGGTAACTTTTTATCTCATGATCTCAACATCTCGTGACACTTATTTTTTTAATAAGCTATGCTGTACACTTCTTAAAAATCTTCAATTATGGGTAACGTAAGTGAATCATTTGAAAAGGAATTTTCTCAAATAAGATAAATACGATTTCTTTGACTTCACTTTCGCCTAATCATGTTTCTTGTTATTTTAAGCATTGTATAGAGGCAGCTATGCCAATAATCCGCATTTATTTACATACATCGAGAAATATTCGTATGATCCGGAAATAACTGTATATATAGATTTATGTTTTGTTATTTCATGTATATGTATGAGTGTGTCTGTGTACGAAATATCATAACAAATCCGCATCAATTAATCTAAATTATTATAGACGTACTTTTTGCTGGCGTCTTGCCAGCTATTTAAAATACTATTTTCACATGAATTAATGCTTAGTGGTCATTGTTTATAGTAGATATAATATATACTACATAAGTATACACTACATAAACCAGATCTGCCACGAAACGTGCGCCCCAGTAATTGCACACATTATTGCCTGTCTGTGGTATGTGACACTAAATTTGGCCACAACTAGTTGTTTATTTCGGTATTCATCTTAAAATATTCATGTATTTCTTTATTTATAATTCACGCGCAATTGTCAGCTCGCACGTACAGTTGACACCCATTTGACTAGCAAATTGCGTGTGGGTCTTGAATCGGATATTTGGGTTTTTATTTTAGGAATATGCCCAATCGCAAACTACAACTACGACATTGCTCCTTTCACTGAATAGCTTCATTGAGTGTATCAAATATGTATGTATATTTCAAATAACATAATGAATCACTGTGATTATGTCAATGCTCTTGTTATGTCCAGCATCTCCAATTGACAAAGTATTGCAATGATATGTTGCAATGTTGCTGATAACTTATCAATAAGAAGGTGATTCAACAGAAAGACGATACATTTACGTTTTTATGCTCCATTTGTTCATCTTTCCTATGAATCTATTTGTATACCCTGAAGCCATTGAAAATAGGAAATCAGGGTATTATGGTCTTGTTAAATGTCTGGTCCTGACCAGAAGACATAAAAACTAGAGGCTTCATTCTTTTTGTGCTAAGTCCGGATATTGCACGTTGAAGTGGAGTTTGTTTCAGAAAATCGAAAACTATTTCCGTTGCAAACTTATCGACTAGAAACTATATATATATAGTTTTAAAATTATATCTCGTTGGAGTTACTTTATATTATTCGCTGAACCCATTGAAAATGGGAAATCGAGGTATAACAATTTTGTTGAATGTATGTAACAGGCAAAAGGAGGCGTGGCCGAACCAATAAAGTATATATATTCTCAGTCGATATAGCCATGTCCGCTCTTATGTTTGAAAGCGTCGATTTCAGAGAATTGATTCCTTTTGTGTTAGGCTCGTGTATTAAACGCGCAGTCAGAAATTCAATAATTTTTAACAAAATATATCTCGGTTCGCGATAATTACCCAAATTCAAAAAGAAATGGCGGATATATCTACGCTTATTGGGGGCGTGGCAAATCGGGATAAACGTATCTTCTACAGCTTCAAAGCTAGAACGCTGAAATGTGGCATGTAAGTTAATATTATGAATCTATGAAGATCGATGAAAAAGTTGTATATATACGCCCATTGGAGAACCGGGAGCGGACCTGAATATATGGTGATTTTTCAAATTGTGCTCTATTTTGGATACTATTGAGACTTGAAATTTGGCATGCATACTCGGGTTGACAAGCCAATATCAATAAGCTATGGTATATGTTTAGAAGCTTCACAATATGATGATTTGCTTGACTTACTGATTTTCTCCAGTAATTTTCGCATTGGGGGCGTGGCAAATCGGCAAAGAAGTTTGTTGTGGCCAACTGCATAATTCATGCATACAAATGTCTTTTTTTTTTTTTTCTTTTTTTTTTTTTTGGGCTGAGGTAGGTAAAAATGCTTTATGCACCGTCAGTCAGGTCGGCACTCTGCTGGTGTGTCGGACTGCATGACTGCTTACCGACTAAAAAAAACCTCCTCTTCTAGGGCTGAATTCCACCTTGGAACCGGGAACTATCCCGCATTAACCTTCAAGGTGGTGCCCTCTAATATGCTCTATCTGAGCGTTACCCTCTCTGTGCCTGCGTCCAGGTCATATTTCTTCCGCCGCAGAACATATGTCACTGCGAAGTCACTGACTTTTTTCCAGACATCTATGCTGCTGCACATTTTCTGTACTATTGTATCTACTTTGACTTTGCCGACAGAGCCTGCCAAGGCGGTTCTCTCTTCTGACCACCTTTCGCATTCAAAGAAAGTGTGTTCTGCGTCGTCCATTGTATTTTCGCAGTAAATACAGCTGGATTCGTCCGTTTTCCTCATCTTATTTAGGTACTTTCGAAAGTATCCATGACCGGATAGCATTTGTGTAAGATAAAAAGAAGTTTCACCGTGCTTTCTACTTATCCACTGCTCTAGATCGGGGATTAATTTTGCAGCCCATCTTCCATATCTTTCGGATGACCATCTGCCAGGAGGCTATGGTTTGCTGCCGTATGATCTTTGCAGCCTGTTCAGAGAATTCTCCGCTCTGCCGGAGTTGCCATATTTTTTTGCGTTCTTGAGCAAGTAGGTCCACCGGTATGACTGCTGCTATCACGACTACTGCTGCTCATACAAATGGCTTAGAAGTAATTGCTAAGATGGCAGAAAACATTTTTACATAAATATAAAAATATTAATTAAATATATGAATAAAAGCTATAGGTTTTCGTTAAAAAAACAAAAAGTTTTCAGCCGGCATTTTTTAGGCAACTCAATTATATGGTAGGAGATCTGAATAATATTTTTCGAGAGCCTCGACCAAAGGGATTGGAACCACTATTTATCATTTGTTTGATGATTTTGAATAAAGTTAAATTCAAATACATACACTTACACCAACAATAAAAAACACATGGATTTTAAGTGCAAGTTTATTGTTATTGTTCGCTATGTTGGCTGTAATTTTATGGCTTAACCCAAATCCAATTAAGTAACAAACGTAATCCACTTGGCAAGCGAAATCGACGACACATTGGCTCGTTTAACCCATTATATGTATGTTGCATACACACACTCAGATACTCACGCACACACATACACACACACTGGCACACAGACACAGGGATACTTTCACATACACATACTCACAGTTGACATGCCAAAGTCCAAAGCTGATAATTTCAATCAATTTTAAGCCACAGTCACAGAGAACTATTTTGCAGTTGGCCGCCTTTTGGGCCACTGTAATTGGGGCCACCGATCCGAGTGGCTGCAGCAGCAGCAGCAGCAGCAGCAGCAGCAGCAGCATTGCTACAAAGCCATTGACAATTGCCCTGACGACCCGTCGTCCTATTGGACGCTTCAACACTGTTCAACTATGTAATTTGACTTGTTTACCGGACAGCAGCAGCAAATGCTGTTGTTGCTGTAGTCATGCTGCCTCCTAATCAAAACTAACCCAACTCAAAAGAGTCAACCAATTAGCCGGGATTCATGTGATAAACAGTTAGTGCGGCAATCAAAAAGAATGAAATGAAAATTGTTACTGAATGTTTTTATAGTTATACCCTACGGAGTTGCCTGAATGGTAATATTGATTATATGTTTTAGATCGCTGCAACTTTTCCGTATATACAATTTTGATCGAATACATATTTGATATATTCATATCAATCGCATAATCAACTTGGGTATTAAATAACCAAATCACAAAACAATATTTATGCCTTTTGAAATTGTTAAGTTGTAAATCAATTTCAAGTTTATAGTCAGTTGAAAACTATGTCTTCAGTATTTCTTGTACTTGCCATAGATATTGATTCTTAATTGCTGTAAGGCATATACAATTTTTGGATAATAAGTTTGAGTATCTCCAAGTTGACATCTATAATTTACTTATATAAGGTATATACTACTTTGGCCAAATTTCTTCAATAATAAAAGGATCATTTGCAGGGTATCTCTCAGTCAAGTGCTTGCTTCCTCTGACATCTCTTCTTGCCTACTGCTGTTGCTCTTGCTGTGAGTTTGTTTATGCAGCGGACCTCCAACGTTTTCGCTTTCGATCAAGCTTCGAGCAAGAAGTGGGAATCGAAACTGGGTTCTCTAACCATCTCAATCTCCGTCTCGTTCTCGTTCTCGTTCTCGTTCTCGTTTCTCATATACCGGAACCTGGACACTGGGTGTTCACGTCTGGTTGTGATCTGTATGTGCGTGTCTTTGGCAATTCTTCTTTGCTTTGTTTTGATTCCGAAGTTTTTGGGTTTTTCTGCAGGCCAAGGCGCTCGCTTAATAACGTTATTTTCTGGTCATTGTACTTTTAATGGGCTGCGTAGCAGGCCAAACAAATCAAACGTTGCCGTCTCAAATGTTGTTTTTATATTCATTTGGTAAGTGAAATGAGTATATTGGTTTTGTGCAATGACCTTCTGCTGTCCGACCGTCTGTCAATATGAATGCGATATCCTCGAGACTATTCAAGCTATAAATTTGAAATTTTGGTCGTAAGAATTTTCATGATCCACCTAACTTAAAAATTAGATGGCGGATATATGGACACCCATTGAGGGCATGGCAAATCGAGTAAAATGGTATCATCTACAGCAAAAACTGAGCTAATACTTTGATTCTATGAATATCGATGACTGTATCTATATTCCTACTAAAATACAAATATAAACTATATCTATATTCCTACTGGGGGCGTAGCAAATCGGACCCGAACATCTAGTGATTTTTCAAATTCTGCTATATTTTGAGCAGACTTTAAATTTATATACTCGGGTTGAGAGCCCAAGCCCAATTAAGACTCGGTATCCAAAATCTGACAAAAATCGAAGTTGCACCAAATTAGTATATATATATTTATATACTGAAGACTCTAGCTCTAAAGATGGCCGAGATATCACTTTTTATACCCTGAACCCATTGAAAATGAGAATTCAGGGTATAATGGTTTTGTGGAAATGTATGTAACAGGCAGAAGAAGGCGTTTCCAACCCCATAAAACATATACATATATTCTTGACCATGTGTTTTAAAAATAAACTTTTGACTGTATGCATAGAATAAACGCTAATTGTGCGCACAAGGACATATACATATATGATGTATGTTTTGATAGTAAAAACGCTTGCTGCTTGCCACGTGCGTTTTCTAATTGCCAAAATATGGAGATTCTAAATTAGGAGAAAATCGGGGATATATGTATATCACAGCGTTTGGGCCGTGAATGAGAATTCTGCAATCGGTTACGCCCGACTGCAACGTTCTTACTTGTTGTTATTGCTGTTGGTGTTGACTATTGCCATTCGGCATTGGTTTTGGCAACAGAACCGATCACCATCATTATCACAATCATCATCATCATCATCATCATCATCATCCGCAGCAGCAGCAGCAGCAGCAGCAACATCATAATGACTGCCTTGTTAGTTGCTGCTGCTGTTGCGTGGCGGCAACAACTTATGGAAAGCACACATCAAGTTGTGCAACAACAATAACAACAAGCTGGTGAGGAGCAGGATGATAATGTTGCCGCCGATGATGATGATGATGATGGAATATGTAGGCTCTTATAAACTTGAGCTTCTGGGTGGCGACGCGTAACAGCTCACAACTCACACACACACAGACAGGCCACAAACATTCAGGAATACAGATACAAAAGCTCTTTCATCGCATGACAAGCTGAAACATTTAAACAAAACAAAAAAAAAAAACAAAAAACAAAAAGCAAACAAGCGGTTGTAGCGGAGGCGGCGTCAACAAAAAAAAAAAAAAACGAATTGCCAAAAAAAATAATACAGCTAAAATTGTTGTTGGGCAGACACACACAGCTACACATATTAATTAATATGTGTATGTATTTGTATAAATAAATAAGTAAATATATATACATATATATATATATATATATATATATATATATATATATATATATATATATATATATATATATATATATACTATATATATATATATATATATATTTATATATATATGCATGCTTGTCGCTCATGCAGTTAGTTTAAAAAGAAAAGTGAAACTATATTTCAGTAGTATTCCCTTCTGGTTTCGACTCAAGAAACTAATCTGAATATATTGCTTGCATGATACAAGAGTGTTACTGGAAACACTAAATGTGAGAGGGAGACAATAAACTGAGCTTTGCAAGGGAAATTATTTCCACATAAAAATAAAACACAAATTCGTATTAATTATCTTGAATGCCTTTAAGTTATGTATTATAAGTTGAATTATTTAAGTATAGTTTAATTTCAATTTCACTTCGAACTTTAGTATTATTTTCGCTATATGTTTATATTTTCACACAACATTGATTAATATCAACAAATTGAGAATATTGTACTAAGAAAGAAAAATTGACGCAAAGAAAGAGCATGTCAATGTTGAAATACCTGCGTAATCATATCAATAGTAGAATGTCAAAACAACCAAGAAAGCTCTTGAACTTCAATGAACTAATCTTCCATGAGTTCTACGCCTCATTTCTACATACATAACAAACAACTTATATGAGTATACTATGGACTGTACTATCGGAACTTGATTGTTCAATAATGTCGATAGACTTTCTATACAAAATTTTTAGAATGTGATCATGACACCTACATATGTATATGTGTTTGCCAAACCCAATACAACATTTCTAATATATGAAATACGTTTTTTATACCCTGAGCCCATTGAATAATGTTCCAATTCCAGTTAAAGACAAAAAAGTAATAATTTAAATACTTTGCATGCGAGCTGCTCATTTGATTGCTTTTATCAGCTGTTTCTAGCATAGTTGCTCATTAGCATAAGTATTCGCACATATATGATATCCTTTCTTCCCTTATAATAGTTCGATCTCTAAATGCAAGATGTCTGTCCCGCCTTCTCGACTTCTTCGATTTCATCTATTGTTTCCAGATTCCTACCTAATGCAAGTTTCTTGTTGCGCGAAGCGCATAACATTTTCCGCTGCAATATGCAGCGGAACGAGTCGTTTTGCCATTGCCAATAATCCGCAGCGACAGTTGGCAAAAATGCAATTAAAAAATTTTCACTTTGTCGACTTTGTATCCCTCCTCGGGTGTCTGTGTGTGTGTGCGTGCTCTTTCGATTTGCTTGGCGTAAGTTTGACAGCAGCTGAGCCCTGCTCACTTTCCCAACTTGCTTCAGCTGAAAACATTCTTTCATTTAATAAAATGCGTGCCAAGTTGACAATTTCCCTCCCTTTCTTCTATTTTGAACCTCTTGGCTTGCGAAGCAGCCAAAGAGCCAAGGAGCCAAGGAGCCAAGGAGTCAAGGAGCCAGGGGCCAAGGATAAAGTCGCTTAGCAGGACGAAACTAAAGTTTTTCGCCCAATTTCGACATTGCTCATTGCCTGTGCCACGCCCAGCTGTCAGTCAGCCAGCCAGTTGAGCAGGGCGAGGAGAATGGGAACTGTCGAGTAGGCCGCAACAGTTGTCGTCTAGGCCTGTGACGTGGCCAGGTGTTGCCAGTCAGCCATAGCGTGCGTGCAGGGCCTGGGGCGCTCTTTCGGCCAAGAAGGTGTTGCAATGCGCTAAAGACTCCGCTATCCCCGCCGTTTGGGCATATGCTTAGTGTATTCGCATGGTGATGAATGATGGATTTGCATCGCTCCATGGATGCGTGTAAACAAATAATCTAGGTACGCCTGCCAGCTGAGAATGTGGACAAGGTAACTGGAAGCTGGGAGCTGAGAGCTGAGAGCTGGGAGCTGGGAGCTGGGAGGTGGGTTCAGGGCTCAGTTCAAAGGAAGCAACCGAAAACATGTGAAGCACTGGACCACACACACTCACCGAGAGGCAAAAACAAAACAAGTAAAAGTGCTTTAATTAATAATGTCCGACTTGAAGATATCCTTCAATTACTGCGTGAATTTCGAATCAAATAACAGAGAATTATGAGTTGATTATTCCACTTTAATTGATACACTAAGTGGATTCTCTTCTCCACCTTCCCAATATTATATGGATAGGTGTAAGTCTTTAGTGTATTTATTTATATTTTTACATATTCTTCTCTATAGCCCTCTGAAGTTATCATGATCTATTATTTTAGTTGTTTAATAATAAATATATATATAAGCAATTCAGTTTAGTTAGTTTACACTTAGGTTCCCTTTCTTTGGTTCCTAGACATGTTCGCCTAATTTTACTTATAATCTTAGCTTAAAAATCTACTGTGGCTTCGGTCTACAGGGTATGAAGAGAGGACGGCATACAAAGACCAAAATCAAAAAAGTATAAAAACTCGGCCAGGCTGTTGTGGCATACTACATCGCCGTATTGATTATTGTGATCTGCCGTGTGCTTCGGCTCTGTGGTAATTATGCAGGCAAACTGAAGAGACAGCTAGAGCGTAAAAGAGACGGCCGGAGTGAGCAAGAGAGGGAGAGAGAGTAGCGCATAGAGGGGCGCGGCTGTCATTTATTTTAAACGATTCTTTTACACATGTCGGAGGCTGTCGCCGCTGCAGCCAGCAGTCAGCATTCTCTGCTCCCGCTGCTGCTCCCTCTGCTGCTCTCTCTGCTGCTCCCTCTGCTGCTCCAGTCATTGACGTTGGCATGCCAATCATTTCGCGTTGATGAAGTGCGAGTGTGAGGCAAAAATGTTGTACCAATAAGTTGGAAGCGACGAAAAAGTGAAGCGGTAGAGTAGCATGAGTAGCAGCAGGAAAGCAGCCCAGAGATGCAGAAGCTGCAGAAGTGGAACTTGACGAGAATGAAATTGGACTTGGAATAGCGTTGGTGTGAAGGATTCATTGAACTACTAGAAGCAACAATTAAAATAATGAGAAATATTAAGTAATGGTAGATAGAGGGAGAGAAAGAAAATGAGATAAGGGGGAAGGAATTAGTGCTGCGATCTAATAAGCCGAAGCATGCGAAGATTAGATTAAAGTAGGATTAAAAGTGATGAGTAAGCCTTCAATTCAAGGCTAAACAAATCAGAAATTAAAATTGGGAATGGAGCCCAATGGATGTACTTAAGAGTTTTAAGAGAAAGCAGAAACTGGCAATGAAATTTAGATTCAGAATATTTCCACATAACTCATAAACGAAAAATCAAATTAATTCAATCCGCGATCAAAGTTTCTAGTTGAGTTTCACACGATAATGTGAGCAGTTAGGGGACAAACCTGAAAAGAGATTGTTTTTCAAAGGAGACATTTTTGGCACTTCACAAATTATTGGATTAGCCACAAGTGCGCGATATATACAATCATGATATCGCTTTGAACAAAAATATCATTCGTAGTGCTATTGCCACCCCAGCCTTCCCGTATAAATGAGAAGAGTGAAGAGACAACAAACAAATACACACACACACACACAAACACTTACTCCGTCAGTCAGTCAGGCAGTCATTCCACCTTTTTGTCAATAATTAAATTGTTGAAAAATGCAACGCAGCGCCGCTTGGGCCACCACCAGAGCCAAAGTCGGGGCTGAAAGGCCGAGCAGCGCCTTGCATTATGCATGAGGCTGGCTTGGTAGGGCTCTCCTCGCTGCCTGACTGGGACTAGCCGGAACGGGGACCTAGTTGGCTCTGCCTGCTTTCTGCGTGGCCCTTGAGTTATGCGCTTTAGGGGCGCCTCCAAGGTTGACCCTTTCTTGTTTAGCCCTCCCTCTTCAACGTAGGTACTGTATTCCACTGTTTTTGGCTTAAGCGATGTTGGCTCATTTCGTGTCTGGCAGGGCCATGTCGCTGATTAAGTCACTTACATTTTGCACTGCTTTTCTAACTAATTTGCTGTTAATTTGCAGCTACGAGCTGCAACCAGGCTCCAAAAAAGTTCATTTCCTGCCCACCGCAGCGCATACGTAACAGCTTTTTGGCGTTGTCAGAATTCCGGGAACACCCCGACGAGACAACAGACAACAATAAATTGCACAGCCTGCTTGGCTACTTGGCTACTTGGCTACTCAGACAGACCAAAAGACCGACAGGCCCTAGACAGTCAGACAAACGGACAGACGAACAGACGGACTGACTTGGTTCTAAGTCAACGTCAGCATTCTGTAAGCACATGGCGAAAACAATACTAAATACATAACGTAACAATATATGCCATTAGGTAACACACGGAATATCCGAGCCAAGTACATCCATAAATAGCCAACTAAATACTCAGATACTCTTTCAAAAGTACATACTATCTATGTTGATATATTTGATTATTATACTGAAATGCTCTCGCGCTCACGCTTAGCTCCCTATAACTGTGTAATTTATATCAACTATATAATATAGCATAATATATTGCTTACAATTATTATCTTAGATCTCTTTTAATGTGCCTGATTAAAAATGAATAAACTCGTCAAAGTACAAAATTTTTCATTTATTATTTAATTTTCTCATTTAGCTATTACTGAGCAAGAGACTTTTTTAAATTATTAATATATTAATATAGGTAATCTTTAAGATTATCATATTCAAAATATTATAGATATATAGATTATGATTACAACTGTTGTTTTCAAAGACATTCAATGGGTTCACGACTGAATAAAATTATATAATTGTCGCATTTTAATTCTCCTCAATGTTAATAAGAAAAAAAAAAAAAAAAAAAAAAAAAAAAAAAAACTATAACAACAAGTGATGGATGAATGGCTTTAAAACACATGTACCTAAATCAGCAAAATGCAGAACTCAAGAGCCGTGTGTGAATTTCACAATCTGTTGATTTTTGATTTGTGGAATAAGGAGTAAAGAGCATAGAATGGCGAGAGGAGAGTGGCTGAGGGAATGGTTGTGGCTGAAAGTGAAACTGAGACATGGACACGATCTGCAAGTGCATTGAAATCGAGAGCTCAGAAGGCGCGTCTAGCAGCAGGCGTGGACAAGGCAGCGGCTGAGCGCCTGCATTCTGTAGCTGAGCGAGCAACTGAATCAAATGAATGTCTTCCGTGTTTTTTCTTGGCACCACTCGGATTACATTTGACTCAGAGCTGAAGCTGTTGCGGCTGAGTGGCGCTCGGCTTTTGTTTTATTTTGTTTTTGATCGAAAGTCACGTGCCATGCATAAAGAAACGCATTTTATGTTTCATTTGTTGTTGCTGCTTTCAATGAAAATAAAATTAAAAATCAAAAATAAAATTAAAAATCAAAAATAAAATTAAAAAATAAAAAACACCCGTTGGTTTGACAAAAACAAAAAGAAAAACAAACACAGCAAAAGCAGCAGCAGCAAAGAACGGTTGATGGGGTAGAAGAGCGCAGTCGAGCAGTGGGGAGATAGGAAAGGCATGAGTCGAAGTTGGCAGCCTCATCAATGGGGCAGCCCCCGAAGCAGGCACATTAATTAAGGCAAAGGCAAGAAGAAAAAAAAAAAAAAAAAAAAAAAAAACATAAGAAGCTATATATAAACAGACAAGCACATAAATACATATGCAGAAGTAGCGTGCATGCATGTGTGCGCCTGCTTGAAGCGCAGCTGGCCACTTCGGTTAATGTCTTCGTGCGATTGGGGCGGCATCTTCGGCAATGCTGCCCGCTGTCGCAGCGCACGCTGCCGTTGTTGACGGCGCAGCTGGCGTCAGATGCGCTCGGATTTTCGTTTGCTTTGCGCGCGACTCTCATTTTGAGTTTGCTCGTCAAAGCAGACGGAAGCATCAGCTTCAGCTTCCGAACTACGCGCGTGACTGAGCTTTCTAGTGCGTGTACGTGTGTCCGAGTGTGTCCTTGCGTGTGTGTATAGCAAAAGCAGACGGAAAGCTTTGCAATACCGTTTTGCGAATACAAATACTGCTAGCAAACGGACAATACGAGACAAACGATGCGCGCTCAAAAAAGTGCTAACACCAAGCTGTAGCAAAGTGAGTGTGTGTATGTATGAGTGCGCGTGTGCTCTGCGAGTGTGTATTCTTGTGTTTACGGGAGACATGTGTCGTTAATTGCTCAGCACGGCAACAACAGGTGGCAACCCCTGCTTGAGAGACCAGGCGCCCTTTATGGTAGCGTTGCCCATTTGCTGCGCCTCCTGCGAATTCTCAGAACTTGAATTCCCCCAAAACCTAGCCCGATGAAGAAGATGTTGTGTTGTGGGCGTGTGGCCCGCAATTAGGCAATCTAACAGTTCCAAGAATCGATTCAGTGCAGTCAAAATATTAATTGGCTGGCCCCCTCCAATAAATTGAAAGCAAAGCCAAGCACTTGAAAAGCTACCGCGCTGCCCTGCTAAAAATGATTTCCTTTTTTTTGTGCTAGCTAAAGAAGTTGTCACAGGCAAAGGCAACGGCAAGGGCGACGTGTGTCAAAGGTTTGACAGGCCTTAATTGTAGAAAGAAGAAGAAGAAGCAAGGCACCAAGAGCGGGATTTGGCATTGGGTTTGTCAAGCTCTGCTGATGAGGGGTCCGAAAGTTGTCGAAGTGACCAAGCAGTAGAGTTAAAACAGCTGGATAAAAAATAAAAATAAAAATCAAATAAACCATTGTTGTGAGGGATAAGCAAAGTCAAAGCGAATGATTTATAGCTAGAAATGGAGTTCATTTGGGGCAGCACTTAAATTAAAGGATCATCTTAAAACTAAAAGTATAGAAAATGTTCTCGATAAATTATCTTATATTCAGTACTTTATATTATTCCCTTTAAATAGAGTTTATGTTACAGATTTGTAAATTAGATATATATAAAGAGAATATATATTGCAAATTGCAAATTAATTTTTAATTTTTTTTTTAATTTTAAAAGCGTAAATTCAAATTGATTTGTTTCTATGTACTTTTTTTTTTTTGCAATCAAAATAAAGAATACAACTCATCTTCATTCTGTTATTTTTCGAACAATGTCGTATATATATTTGCAAAAGGAATTTGCTGGGATTTTCTTATTGAGGAATTCCTATAGAGAGAGTTTGTGCTACTCGACAGATCTACTTGTAGTACTAAATTATTTATATGCAATTGAATATAATATGCAATTTGTTGGGCATTAATAGTATTAAATAAAAATAAAATATATCAAGGAATAAATGACGTAAATATTTTAGAAGTTAGGTAAACTTTCACTATATAATTTATTGTTTCTTTGTGCATATGACTTTTGCTTGTTTTAGTGCAGCAAAATTTAGAAAGAAACACGACCACATTCACTGAAACTGAAACCTCAACTGAAAATCGTAACTAACGAGTGAATTTCTTAACTAATTCGATTTAGGGCGATTGCGAACCGTTAACGGGCCATAAAACTTGAGCGCTAAACTATCAAGTAACAGAAGCCAGTATACAAATCAAAAATGCGACGTCCGTCAGGACTTGTGCTTGTTGAAGTAGTGGTGCTGCAGCTCCTGCAGTGTTTTGTTCAGCTGAGTGCTGAGATTGCGCATACGCCGCTGACCAGCAATCACATCAGCCAGGACTCGTATGTCCCGTCGCCGTCCAGCTGCCCGCAGCGTCTGGCCTTCGATAAGATGCTGGGTAGCATCGATGACGTCGAGGATCTCTATGTGGATGTGCCCATCCACATCGCACTCGAGCAGCGGCAGAAGAAGCGGTAAGTCCATCAGCTTTAGTGGTTGCAGACGGAATATCTTCGCCAAGTATCCAAATATCCGTGTGTTCCCATAATTTAAGTAATGCGCCTAAGTGTGCTGGCGACGCCGCCTGTCACACAAATCAAATGATGTCCAAACAATAACGAAATGCGCCAGCCATCCAAGGGACGAACAGGACACATTCAGAGTGGGGACGGGTACCGGGTATCGGGTACCGCGTGTGCGGGAATTTAGCAGAAGAAAAATACAGAAACCAACAAAAATAATTTATAACCACGACGTGTGGCTGGCCAAACAAAAACCAGCGCCAGATTTTTACAGTTGCCATAAATATTAGCAGTGTGTGCGTGCGTGTGAGTATCTGTGCTGGCTTTTCTTCCTCTTCTGCTTGCTTCTCGAAGTAGTGTGTGTGCGTGTTTGTATTTGTGTGTGTGCTGCTTCTAGGCCGCAGATGCGGCCGTGTTGCACGTGGCGTATGAGTAACTTTTTCATAATTCTTTGTTATTTTGGCTGTTTTTTCATACGACATGAACACATTGAAAAGTGGGATTTGGGATATGACGAGTTTGTTGAAACGTATGTAACAAATGAGTCAGGTCTCATCGATTCTGGAAATTGACTCAAGTTTCGCAAAATCAAATTAATTTAAGTTCAATTTCAATGTATCCATTATATGAAAGAATTTTCATTTCTTATTCGCGTAATCAATTGGCAACTGGTAATCAGCGTCAAGCTCTCGCTTCTCTATATATACTTCAAAATGCATCCTATTAGTAGAAACACTACTGCAGCAGAATTGTGTTTCAGTTGTCAGCTCGAAATGCAGTGTTGAAGTTGCCTTTGACTGCGTAATAAATATGTGAATTTCGTGTTTCATGTATATATTATGCATAAATGCAGACTATACAGCCTGTCTAACATACAGACTGGTCCTGCAGCACGGTATCTTCTAGTCCGGCACTTCCGACTAGAGCCTGAATACTTGCTTATATTTTGCGCCTGTTTGGGCCTGGGCCTGAGCCTGAGCCTGAGTCTGCGCCTGGGTCAAGAAAAGCTGTCACGTTTTCGCTTAGCACGCGCTTGGCAGGCATTTTGTTTTCTCGATGTATATACTCTAATTTGTCGCTGGGCTTATTAACATAGTCGTCAGCCAGTTACTAAGCACAACAAGAGTAATTTTTTGAATACCAGGTGTTCTTACTGGTTTAAGTTGTAGCAAAGTTATATCTTATTAATAAAATATTACTATTAAAATTCTCATAATTATAAACTTATTTTGACCAATAAACAGCTTCGTATTGGTTAAATGGAATCAAGGAGACAATTTGTGTTAATTCTGAATGGATAGCAAATTGTTATAGAACCTCTGGGTTATTAAAGATTCCTTTAAAATGCACCGACTATTTGAAATAGCAACTATTACATATTATTTATGCACTGTTAGTTGGTTTACATAGGGTATTCTAAAATCTATATTGCAATTAAATTTTGCCTCTCAAATGTCAAAAAAAATGTTTGGCTTTTATTTCGTTAAGGAACGTGAGAAGCCGTTGGTTTTGTGTACTCATTCACGAGCTGAAAGACAATATCAGTTTGGTGCACTATCCATCTTGTTGGTGCTTGTTCTTCCATAGAGACTTGAAATTTAGTAAATGTAATTAAGTAAATATACTGATATATGTTCATTTTTGAAATACATTGTACAATATATAAAGACTTATTCCACAATCTAACAGTTACGTTAGTGTAGGCTCCTGCTAAAGATAGGCCAAGAATTGTGTGTTGTCGCCTACAGAGGGCGTGACGTGTCCATTAATAACTGTATACTCTAAAGTTGTGCAGTTAGTAACAAAAAATGTTACTAATTATCTCAATTCGGATCAAAGCTATATCGAATAGTTTTGGAGCTTCACGTCCAAACTGGAACTTAGTTACTTGAGACTCTTTGCTCATTTTATGCGAACTGTTTTTACTGTTTTTGGGCGGTGAATGTGTATTATGCAGTCAGTAGCATCCGACTGCAAGAGTCTTATGTGTTTTTATACCCTGAACCCATTGAAAATGGGAATTCAGGGTATAATAGTTTTGTGAAAATGTATGTAACAGGCAGAAGGAGAAGTCGCAGACCCCATAAAGTATATATATTCTTGATCAGCATCGAAAAATAAGTTGATCTAGCCCTGTCCGTCTGTCCGTCCGTCCGTCCGTCCGTCCGTCTGTCCGTCTGTCCGTCTGTCCGTCTGTCCGTCTGTATGAACGTCGAGATTTCGGAAACTACAAAAGCTAGAGAGCTGAAATTTTACATGAATACTCGTATGTTAGCTACGCAGTACGAGTTTGTTTTGTTTTTTCGATAACTCATCACATTTCCAAATTATCGATAAAAAATCGAAAATTCGTTTACATTTTTTTGGTTTTTTGGGCGTAACTTCTACACCGTTTCAGTTAGAGACTATAAATTAATTTTTTTAGATAGATATTATGAATACGCAGATTATGTAATTTTCAGATTTTGGATGCCACGCCTCCTTCGCCCTCAATTTGAAAAAAACGCATTTCAAATACTAGAGACTTGCAATTTGGCAAATAGGTACATTTAGATGCTCTTAATATATTCCGAAAGTTTCCTGAAGATCGTCCTTCTAGAAATGGAGTTATAAGCGTCCAAAGGTCAGCCCAACCCACCCCCAAGCCACGGCAGCAACTGCGCAGTTAGCAGAGCGCGCGCTCATAAGTGCGTAAATAAGAAGAGTATCACTTTTTGGCAGGGTTCAGGGGATCTCGTAGTCGAGCCGCCTCGACTACAGCCTTCTTACTTGTTTCTTTTGGTTTAGTTCGTTTTGTGTTTGCTGAAATGGTGCTTGGCTGTCGGCTGTGCGCAGTGTTCGAATAACTTTGATCACTGCTGGCATAGAATGTCAAGCATTCAAATTAATATTTGCACTCGCAGTCGCTGCTCTATGTGAGACTGTTCTCTTGGCTTTATTGTCGCGGGACAAGCTCTCACAGTTCCAAGAGCTGCTGGAGCAAAACTCCAAGTGCTCTTGCAAGTGCTCCGATTGCGGCCTGCAACGGCTAGTGGCTGCTGCCTGTGGATCCAGTGTCGCATCTCGTGTTTCTCTCGTTGCTCACGGAGCGTGTGAAAAGGAGCGCAATGTGTACTACAAATTAATAGCGCGTGCAGTCATTAAGAGTTTGGCAAGAATTAAACGATCTCTCTCTCTCTCTCTATCTGGCTCTGTCTCTCTCTCTTTCCCTTTCTCTGTCTCTCTCTCTCTCTCCTTCTCTCACTCCCTGTCTCACTTTGGAGCAAGGAGGAGCTAAATGCGAGCTAGATGCTGGCTCCTGCGCAGGCGCAATCAAGGCGCAACTTTAGTTGCCTCTTAATATTGCTCTGTGCCAACAAATCATAAATATCAATTTAATGACTTAATTCGATATATGTATATATGTATATATATATGTATGTGTATATGGAAACTCGAACTGAGAATTGTAAACTGGGACTGGGCCACGCGATTGCGGACCACTGACCACCTGTAGCACATACGCACAATTTGCCAGTGGCCCGAAAATCAAAACAAACTGCAAATCAACAAATTTGTTGTTAATGTGTTGCTGTAGCTGTAGCTGTAGCTGTTGCTGTTGCTGTTGCTGTTGCTGTTGCTGTTGCTGTTGCTGTTGCTGTTGTTGCTGTTGTTCTTTATGTTGTTGGTGCATTTTTATGTGCGCCGCAGGCTCAAGCGTTGTAAACAACTTTTATGGCCAAAGCTTCCCCCTGTGGGCTGCTTTATGGCGTGAAACTATTTATTTGTAAGCATATCAAAGAAGCAACAATAAAATAGCAACAACAACAGTAACAAAAATTGTTTTGATCATAAAAACACGCTGCATAATGTTCATCCAGCGAACTGCGCACTGCGCAGACCTTCATTTGACGACTTTTCGTCTTGCCACAAAAAAAAACTTATAGTTTCTTATTTTTAGCCCAAGACTTGTCGCAAATGTATGCGTAGCTGTAGCAGCTACTGCAAGTGCAACTGCAACGTCAACTGCATCCGCAACAGCATCTGCATCTGCATCTGCATCTGCATCTGCATCTGCGCCATAGACAGACAGTTGGGCGTCGCAGCCTGGCGAGACAGACGCAGTTAGTCGCTTAGTCAGCCCATCAGACGCTGCTCGGAACGCCATAGTTCAATAGTCTAAAATTTCACCAAAAAGCAAATAAACTCACTCACACACGCATTCACTAAGTGCGCGTTGTGCCCATTTTGTGAGTGTTCTGTGAGTAATCGAGTGAATGTGAATGCAAACGCGAGTGCGATTGTGAATGTGAATGTGATTGTGATTGTGATTGTGAATGTTTATTTCAGAGTTCGGACGAAGCGCATTGCTTGAATCATTCACACAAACTAAAATCTATGCGTAATTTCAATAATTTGTACGCTCGCAGTTTGATAAGTTTATTTTTCGCATTCCAAATTTTAAAGACCTCAGATCTATATACATACATACATATGTATACATAGCTGAAGTAAATACTAGATAGTAATGACCTCTTGTTTCGATCTCAGGTATGATCATATCAATCAATACCTAAAGCATGGATCAATATCCATATAATAGTTCTTGGTTTCTCTTTTATATTTTCGACAGTTATTTCACTTTTATCTCTTCAAGTATTTGTACTTAACAGAAAATAAATAAATATTATTGAAGGTAAATGTATTCTGATTGAGCCTCGTTCGTTTCACTTTCCCAATTGGTATTCATATTGACAAACAAATTTAAACTAATTTTCGAATTATTTTTGTATTGGCTTAATGAATAGTCGCAAGAGAGGGAATATTTTCAAACTCAAAATATTTATTATTTGAAATTTCTTAAGCAAATGCTTTAGCTTTTATACTGATTGCTTGTTCATGTTACGTAAACTAATTTCGTCCTTTTTTATGCTTTTGCAAGATTTCTAATCTGTGTGTGTTTGATTTAAAAATCGTGAAGTGGCAAAGTTGTAAGCGAAAAGTTTTTGTCTTTAGTTTTTATGGTTTTCATTATTTTGTCAGCAGTATTTTACGAACTTTATTTCGATAGCTAGTTTTGGCTGGGCCAAGAGTGGGTAAATATGCTACTTATAACAATATTATCAGCGACAGTTGAGCGCGCAGTTTATTTGCTCTAGCAGAAATTCATTCAAAGCTGATTGTCAATCTGTGCGGAGAGGGAGCAGCCAGTTCGTTGCTGGGATTTGGGGAACTGAAAGCTGAAAGCCGGCAGCTGGCAGCTGGCAACCGGGAGCAGGAGGGGAGTCCAGACCGAAGAGCGACAGACCAACTGAGTGTCTGCCTGACTGTCTCCTTGTTTTTCATGCCGTCGCTTTTGATAGTTGCAAAAATAGAATTTTGTCGCTGATTTTAAGTATTTCGCGTGAAAACTACAACTACCAGACACGACCAGACCAGACAAGGAAGACAACAACAACAACAACAACAACAACAACAACTGCTCCACAAAAAAAGTCAACGACGACTCCAAGAAGCACATCCACATTGACGAAGTCGTCGTCGTCGTCGTCGTTGTAGTTGCTCCGCTGCCTTCCTTCAATCGCAAATTTATGTGAATTGAGTCAATTTTTATGGCTTAGCTAGTTGGCTTGTTTTGTCTGCCTGGCCGGCTATTTACAGGACTTTGCGTCGCTTAACGGGCGTAAAACGCACCACTGGAGCCACCGCCCTGAGCAGCTGCCGCCGTTCCTTATGCCACTTGCCGCGCCGCCTGCCCTGCCGCAGTCGACGTCTGTGGGCTCGATAGCCGTAGATCAGCTCGCCGAGAAATGTCAGCGTGGCGCTGCAAATGCCCACAATTAGGATGCCAAACGGACCCATTAGATGTTCCGTTGTCAAGACGATGACGGTGGCCGCGAAGTCCGGACGCATCTTTGAAATGCGATTTAGATAGGTGTTGTTGTATCGGAAGTCCGAGTCGATCTTCTCAATGATGCCCACATCGCGCATGTAGCGAATGATCATGTTCATCTCGTAGATGAAAGGGAAGCCGGCCTTCATGATCAGCTGCATAGGGCTGATGAAGACGTTCTGGGGAAAGGCGTAGATGTCGTCCGCGTACAGGTTCTGCATGATGTACATTCGACTGCTCAGTATGCAGCGCTTGCCCTGCTCCACGAACTTCAGGTTTTGGGTGCGCGGCCTGAATTCCTTCGAGGAGTTGTAGGCCTTGAATATCCACATGTCGTCCTCATTCTCGAACCAATCGCGGCTCTCCTCTTCGCCGCCAAAGGGTATGCCGGCAGCCACCAGCTCCTGTATATTGTCTATCTGGTGCAGATGGCCCGGGTCTTGGAACGTGGATATCATCTTCGAGGTGTATATCGCCACCACATTGATTCCGTACAGCGTCAGCATCACGAAGAAGACGCGCGTCGCCTCGCAGACAGGTCGCTCCTGCACTGCAATGCATATGGACACCGCCAATGCATTAATACCCGTCAAGCTGAGCGGTTGGAAGTACTGCGGCTCTGGCAAGAGCGAGACCAGTGTGTACCAGCAGAGCCAGCTCAGCAGCAGCACCAGCAGAAAGCAGATCCAGGTGTACGGCTTAAAGATGCCGACCATGGCCTGCCAGGCAGGTCGTCGGTCCGCCACCTTGGTGAACCAGGTGTGTGCATCCTGTAAGTAGCTGTCACTGCCCCAGAAGATGCCTACGACCTCGTTGTCCGGGTAGAAACCACCCATTATAAAGTCGCATTCGCCGTCCTCCAATTTGCCGAGCAGACCATTCCATTTGCCCTCCTCATCCATTTCGCCTCGGGTGTCTCGAGTGCATGTTTGATTTACCTGCAATCGAATGAGAAATTTTCTATACTCATCCCCATCCGTCTTTCTGTATGCCAGGAGTGCTTCTCTATATAGCGTGCGTTACCTACCAAGAACTGCAAGCGATTGCGCATAAAACCCAAAATTCGCATCTCGATGCCCACGATGCAGTCCTCCTCGACGAAGGGCGCCGCAATGGAAGCGCAAACGTAGAAGGTGCAGTTCTTCGGGCTGAAGCCACTTATGTAGTCCGACATGGCAACATGGACGGCATGGGCTGAAGGATACAACTGACCGTCCCTGCACTGGCCCACGCTCTGCACGCTAAGTACGCGACAATCGACATTGCTGTAGTAGTCGTTAACCAGGAGGTTGTAGTTCGTGGGGGAGTCGGAGAAGATGAGAGCTACGCGATGCACGTAGAAGTTGCTCATCAGATCATTGAAGATCTTCGAGGCGACGGTCCAGGGCTTCTCCCACATCTGGACATTGTTGAACAGCACCAGGAAGCGAGCGCCAGGATTCCACGAACGACTCTTGCTGACATGATGGCTCATAAGCTTGTGTAGCCGTTCCACGCTGTCTACGACAATGACATAGTTGTCAGCCAGCAGTAGCTCTCCGAAAAACTTATTGGTATTAAAGCGATCCGCGATGACGCGCAGCTGGAAGAACTGCCTCTCGGGCTGCGGCTCCGGATCGCTGATGACCTCGTTGATGCGCTTGCTGAAGCCTTGCTGGATGAGAGCGGCGGGCAGGGACATGTTGAAAACATTTGTAAGCATCAGATTGTAGGAGCGCGTGAAACGCTCGAGCGGATTCCGATAGAAGAAGATTTGCGAAAAGCTGTCCAAGCACTCGACGCCCACCTGCCAAGTGTGCAGGCCCACATCCTTCGCTGGCAGCATATAGATAACCATATTGGCTGACTCATTCAATGGATTTACAATGCCACGACCACCAATTGGCAGCTGCATCAGCCACAGCCACAGCAGCAGCAGCAGCAGCAGTCGCCGTTGCGCTAGTTTCAGAAAATTTGGCCGCATTCTGTGTACGTCTGCCTGACGAATGGACAACCAACTGAGCCAAGCCAACTCTTCGCATGGTGGTTTGTTTGTTGTGGGCTGACGTGCAGCGGCTGTGCTGACATTCATGTGCCCTACAATGATACAATTCTACATAGAAGTGAAAGAGTATATTGGTTCGGCCACCGTCTGCCTCTCGTCCAAATGAACGCATTCCATTTTGCTGATAAAGCAGTAAACGTGACAAACCTCACGAATGAATGATGTGTTCTTAAATCTGTGAGCTAGAAACCTTTGGCACTCAGACATACCAGAAAAACCCCAAGCATTCCATAGTCTAGGACTGCTTGACAAACTAAGAATCTTAGTCATATCCATGTATTTAGTTATGAAATCAAAAATAAGCAAATTAATTACGGAGCCTTTATGAAAAAAACCTTTTAAGATCGCTTCATTCTTCATTTGATATATGCATTAAATGCTTAACTTTATCAAATGCTATAGCTCATAATAGTTCCCTACATTATAGTTCAGTATTAAGTTTTATTATTATTTGTATTGTAATATAATCCAATTGAATTGATTGGTTCTAGCAGAACTTAGAGGAGAACTTCATACTCCCCATTAGATTAAAGCATTCCGAATTCGACCAGACCTGGGAAGGATTTATATTTCGCAACATGATGTTTGTGTTATATAATTGACTGCTGTCATCGGCAGCCAGCAACAATAACAACGGCAGTAATTGTAATGACAACATGAAAGGCCTGCAACAGCAACTGCGGCTGAAACATGCAAGGCTTAAATTAAAGCAAATATTTGTGCAGTCGCCGCGGCGCCATCCGAAAATGGCAGCCAACAATGGAGTGCATTAAAACACTCCATCAATTGGCCGGGCAGTCCGGTCATTGTGTGGACCGTGTAGGTGGACGCATGGGCGTGGCTCTATTGGCAAATGGTGTTATCTGGCGGTAGCTGCTCATAAAACTTGAGATGTCCGGCCATAAGCCAAGTCAATGAGTCACTTGACTGCAATAGAGCTGACAGCGCTTCCTTTTCGCCCATTTGAGTATGTGAGTGGGTGTGGGTGTGGGTGTGGGTGTGGGTGTCTTGGTCTAGTGTCATTAGAAGTATTGCTCATAAATTTCGCATTTAATTACAAAGCTAAGCTTTTGGCATATCAACTGTCCAAGGCATGGGCTGTAGAGGGAGCCTAAGGGGAAAATACATTTATACATATATAATACAAATACATTGTATATAATTCTATATGAGTAAATGGACGTCGTGAAGCAAGTTCCATGTTTCGACGGCAACTTTGTTGCAGCGCCAGCTGCCAAAGGCGCTGACTCACTCGCTCGGACGCATGCGAGACAAATTGCGTGCGATAATTTAATGTCATGATTTTTGACAAAGGGCGTCAACAGCTCACTTACTCCGCCCCATTCCGCACCGCTCCGCACCGCTCCGCACCACTCGGCAGCACTCGGCACCACTTCACTTATTCGTATTGTCTCTTGTTTTACAGATTTGTGCTGCAACTAAATAACTCAACGCCTCTGACGATTCTCTTCTCAATGCCCGTGGCACGTCAGCTTTACTACAATCAGACAGGTAAGCTTCCATCTTCCCATCATCCATTTGCCAGATTTTCATACCCCGCTTTCCATTTGGATTGCCAGCGAACGTGCTGCGCCTCTCCGCGTCCAACAAGGGCCCCTCTGTGGGTCGGCTGGTCCTGCCCTGCGCCCTGCGCGGTCAATACGATATCTTCGTGCAAGCACGCCAGGCAGGCGCCCTCAAACTGGAGGCTCAGGCGAAACATCCACATCAGTCGTGGCCCCTGCTCAATCAAACAAATCGCATCGCCATCCGTACCCATAATCGTGTGCGCAAGCGTCAGCTGATCATCAAATGGGAGCGCAGGTGGGTCAAGTATGGGGCCCTTCGTTTTCTAATAAATAATTAAACTAGAGTTAAGGGTAAAGGGGATGAGCACAATATCCCTATCTAGTTGAAATTCAATAATATATGTACATATATGATCCCACTATTTATTGATTACATTTTCATAAACATTTCTAGCACATGTAACAAACACTTTAATACTCATTTACGAAGTGAAGTAAGGTTTTGTGCAAGGTCACGACGTTCGTCCGTCTGCCTGCATGAATGCAAACTATTTCGCCGATATTGAAGCTATTTGACAGCCCAAGATAAAATATGATATGTAGCCAAAAGAAATGTAACTAACCACAAATGTTAAATACGTATTATAAGTTGAAATTCATTTATTTTTATTGAGTTACTGTCTGAGTGGCCTCTTCTATTGAATACACAAAAATCATTTCAACGAAAATTTAATTGCTAAGAATTGAAAATCCATTTTCGATATTGCTGCAAGCTTGTTAAAGAAAACAAGTAAGAAGGCTCTGGTCGAGACGGCTCGACTACGAGATACCCTGAACCCTGCCAAAAATTGATTCTTCTTTACGTACATATATGAGCGCACGCTCTGCTAACAGCGCAGTTGCTGCCGTGGCTTGGGGGTGGGTTGGGCTGAACTTAGGACGCTTATAACTCCATTTCTAGATTAACGATCTTCATGAAATTTTCAGAATATATTAAATCAAAATGTGTCTATTTGCCAAATTGCAAGTCTCTAGTATTTGAAATGCGTTTTTTTCAAATTGAGGGCGAGAGGGGCGTGGCATCAAAAATCTGAAAATTACATAATCTGCGTATCCATAATATCTATCTAAATAAACAAATTTGAATTTTCAATGGGTTCAGGGTATAAAAATAGTTTTTCTGCATCAATGGGGGACAAGGACAATCTGGAAAAACTGTATCTTCTACAGATTAGAGCCATAAATTCAAATCGACAAAATGAATGTGGCCCTTGTTCATTCATTTGCCAAATTCATTTGAAATATTTTCGAGCTGACAGCGTTGTCACCGTGAACGAGGAGTCTGCAGCAGGAAATTTATTACTTGTTTTGAAATCGAAAAAAAAAAGAAAAACATAAAATTGTACAGTTCAGTTAATGTAATCCTCTTCTCTCTTAAAAGCTTCATCTGTAAGTTTTCATCACTCTGCAGTAGGTACATATACATACATATTCTGTATTTATATATATTTACAGATTTCTCTTTTGGTAGATTGCATTTCTTCAATTAAATATTATAATTGATGCCGAGTGCTGGAAACTTGTTTAGAGATGCCTCTTTTTTGAGAGGGAAGCTATAAGCAATGAAATGGCACTGAAATTACAGTTAGCCCTTAAGATAATCGTAACAGAAATGGAAATCTCATTTCGAAATGCTAATGCTCTTTTGTTTGCAATCTGCTCAGTAAATTTGATTACCATGCCATGCATTACTGTCTGGTCGTTCAACGTGTCGAAAGCTCCGCCAGTTCCAAGGACTTCAGCAGCTTCTGCGAAGCTGCCTACGTCTACACACGGCAGCAGCAGCATTCCAGAAGAGGCACGCCTTCTGGTTCGTGTTCAGGCGGCAGCAATACGTTGGATCTAGTGTGGTCAAGGTCACCGAAGCGAGCTCGTCATCTGAATCCGCAGCACAGGTTGCATATTGTCTGCACTGGAGCCCGGACGCAGCAGCAGCTGCGCGGGCTGCAACCGAACAGCAGCTATAGACTGCAGCTGTTCGGCGTGCACCAGCGACTGCAGAACCTGACGCTGGGCCTGGGCAGCATCCAGGTGCACTTCAACCGCACTCACCCAACGGAACTGCGACAGCATGCACTGGCACTACTCAAGATCGGCGGACTGCATGGCGTCCAAGTGTACAGCTACAAGGTACCAGCTACCACGCCCCCACCCAGCTTTATGCGCTATCTGTTGTTGCCGTGCACCGGCAGTGCGATCCGAGTGAAGCTACTGCGCCAGCATCGACAGGTGGCCAACGTGGCAAACATCTACTCGCCTACCTACATTAAGCTGGAGGGCGTGCAGCCCGGCGAACGTTATCTGATGCGCTTCGAGCCCAACGACGTGGACGAGACGCTGCGTGCTCAGAAAGTGCGCGTAAGTAAAAGTTCTCAAAGGCATCAAAATGTTGGTTTCTACTGTTCCGTACCTTACAGCTGGCTCTCAGCACGGAACGCCTGTTTCGTGACTTGCCGGAGCTGCCAGATAACATAACGGTATTCAATGTTCGAACGCGCTGCACGAGCGTAACAATTGCATGGCACGGATCGCCAGACGAGCGGGCCTTGAGGTAGGTGGAGCTACGTAGAAATAATTTAGAATAGCTTCTTAATACAGTAAGTATTTTGTAAGTAGCTTACTAAATAAATCAGGAAATGGTATCATTTATTTAAAATAATTATATATATATATATATATTTTTTTTTTCTCTTATGCCGAACAAACCATGATCAGAATATATATAATTTATATATAAGGTACTCGGCATTAACGGCTCCTGCCGGTTGTGTATGATAGGGTTAGCAGTTGCTGCCCCGACTCCTCGCAGCTTTGGTGTGAAGCTAATCTGTGAAGCTAATCTTCACTTCAATTGTTTTTTAATTTTTCTTCATGTTTAAGAAATCTGCAGATTATATTTATCTGTGACTAGGGATGGGTATAGCTACAGCTTACAGATTGAGGCCTGTTAGTTAGTTAGTTAGTCTTATTATCATATTCCAGATTATATTGTAATATTTTACATCTTATAGTTCAGATTGGCTTATTCATTATATCTGTATTCTCTTGCGACAGCTACTGCGTGATTGTTTTTAGCCTGCCGCAGCGCAGCGGTGCTGAGTTCACAAACTATTGCATGGACTTTGGAGCGTTGCGGATAACGCAGCACAAGAACTTCAAGTACATACGCTGCCGCGAGAAGCTACCTAGGTGAGCAGCGGGACAACACTTGAATTGCAGAAACATTTAGTTTTCTCTCAATTGCAGCAATGCGGACAAGTTAGAGACAGAGACGATTCTCAGCCTGACGCCCGGCGACAGCTACTTGATCTATGTTACCGCCAACCTAAGCATAGGCAAGCCGCTGCCCTATCAGGCGTTAAAAGTACATACGGGCAGCCAGTGCCTTGAGCTCGACTCCCAGGAGCAGCCAGAGTACGACTAGTCCCACATCCAAGCTTGGCTTTGAGAATTCTGTGCGTGTGCGCAGTGCGCCTATCGCTATATATGGAGAAACAAATATGAAAAACTATCCGTCGTTGTAAAGCTACCTAATTCACTAAACTAAACTAAATTAAATTATGCAATACCATACTATACTATAACTATAACTATGCGGGTTTTTGCGATAAGCTTAAAAGACTATAATTTAGGCAAACGTAGCAATGAGTGTGTGTGAGTGTGCGTGTCTGGGGACGCGTTTGTGCTAACAAATTCCAAGTATTTAGACTTTTTTCTATAATTTGTTCAAATATAACCATTTTTTTTATTATTATATTTTTATATTTTTGTTTTTGTGTATTGTTTACGATTGTGTCTGTTGATTGTTTAATAATCAGTCTTTGCAATCTTTTTTCATTTAGCTTAGATTTACGCATAAGCTTTCGCTATTAAGTTCAGTTTACACTAATTTTAATTTAGGTAAGCATAAATATATGAAAATATCTATATAGACAAACAATAGCTATAGATGTACGCTAGTTATGCATGGACAGCGTTGTATTTTTTGAAGCGGCTTAAGCGAAACACAAACTCCTCCTAAGATAACATTTATAAAGCAACCTAAACAACTAATGTGGACAATAAAATGTGCTATGTAGTAATACAATTGGCCAATGCATATTCAAAATACTCGCGAATCATATTGTATGAATAAATAAATCAGTCAAAATCAAATTTCAATATGCTATTCATTAAATTATGCCCAGCTAGAAATGTTTTATGTAGCTCTGATGTGCAGATAAAGACTTTGTTTAAAGTCCGCACTCCCAACGAAAGTCTCGGCCGATCCGCACTTTATTTTGTTGAGGTAAGACCATATTACGTTTACAATGTTGACAGCTGCAAAAAAAGTATTAAAACAATGACTTGACCCATTTATCGGCTCTTCAACAGCATCAACCACCCAAGGGTCTACAAATAAGTATGACGCCATCTGCACGATGGAAAAAAAAAGAAATTTTAGAGTGGCCGGGTCGAATTCACCCATGTTTGTCAGTATGGAATATCGCAGCGATCTTTCTACATAGTTTGACCGAGCAATTGGCTTTGGTCTATTAAGACACCATTTTTCCACATGATCAACGCAGAATTTTGTATAATATTTATTTTTTGTTGTTAAACTATATAATTAATATATAATAATATATTAGACTTTGGAGTCAATGCGTTTTCCACAGCTCCAACAGTAGTATTAGCTTGACAGTACGGCCATTATGTTGCTTAAAGTATTTTATTTGATTGCCAGTTTCCTAATAATATCTCATGGATATACACGTATCTCGAGTATGAAATGCAGACTATTAAATCGGACTAAGTTCGTGACTTGCCGGAGCTGCCAGATAACATAACGGTATTCAATGTTCGAACGCGCTGCACGAGCGTAACAATTGCATGGCACGGATCGCCAGACGAGCGGGCCTTGAGGTAGGTGGAGCTACGTAGAAATAATTTAGAATAGCTTCTTAATACAGTAAGTATTTTGTAAGTAGCTTACTAAATAAATCAGGAAATGGTATCATTTATTTAAAATAATTATATATATATATATATATTTTTTTTTTTTTTCTCTTATGCCGAACAAACCATGATCAGAATATATATAATTAAGGTACTCGGCATTAACGGCTCCTGCCGGTTGTGTATGATAGGGTTAGCAGTTGCTACCCCGACTCCTCGCAGCTTTGGTGTGAAGCTAATCTGTGAAGCTAATCTTCACTTCAATTGTTTTTTAATTTTTCTTCATGTTTAAGAAATCTGCAGATTATATTTATCTGTGACTAGGGATAGGTATTGCTACAGCTTACAGATTGAGGCCTGTTAGTTAGTTAGTTAGTCTTATTATCATATTCCAGATTATATTGTAATATTTTACATCTTATAGTTCAGATTGGCTTATTCATTATATCTGTATTCTCTTGCGACAGCTACTGCGTGATTGTTTTTAGCCTGCCGCAGCGCAGCGGTGCTGAGTTCACAAACTATTGCATGGACTTTGGAGCGTTGCGGATAACGCAGCACAAGAACTTCAAGTACATACGCTGCCGCGAGAAGCTACCTAGGTGAGCAGCGGGACAACACTTGAATTGCAGAAACATTTAGTTTTCTCTCAATTGCAGCAATGCGGACAAGTTAGAGACAGAGACGATTCTCAGCCTGACGCCCGGCGACAGCTACTTGATCTATGTTACCGCCAACCTAAGCATAGGCAAGCCGCTGCCCTATCAGGCGTTAAAAGTACATACGGGCAGCCAGTGCCTTGAGCTCGACTCCCAGGAGCAGCCAGAGTACGACTAGTCCCACATCCAAGCTTGGCTTTGAGAATTCTGTGCGTGTGCGCAGTGCGCCTATCGCTATATATGGAGAAACAAATATGAAAAACTATCCGTCGTTGTAAAGCTACCTAATTCACTAAACTAAACTAAATTAAATTATGCAATACCATACTATACTATAACTATAACTATGCGGGTTTTTGCGATAAGCTTAAAAGACTATAATTTAGGCAAACGTAGCAATGAGTGTGTGTGAGTGTGCGTGTCTGGGGACGCGTTTGTGCTAACAAATTCCAAGTATTTAGACTTTTTTCTATAATTTGTTCAAATGTAACCATTTTTTTTATTATTATATTTTTATATTTTTGTTTTTGTGTATTGTTTACGATTGTGTCTGTTGATTGTTTAATAATCAGTCTTTGCAATCTTTTTTCATTTAGCTTAGATTTACGCATAAGCTTTCGCTATTAAGTTCAGTTTACACTAATTTTAATTTAGGTAAGCATAAATATATGAAAATATCTATATAGACAAACAATAGCTATAGATGTACGCTAGTTATGCATGGACAGCGTTGTATTTTTTGAAGCGGCTTAAGCGAAACACAAACTCCTCCTAAGATAACATTTATAAAGCAACCTAAACAACTAATGTGGACAATAAAATGTGCTATGTAGTAATACAATTGGCCAATGCATATTCAAAATACTCGCGAATCATATTGTATGAATAAATAAATCAGTCAAAATCAAATTTCAATATGCTATTCATTAAATTATGCCCAGCTAGAAATGTTTTATGTAGCTCTGATGTGCAGATAAAGACATTGTTTAAAGTCCGCACTCCCAAAGAAAGTCTCGGCCGATCCGCACTTTATTTTGTTAAGGTAAGACCCACGTATTACGTTTACAATGTTGACAGCTGCAAAAAAAAGTATTAAAACAATGACTTGACCCATTTATCGGCTCTTCAACAGCATCAACCACCCAAGGGTCTACAAATAAGTATGACGCCAACTGCACGATGGAAAAAAGAAGAAATTTTTGAGTGGCCGGGTCGAATTCACCCATGCTTGTCAGTATGGAATATCGCAGCGATCTTTCTACATAGTTTGACCGAGCAATTGGCTTTGGTCTATTAAGACACCATTTTTCCACATGATCAACGCAGAATTTTGTATAATATTTATTTTTTGTTGTTAAACTATATAATTAATATATAATAATATATTAGACTTTGGAGTCAATGCGTTTTCCACAGCTCCAACAGTAGTATTAGCTTGACAGTACGGCCATTATGTTGCTTAAAGTATTTTATTTGATTGCCAGTTTCCTAATAATATCTCATGGATATACACGTATCTCCAGTATGAAATGCAGACTATTAAATCGGACTAAGTTCGACATAAAAGAGTGTGCTCTAAAAGAAATGGCAGGCGGAGTCTTCAGTGCCAGTGTGTATTTGAAAGTGCACCAGCCACCAGATCCAAACTGGATGGTCACTTTCGGCGTATGGAAAGATATAAGCGGATATAAGCCATTTTTCCATAACATATCGTTCGACTTTTGCGGCTTCTTAAAGAACCCGAATCGGTTTCTAATTTACAATTTATTTCATAAGGCTATTTTACCCTTCTCCAATTTAAATCACAGTTGTCCCTACCATGTAAGTAAATAAATTGATTGATATTTTTGAAGTATGGTTTATGTACGTTGTTTCCCTTCTCATTCAGCATGATATCATTATAAAGGACTTTGAACTGACCGACAAAATGTTTACTACTATACCAATACCGAAGGGGCGTTATATGTATAACCTGAAGATAGTCAGCAACTCCTATTATGCGATTGATCTACGATTTTACATAGACGTGGATGTAAGAGAAACGCTTCGAAAGAAATCTGGCTAAAAGTCCAGTAGTCATTAGAGTGTTCAACTGCTTCACTCTTCTCGATAAAGCTTAATATTTATTATGACTACTATGTATAGTAGTCATTTAAAGATTTGCATTGTAAATCTGTAGAATTTTGTTCATACATTTTAACAACTCTATTATACCCCGTTTTCCCATTTTATATGGGTTCGACTGTAGTGTAAAACGCATTAGAAACCATGCCCTTGATCCTCTTAGGTATATCTATTATTGAGCCAATTGCAATGCTAAGAATATGTATTGCTGTCTGTCCGTCTGTTTATTCTCCCATACTGAGAAATTTGATATATCAATTCTTACACATATTTAACTAAATCGTTTTTATTTTGAGTACTTCTTAAGACTCCGAAGTTATCTATTATGTTACTCATTTATTTAATTTATTTGTCAAGTTTTTTTTTTTTTGTTGAAAACCTCTTCTACACACACAGTAGAGCGTCTTATCTTATCCCACTAAAATGAATAAATAATATTCGACAATTATAAGAATCATGAAAATAAAATTGAAGTCATATTTATTCTAGCAGCTGTTGACCACTGCTACTTGATTTACGATGTTATCAGTTTGATTGCTCAATTAGTTATGATGTGAACCGAGCAAATGCTCCACAGATATATGTACATATATATATATATATATATATATATATATATATATTACACTATACACATACTTCAATTTGACATCCAACGCAATATCACTGTGAGCAGTCGCTCGCGTGTGGGTTTCTGCGATGCAAACCTTTCCGACAGCCGATAGCAATCAAATGCGCTGCTAAGCGATAGATAAGATTGAAAGATAGCTGGCGATAATCATTAACAAAATGTTCAACACACACTAGTAGCAGGTGGCAGGTGCGACAAGCAAGAAAGTATTTGAGTTCTCCTCAGTCTCCAAATATTAGTTCAGATTGATGCCCGAGCAGCTGAAAGTTTTTTGTTGCATACTCTCGGGCGGAGTCTTAAATGGCATCGCGAATGCTAATTATTGACACATCGGACGAATTCCATCCGCTGCTGAATGCAAGTAATCTCAGTCAAATACATAGCACACCACGTTATATATTCGCCTTTTTGGTGTCGGTGCTCTTCATCTGCACTTTCGTGGGCAACATCAGCGCCTTGTTTGTGAATTCGAGCCGAAATTTGAGACCCTTCTTTCGCGCCTGTCTTATCTCGCTAGCCTGCAGCGATCTCATCTACTGCGTCAACTTCAGCACCTCCAATATGGCATTCTTCACTGCTGACTACCTTGAGTTCTGGGTGCGATCCTTAGCTCATGTAGACAACTTTTCGACACCTGTGCTAAATTTGATTGTTTCAGATACTTGGCTCCTTTATGTGCAACTTTGTGCCGTTCGTCAACACCACAACAGTGCTGTGCAGCAGCTTTATGCTTGTGGCGATTGCGCTGGATCGATATATGTCAATAAGGCGCGCTACCTTCGGCATTTGGAATCCTCACTGGGTATTCTGCGCTCTCTGCATCAGTGGCATTTGGTTAGCCTGCATGGGCGTGGCTGTGCCTCTCTTCTTTATCTACAAGCCGATCCGTGTCTATATACAAACCACAGACGATCTGATAGTGAGTGAAATAAAGCAGGTGATGATGTGCGTCGGCAAAAGGGTGAGTGAGAAGTACTTAGCTGAACAAAACTATGCGCTAGAATAGTGAGTAAATCACTTTGAGGACGAGCACTACGTAAACAACTGATATTTTCGCATATATGTATGTATACATATACAGCTATTCTTAGAATATGATCTAATTATTAATATTAACTAGAAATATTTCCGCCTTCTTGTGCGACTCATTTGAAACCAGCAGACTTCTGACACAATATAACAGAACATTCAAGGGAAACGTTTTGCATACAAATTCAATTGCACGGAGATTCGCTGAAACGGACTCAACATGCCGACATTAAGGATGTTTGACAGTTATTCTCAAAGTTGAATAAATCAAAAGTCAGCCACTCAATGAATTGTTCAGCTAGTCAGTATTAAATAGATAGGATTATAGCGCTGGCTTTAATTAATTGTGACAGTCCCGTACGTCCATTGACATGTTTTCGTTATCTGAATTGCTCACTAGCATAGCAGCATAAAGCTGTTGACATGTGTTTCCTATCTAATCGGGCCAATCAATTGATTCACGTTCATTTATATTTGTACGTGCTCGCAGACTCAAATCGGCGTCTATAACGGAATTTCGCTCAGCCTCGTCTTCGTGCCCTGCATTGTGGCCTTCATCTTTCTTCATGTGACGATAGCGCAGCAGCTGTGGCAGCGACGCCATCAGCTGCGCAGCTTGAAAAAGCAGGGGCAGCAGCAGCAGCAACAGCAGCAACTGTGGCTCGACTATCCGCTGGGTAACCGGGAGACCGCCTACGCCCTAATGAATGCTTTCAATGTGGCATTCAGCTTTCATTCGAGCCCCACGCAGATAAAGATGATGCAGCAGCCGATGCAGTCGCAGCGACAAACAAAAATGACTCCTGCGGCTGTGGCACGTGTGGCGCGGCATCGCCGCATGGTGAGGGTCGTGCTGCTAATGATGGGCGCTTTTATCTGCCTGCGCCTGCCCGCCTGGATCTTTCTGACGATGCGCGTGTATGGGTCGTTCTCTTCGCCAACGTCCTGGGTATTCTACTTCAGTTTCGGGCTGCTCAATCTGACCAGCTGCGCCTTGAATCCGCTCTTTTACACCTTTCTGCCCCAAACGGTACGAGTGCTGTCGCAGCTTAAGCTAATGCTCAACTGGCTCTTCTGCTGCGGACGTACTTCAAACTTGGAGTCGGATGCATCCATGCCAAGCGAATCGGCAAAACAGTCCACGCCTGCTCTGTGCTGTGGCCTGCGCGTCACCTGGCGCTGCCAACTGAGATCAAAGCAGGCAGCACCCGAAGCTAAAGAGCCCGTGTCTATCATAGAGTTACCTTCCGCTGCCAGCAGCCAGTCTAACAACACATTCAAGGACCTCAGCATCTCCGAAGGACACTCGCTGCAAGCGACAGTGTCAATCAAATCTTCCCGCTGAAGCAACTGCGTCATAAATCAAATATGCACTGATGGTAATTGTGCTGTTGATTACTATATATATATGAAACCAGGCCATGAACTGCTGTTCACAGCCCGAGGGGTCATTGGGTCTTTCATTCATTTTACTGATATGCCTCAACGAGAGCTCGTGTTTTGAAAATTGTAATAAATTTTAAATAAAGCTACCGATAGAGAACCTTTAAGACACGCTTTTTTTTAGGTGAATCGGGCAGTAATATTCTTATAATGAGTTTGTATGATATATGTGATGATGACAGTGCTTTTAATTCTTGGAAAATATTTCTGAGGCATTACCTAAAATACACCTGATGAGACAGTCACAAGTAGAGGTAGGCATGGGCCGAAATTTCACACCCAGCGCGATCCAGCCCATGGGAAAAAGAGCACAATTTAATAAGTAAAGTAACTTAATTTAATTTAATTTAATACGCTATTTCTTTACGAACGTATGAGCACTCGCTCTGTAACCGCGCAGTTGCTGCCGTGGCTTGAGGATGAGCTGTGATGAACTGTGGACGCTTATAACTCCATTTCTAGATGGACGATCTTGAAACTTTCAGAATATATTAATATCATCTCAATGTGTCCATTTGCCAAATTACAAGTATCTAGTATTTGAAATGCGCTTTTTTTTTCAAATTGGGGGCGTGGAATCCTAAATCTGCGTATCCATAATGTGTATATAAATATATAAATTTGAAGTCTATAGCTCAAACAGTGTAGAAGCTGGCTATGGGGTCTGCGTCGTTTCCTTCTGCCTGTTACATACCTTTTTTCAAAACCATTATACCCAGACTTCCCATTTTCAATGGTTTCAGGGTATAAAAATTTAATGTACAAAAATTAAATAATTTTTACCATCAGTTGAATTTAAGAGCAGCAAGTCTTTTGCTGTAGCAATGCAAGTTGTTTTTTAGCTAGATCATCAAGAACTTTTTGTTGAACAGTCTCTAATGCAAAGTTACATGTTGAGTGATTAGATGGAGCAACAAAAGCGCATTTGTGCCGAGTAATGTGGAGCTGTGCTTTGCGCTAAAAGCAAAAACCAGCTTGCATTTGGATACATAATCCAAACGTTTGCCACTATATTCCATGTTCTTAAAAGTTTTCCACACTTCGCTTTTGCCAACCGTATATTCAATTAACTTCTTTCGAGCTTCATTAGCACTTTTACCTCTTTGCAATTACATAAATTGCTGATGCAAATTCTTCAAACCATTCTTCACTATCATTATTTTTAGCGCGCAACATTTTTCTTGCCTTTGTCCATTGCTTTTTCTTTGTAAATGGTGATGGCAATAATAATAGAGATAAGAAAACTATTCGATTGTAATTAAGAAAATTAGATGTTAAGAAAATTAAATGTTAAAATTTGAACAGAAAAATGTGTTGTCATTTCGGGTAAAGCGGGTTGAGCGGCGTAATCCACAACCGCCCGTACACAACCCGAAATTCGATTTTTGAGCCCAATAAATACCCGAAATCGTCTTGAGGAGTCTTTTTTGAGTCCCCTTGATGATTAAATGATCCAAACGCGATTGTTATCTTATAAGATCGAACGGATCTTAACTAAACGGTACTTTTTAATGAGCACATGTCGAAACGTGCAAATTTTGTCATTTGTAAAGGTGCAATCGTGAAGTGTAAACGTGAAGCGAAGTGAGTGCAAGCTGTGCTTAAAATCAATTAATATAATTATTTTTTCGTACCACTGCTTCAATTTCATCTGAATTTCACTATACTCCAAGCAATAACTTAACAACATGTAAGTAATATATTCATATTGACAACTTTCAAATATTCATTTTAATAAAAAAAAAACATTTTTAGTGACAAACGTTTCAATACCACAGATAGATTTAAGAAATGAATAAAACGAATTAAAGGACTCAAATAAACGGGGACTTACTAAGTTGACAGAGGAGGTTATCTCTGTAAAACTAAAAAACAGAAGGACCAACGGAGACTCTTATATTGATGACACTTTGACGGACACCCTAAAACTTCCTCTCAATACTATTGCTGAAGTAATGGCATTTGATGAGGAAGGGCAAAAAAATGAAAATCAACTTAGGCAATTTGTAAGTATTACAGAAACAGATCTTAATTTATTTAAAGGTGCTATATTTCGACGGTTCTAAAAAGTATGTATTCTTAAAAAAAAAAAACTCCTTTTAGATATTACTCATATAAAATACAAAAGCAAGGACAAAGAAATTGACAGTATTCTGCAAAAGCATTTTGTCCATGCAAACGATAGGTTAGTGAAACTAGGCGACTAAATTAAATAATATTTAAGTTGTATATGAATATGAATATTTAATGAATTTCTTTTTCTGATTAAAAATTAGTTTAAGATTATATATGCAAATAAAAAATTAAGTATAATTAATTTAAAAAAAAAAATTATTTTTGCATTGCCCATTATTGGAAATAAGACTCTTATATGATTAAATGATGACTCGAAAAAGAGTCATAAATGATTAAAAAGACAAGTCATAAGCGACTCATCAGGAAGAGTCGCGGCTAGGGTACCAATTTCTCCCGACGGGTTATTATCAGAAAATGAGCGCATATATGACTATTTTCGATCAGTGCGCGACTCATAAAAGACTCATTTATGCTCTGTTAACATCAAAAATGTTTGCAGGGTTTGAAGAAATTTTAAAGCACTTTTCGAAGTATTTTGGCATGATTTATTAACAACTAGAAAATGTAAAAATGTAATGGGTAAAAAGTAAACTAAAAATAACTTTTAGATACTGCAGATGATTTCTGTTTGATTCTTATTGCACAGGAGTCAAGCTATTGGATTTGGACTCTTTATAATTATATACTCTCAAAATAAATAATTAATTGATATAATTGAATGTGCATACAAATGTGATATTTAATACGATTTCCGTTTTAGAACAATGGGGCTCTGGACTTGTTTTTAGATAACATCACTCTAATTAATGTAAAAAATTGCTGAAGCGAACAGAAGCTGCAAAACGATTTATCACGCTTCTATTGTGAATTCAATTCAATGAGCATAACAAAAGCTCTCTCTCCCACTTTATCTCTCTCGCTCTGTCGCTGCGAACAGCTGTTTGTAGTGCTCGCAAGCTCGACTCAAAAGCTGCATCAGCTTTCGTGCTCAGTTGTTGATGGCGTCTCGGTCTGAGCAGTTTGGTTGATTTGGTGGCTGTTGCGGACATCGCGCGCTTAGACCGTTAACAGATAAAAGGCAGCCAATCGGGTGAAATCAACAGCAACAATAACAACAATAATAGCGACAGCGAACGGGTCGGTGTCTTCTTTAATCGGCGTTCGTCGTTCGTTTTTACAGCGCTTGCTAAAAGTGTACGAAAATTAGTGAGAAAATACAAAAATAAAATATAATACAAAATCAAACAAAGCGAAATGTAAATGTAAATAAATGAGGCCAGACGACAAAAGAGATTCGCGAAATATGGCGCACATCAGTTTATAAATACCCAAGCGGGGCTAGCCACGGAAAGAAGGGAAGAAAAACAAATCCCGAGGAACGAGAATAAAACTCAACAAAAGTTCACAGTGTTAAGCAATCAAATTTAATTCAATTTAATTTGTGTCAGGTAAAAAAATACTCAGCTTAAGTAAACTACTTCTGTAAGCCTAGGCCTCAATAGAAACTCTAACCAGTTGCGTTTGATACATATTTTGTCAGTGCTGGAAAACAAAAAACAACTCAAAACGATCCAAATATGTAAAAAAAAAAATGTAATAAAGACCAAAAACACGTTCCCGCATTTCACTTGGCCAATACTTGTCGCCGCATCTACACGCATGCGCAACTGTCGTGCCGAAACTTTTCAGCGTTGGCGTCGCCTTGCGAAATCTGAAGTACGGTGTGCCGACGCGTCGAGGTTAACGGCGGCTGAGGCGTCGTCGTCGCTATCGTAGCTGTTGCTGCAGCTGTTTCACTTTTCTTCTCTTCTTTGGCTGTCAAACAACCGTATTGTTTGGCTTGACATTCTAAAGCTTCCTCGCGCCCTCTCCCTCGCACTTGTGTACTCCAATGGCAAATTGCCGTTTGTCATGCAGCGTACAAAGCATACGCAAGACGTCTTTGGGCCTGGTTACGCAGCGCTTTCATTTGTTTTAGCCGCATTTGGCATTTCGGTCAGTTGCTGTCTGTCTCGATTTATTTTCTGTTTTCATTTTTCCTTTTCTGTTTCTCTTTCTATCAGTCGTGTGTTAGTTCTCGTTGAGTGGCCGCATGCATAATTAGCTAATGCTAACTGAAATCAAGCATATAAATAACATGTAAGCATGCTGCTGTCGGGCACAACCGACTGAATAATACTCATTTTAATCTTTGTTGGTAAGCAGATCACGAAATAATCTGCAGTATTTCTGCAGCTCTAACATCTGACATACCCATAGGCGTCGACTTATACAATATTTTTGCAGTTGTTTGGGATCACCACGCACCTAAACAGACGTATTCCAATACAAAATCTCAACACATATAAGAGGATGTTACCCGATTTATGATACTGTAAAGTGCAGAGTGAAGAGAGTAGAGCAAACAGGCTACAATACGTGACGTAAATGCAATGGAGACAAATCTGTAGTCGTTTGCTCTCATTATACGACTCATTTGCAAGCTTTTATGTATTACTGACACGTTAGACCATTGTCATCTCACACCTTTAAAAAACTTCCTAGATTCAAAGGTTTCTCAGTAAGAAATTGAATAAAACCCGATTACAAAAATAACACACAGCATTCATTCTCTATAGGATGTATTATTTATTATATATTGACGATAATATATTTTATACAACTTTGATTTTTGTTCATTTGGAACTAAATTCTTTTAATTGAAGCAAATGATAATCTGGTCGAGTTTCATTTGAAATATCAACTGGCATTTAGCTTATATTTGCAACATGTTAGTCTTCGACGGATGTTTTCTGTCATCCTCTCTTTTTTTTAAATTATTTATTTATTATTATTATTTTTTTTTTTATTTTATTTTTTTTTTGTATATATCTCTCTTATTGGAGCGAACAAACAATCACAAGTAAAGCACTTGAACATATTTTTCGAATGAATGAATAACTACATAAAATCAATTTTCGTTTATATACTGAGAGTAGTATTTTTACTGAATAAACCAGGCAATAAATGAATTGTTGTTGATTGTAAATGATTTTCGAAAAAAGTCTCTAGTCACACGCATTCTTCGCACATATTGTGCATGCATCCGATTTCATAATATGTGTAAATTAAGCTTATGTGAAAGAAGACATTTCTTAGTTAAGGAAACGACACATTAAGTTATGCATCCTCACTCCATTGAAGTCACTTTCCTTTTCGCTGGCTCTTCATAATTATAAAACAAGAAAATGCTTCGAGAAGCAGCGTGACGACTGCACCGTTATTCAATAGTAACAAAAATAATAAAGATAAGACGGCTGCATAATCGAGAGACTGGAACTGGGTTGTATTCGGTATTTAGCACATTTCTCCAAAACATATTTTATAAAAATAAAAAATATAATTTCTAAAGAAAGTGAAAGTTTTCTGTGATGGTTATTCATTTTTTATGAGGCGCGCAAGTTATTTGATTGCGTTACGGCCTCTTTGTGGGTCTTTGTGGGCTCTTTGGGATTTTTTGAGTAATTACCTGGGCCTCAAAGTCGCGTGCTTTGAATTATTAATGCAAATAGGAGAAAGAGAGGAGAAAGAGGAAGGAGCAAGAGATAGAGAGGAATGAAACCAACCTTTATGCATATGTACATACCTATATGTCAATAAGAGTTCAAGATTTGCACTTTGTGTACCCTACTAATAAAAGCCCTAACCTTGCTCAAAAAAAAACAAAATTCAAACTGGTTTTTTTTTTTTTTTGTTTGTTTGTGGAAGTTTTACGTTTTTCTCAGTCTCCCTGGTTGTGGCTTTGTTTTGCCCATATATACTTTCGATTTTCGCATAAATCGAAATCACAACATGAAAAGCAGAAAACACACAGTTTACAATTTACAACAATAAAAGATGCGGTTCATTTTTTGTAACTCTTTGTTGTTGTTTATCTTTTAATTTTCTTCTTTTTCATGCGGGCAAACCCTACTTACGTATTTCTTAATACACGCCATCTCGTTGACGATTTCACTACGACTCTGCATGCCTGAGAGTCTGTGAGTCCGCATGTGTGAGGGGGCAATGTACCAGCGCGCCCCTTGCACCTCTTTGCCACGCCTCCTGCTCCCTCTCTGTCTCTATCTCTCACTCACTCCCCGCTCTTTCTGTCTTTGTCAGTCCGTTAGGCATAACGTTACTGCGATGAGCCACCAATTAGCAATTACCATGCGAGCTGCGCAAATGCTGTGTGGCATTGAGTAGCCCGCCAACCATTCGACGCCCGTTTCTGATCCCCTCGACCGATGGCCCCACGATGGCCCCAGTTATCGGACTACATTGAATATATGCATAATGGGCACACATAAATATCTTAAGGCTAACCGCCAATGCACAACAAACGAATAATATATATGTATATATATATATGTATATATAATGTATTATTTTATATATACATATATTTAATCAAATACATTTTTTCTTTATTCATGGAGCTTAAGTGTGATATAAATTGAATCATGCCAAATCGTATTCATGGAAATAAATGTGTAAATGATTTTTAGGTTTTAAAGATTACTTTATTTTAATGATAGGAATAATGATCAATGAATTGTATACTCGTTTACAAAGCTAAAAGATCTAGGATCAAGATCAATTTTTAATGTATTTGTGGCGATTGGTATTGGTAAATATTTTATATGCGAATGGGTCAACTCGATGAAACACAGTATATTCCAGTATAAATACATATATAAAAAAAAAAAAAAAAAAAAAAAAAAACAATATATATTTTTTACTATACTATTGCCCGACTACGACACTAAATGATTAATAGATTAATTAAACCAGATAAAACCAGGCTCGCTATAGTGTACGAAAAACATCAATAAGTTTACAATGTTATATAAATGAATCAATAAATCAATAAAATAGTCTAATCATCGCCGACACAGTATTATGGGCTCTTCTCATTAACGTAAACATGGCACCTATTGACACACAAAGTAGTTCCTAATCACCTAGAATTCGAATCTACTTTTGTTTATCAAAGGCAGAGTTGTAAGCAAACTATCAATTTTCATTCTGACACAGTGAACATATTGAGCACGGGTTTTATTTGAATTAATTTTATACAGTCTTACTGTATTCAACATCCAAATAGAATAAAGTAAAGTACACTTTTTATTAACAATTCATGTTGGGGGGCTGCTCGCACATACATATGTATGTGCATCCCGAGTTTGACAGCACTTAAAAAGTCGGTAACTGTAAGATGTCAACTATGTTTAAGCACCCACAACACGGCAGTCAGCAGTGTCTCCATGTCTGTGTTGGTGTGTGTGTGCGTTAGAGTGTATGTGTGTGTCTGTGTGTGTATGGATGATGTCAACTCTTGATGGCCATTAGAGACAAGTGCAATTGCAACTGCAACTGCAACTGCAACAGCTATTCCTGCAATTTGTGCAACATGATTTATCTGCGACTTTTGTTTTTATTTGATATGCCCTGAACCTATTGAAAATGAGAAACGATGGTATTATTAGTTTTTTAATAGACAGAATGACTGAATGACGGAACTCGGCAGCTAGTACAAAGTATACATATTCTTGATTAGGACGATGACCTAACCGATCCCAGAGGTTATTAGAACTAGAGACGAGAGCTACAACAAGTCTGAAGGCCTTAGTCGAGACTGCTCGATCATGAGATACCCTGAACCCTGCAAAAGAACTAATACTCTTCTTCTTTATGCACGTATAGGCGCTCTATTAGTGTTTATAGCCAAATTGCAATTCTCCAGTATGCTTTTTTTTTCAAATTGTCGGCGAAGAGGCGTGGCATCCAAAATCTGAATTATTTTTTACCGATAAACAAGGAAATTGCATAAAAAAAAAAAATAAATAAATAAATAAATTCATACTACCACTAACCATGATTAGTGGTACTACGTAACTAACATACGAGTATTCATGTAAAATTTCATACGGACGGACGGATTGACCGATAGGGATATATTAACTTATTTTTGTTCGCGCGGATCAAGAATATATGTATATACTTTATGTGTTCGTCGACGTCTTCTTTTGCCTGTTACATACATTTTCACAAAACTATTTTACCCTGAATTCCCATTTTCATTTTCAATGGGTTCAGGGTATAAAAAGATGTGATTTAAGCTAGTTAATTATATATCCTACATCTTGGGGGATAAAGTCTTTAAATTTTGAATTTCGTTGTTATGAACAATCTCGTTTTTATATTTATATAGATAATAATTTATTACAGTTTTGATTTTTGTCAGATTTAGGCCCTCAATTCATCATTTCAATTACTAGAGACACACGGTTTGGCTTGGCATATACATACATTTGAATGTCATGATCATAATCTGAAAGTTTGATTACAAAAGTCCTTCTACAAGAAGATGTATTCATCGAATAAGTTCCTATAACAGTGCCATATGCAGAGCAAGCGAGACAAAAATACGCCTGCATATGCGTATATCAGTGTGTGTGGGTGTGTGTGTGTGTTTGTGCATGTATCGTTTGTTACGCATGCAAAAACGAAAGACCAGAAGACTAGAGCCTTCTTACTAGTTCTTCCTGTTTAAATACATACATATGTGCATACATGCATATCTGTATCTTATGTATCTAAGTATCTATCCGGTACTAGACTAGAGAGTGTATCAAAACTTAGATCGGTCGATCGTACAAGATCTTTCTTACAACTTTATCATTTTTTTTACTTTTAATTATTTTGACTATTTGCCAAGACTTTTTGATTTCAAAAAATGTCGTACAGCGGCCTAATCATGTCCCGCATAACAAGCACGAAAACATGCTTATTTTTTTTTAAATCTATGCCATTTGATTTGTAATATTTCTTACAATCACTAGAAGCGTTTCATTTGACTTTTCTGCTCTACGTACGAAATTTTCTAGTATTATCAGAAAATTATTTGTTGTTATACATTATTTATTATTGAAATGCGCTTGAATATTCCAAATCTTGTCTATACCAAAACTTGATAAGCCAAGTTGCTGTATGTGCTCTGAAAGCAGTGATAAGAGGCGAAGTCTTAATTGCCAGTTCTAATCACAATCTTGCAATGATTCTCAATATTCTTCAACTAGCAATTTAACTTTTAAATGTTATTATCGACAATAAATAAATAAATATGATTTAAAAAATGATATATATTTGCGTCTGTAGTTTTACATATAAGTATGTAATGTAGTAGTCAGATACAGTTAATCGATTCTTATATTCCTTTGCCCTTCACCCAATTTGCATTCCAGTCAAGCTCCGATGGGCAAAGCTTCAACAAACTTGTTTTTGCTTTTGTCCAGACATGTTTTAATATTTTAATCACAATTCAAAATTTATTTAACTCTTGTGCAATACGAACAACATAATATTAATTACGCTGGAAAACCAAATCTTGTACAGTATAAATGCACTCGAAATTGCAACCAATCGCTGTTCCAGACTCTGTAAAACGTAAATTGACATAAGAATTATATATATACATACATATATATATATATATATATATATATATATATATATATATATATCATTTCTTGTATACATGTATCTACCCCATCGTTCTTATATGTAATTTTATAATTGTGCATATATTTTTAAGTACTTGAGACATTAAACCAGTTAAACATAATAATGACTGTTCATATTTCCTTTTGATTGGGGTTTTGTAGGTCAAGTGGAGACGCAGCGGCCCGCTGGAGGTGCTAGTGGAGTCGGTGCCACAGTTATGACACAGACAATGTCACAGCAGATGTGGCACAGGCCGAGCCGGCATATCTGCTGGCTCATGGCGGCACTTGCTGTGGCTGGACTTGCGGCGAGCGATGGTAAGTGGAGTAAGAGCTTGGCCGAATCAGAAACCTTTTAACCTTCATGCGCCCTTGGGACAGCTCTACCTTTTCTTTACACAAATGCGCGGGCGCCCATTAATTGGACGCAGCCGCAACTGGACGACTGGAAGGTTGAGGTGCAGCCGCGCAGCGTGGTGCCCCACGTGGAGTTCAAATACCATGCGAATCGCACCAGCACAGAGCCCGCCGATAGCGATGAAGAGTTTCTTGAACGATTGCGTGCTCTGCGCCAGAATCGCACCTCAGCGCGAATGCTGTGGTACGATGCGGCAGCTGGAGATGGACTCACCTATCCGCCGTTTGTAGATAAGGCGCTGAAGTTGTTCAATTTGAAACAGGTGGCCTTTGAGATCGAGAACAGCGTGCTGTCCAAGGTTTCCTGCACGGCGTGCAAGGCTGGGGCTGGTCTACTCCAGCACTATATAAAGTCTGGCAAGACAGATGCGGAGCTCATGAAAATGATAGCCCAATACTGCACGAATCTGAGCATTCAGAGCCCACGTGTCTGCGAGGGAGTGGCCCAGCTCTTTGGCAGCGAGGTCATCTACGTGCTGCAGCGCGTCAATCTCGGCCCTGATGAGCTGTGCAGCTTTATTATAGGCGATGGCTGCGGCGATGTCTATAATCCGTATCACGAGTGGGAGGTAATATTTCCGCCGGTGCCCAAGCCGCCGAGGCTTTCTGAGCTGCCCGTGCCGCTGGAGGCAGCGCCCTTCTTCAAAGTGCTGCACATCTCCGACACCCACTACGATCCGCACTACGTCGAGGGCGCTAATGCGGACTGCAATGAGCCGCTGTGCTGCCGCTTGAGCAGCGGGCGACCTGCCAGTCCTAATGCAGCAGCCGGAAAGTGGGGGGATTATCGGAAATGCGATACGCCAAAGCGGACGGTGGACAACATGCTCGCTCACATAGCCGACACCCACAAGGACATTGACTACATACTTTGGACAGGTGACTTGCCACCGCACGACGTGTGGAACCAGACAAAACAGGAGAATCTAGAGATCATCAAGGAGACGGTCAAGCAAATGACCGAGAAGTTCCCCGGGGTGCCGATCTTTCCGGCCTTGGGCAACCACGAGAGCGCGCCCGTCAACAGCTTCCCCCCTCCGTATGTCAACCAGGTCGATATCTCCATCAACTGGCTCTATGACGAGCTCGACGTCCAATGGCGTCGTTGGCTACCGCAGAGCGTCTCTCACACGGTCCGTCGTGGCGCCTTCTACTCTGTTCTAGTACGTCCCGGCTTCCGCATCATTTCGCTCAACATGAACTACTGCAACAACAAGAACTGGTGGCTGCTTCTCAACTCCACAGATCCCGCAACTGAGTTGCAATGGTTAGTTCGAGCCATAGATTACCATTTGCGAAACCTATTTGATTTGACTTCCAATCTCACATTCTTTTCAGGTTTATCTATGAGCTGCAGAGCGCCGAGTTCTCCAATGAGAAGGTCCATGTAATTGGACACATTCCTCCGGGTCATTCAGACTGCCTGAAGGTCTGGTCGCGAAATTTCTATAAAATCATCTCACGCTATGAAAGCACCATCACAGCCCAGTTCTATGGCCACACCCATTTCGATGAGTTTGAAATGTTCTACGATCCACATGATTTGAGTATGTTTATTTAGTTTTTTTAATCAATACTTTCCGTCTGACTTCAGATGATATACACATGTGGATCTCATACATTGACTACACATATTTTAACAATTTTTTTAATTGAATAACATTTAAAAGTAAGCTTTGATCCTGTTGATCAACATTGAATTTAAAGACTTTTGTTCTGTTTTTCTTTTTTTTTTTTTTCTTTTTTTTTTCAATAGCTCACTCCAACAGCATTGCTTACATCGGACCCTCCGTATCGCCCTACTATGATCTAAATCCGGGATATCGCATTTACTATGTAAGTCATTTTAGATAGGAATATACACACTTAACGAAAAGATCTATTTTGAAATCAAATGAATTTCGATGAAATAATTTAGGTTTTATATATTTTGATATTAGATTTATAGATTACTTTGGCTTGAACAAAAATAGGAGTGAAGAAATAATTTAAAATTGATTATGTCTTAATATATATTTTATAAATGTAATTTCTAGGTGGATGGTGATCACGATACAACGACCCGTCTCGTCATCGATCATGAGTCGTGGATAATGAATTTGAAGGAGGCAAATCTCTACGGCTATCCGATCTGGTATAAGCTATATACGGCCAGGGCTGCATACAATATGAAGGCGCTGCGACCCAGCGACTGGGACAAGCTGCTCAATGATCTGACCGACAATCAGGAGCTATTCGAAATGTACTATAAGTAAGTATAAAGATTGTTGATCATCCTCATATATAAACGTATGCATTTTATTCAGAAATTACTGGAAAAACTCACCCGCACGCCCCACGTGCGATGCGGAGTGCAAGAAGCGCATGTTGTGCGACTGCAAAAGTGGACGATCACACGATCGTCGACACTTCTGTGCGGATGTCGAGTCGAAAATCGATGAGGGCTCCTCTAAGTCATGGAAGTCGTGGTTCTATCGAGGACTTACCAATTCGTATGTATCGCTAATGTAGTTTTCTAACTGTTTACTCATCTTTGTGTTGGCTCAATGATCATTCGATGATTGCCCAATCATTCTCGGGTATTTGGTGTTCATTGTTGATGTATTTGTATCGCACTGTAATTGTTATATACACAATACTCTATATAATGGTATATGTACTCATTCTCTCTGCTTTGGAATATTTCAATGGCAGCACTGGGGAGCAACACGCCGAGGAGCAGGAAGTCAGAGATTTTAATGAGTTGGGTTTCGCTGATGTTGTTTATGGTGTATTCGGTTGAGGTCATACAAACACAGTAAACTCTGTAAATATCTAACAATAACACTATCTATGAATAAGTATATAATAATATTAAAGCACTGACTAAACTGGTTGCTGGTGCGTATACTGTAAAATCAGCGTAAAAATAAATTTTGATAACATTACGAGACTACGCAAACTCTTTTGGTTTGTGCGTTTGCTCTTATACCCACAGCTACAGCCTGATCACGTCCATCACCTATCTGCCCAAGTACCTGCTGGGCTACGGCTGAGCAACCCCTCGGTCCGGTAAAGGTCGAGTCAACTACGAAGTCAAAGCGCAAATCAGTGCAAATTTCACCGTCTACACAATAAGCTTACTATGTGATAATTAGTACTTAAACTAAGTTAGCAGCATATTCTACCTGACTATTTCTCTGTCGCATACCCACACAGACACACTCAAACTCCCATATATAAGCAACAGCAACCCTTTCTGTCACATCCTAACTGAGTCAATCAACAATAGTCATTAAATTAGTCGCATCATCGTCGCCATCGTCGCCATCGTCGCCATCGTCGTGGCTGTTGTCTTTTATAGTAGGCGTGGCGGTTGTGAAAGTGAGCCGCCTAATTGAGTTGGTTGCATCTTTCGCCTGTTACATGAGGTAAAATATATATCTTAGACGTATTTTCCATTAGTTCTCAATAGGTAAGAAAGTGCAATTATTTTAAAGAACAATATTCATGCATCAATACATTTGTTTTATTATGCATAAAGTGTCACAGAAATGTTTTTCTATTCAAATTCAATTACTTTAAAATAAATGTTGAATAAAAGCAAAACACATTGTCTTTAAATCCAAACGTATATGTACATATTTTGAATTATATATACATATGTACGTATTTTGAATTAAAACAGTGTTGAGAAACGGTACTTAAATATTTTGCAGTACCAGTTGAGCAGCATAACAGCGCTGCCGTAACAGTAGCAGTTGCTGTTAAACCAACTGCAAATAAATGAATATGTACTGATGGTGCCAAAATGAGTCAAATAGACTTACAGTGCCAAAATGAGTAGAACATTAATGGAATGTCAGCTGATAACCCGATAAATTTATACAAAAACCGCCAACGTACATCGAGTTCAAATTTTTAGACTTATTATACTCTGAACCCATTGAAAATGGGAATTCAGGATATAATGGTTTTGTGAAAATGTATGTAACAGGCAGAAGAAGACGTCGCAGACCTCATAAAGTATATACATTCTTAATCAGCACAAACAAATAAGTTGATAAGTATAAACGCCAGATTTCAGAAACTGCAAAAGCTAGAGAGCTAAAGTTGTACATGAATACTAGTATGTTAGTATAGAAGTACGAGTTTATTTTGTTTTGTTTTTTTTTTTTTTTTTTTTGTCTCGATAACTATGCCGTTTATTATTATCAATAAAAATCTAAAAATCGTTTACTTTTTTGCGTTTTTTAAGCATAACTTCTACATTGTTTAAGCTTGAAGCTTCAATATTTAATATATACGCAGTTTTTGTGCGCAATTTGAAAAATTAACGCTTTTCAAATACTAGACAGTTGTAATTTAGCAAATCAACACATTTGCATGCCAATATTTATATTCCCAAAGTTTCAAAGAGTTATCAAGCCGCGGCAGCAGCTGCGCGGTTAGCAGAGCGCACGCTTATACATGCGTAAAGAAGAAGAAAATTTGTGTTTTTTTATTTTTTTTTTTTTTAGATTGTCTCAACATTTACTGTACTATTTCTGATTAGTCTTTAGAACCCTTAAGGAATTCGTATTCATTTATAATTACAAAAGACATGTGTCTATTTCTTGAATTGTTGAGATTATTTTCACTGATTACTGCTAACTCGAATGGCCAATTGGCTGTTCATTGAACCATTCAGCCCAACAACAGTGTGTGTGTGTGTGTGTGCTAATTGGGGTGGAGTCATGCATTATCTGTCTTATTAAGCACATTTACAATACACACTTTCGGCATTCAGTTAATTTGCGACGGCAAACACCAAACAGCCAGGCGGTAAGGATAATGCCGATGGCACAAACACTTCTCGACCACAATGCAAAACCTTTGTGATTCCTTCAACTAAACAGTCGCCCACACTCACATCCTGTTTTGAGTGCAAAAGGGCCATCAGGAATCAGCTTTCCATTCGTTGTTGTTGTCAACCCGCCTGCTTCAGTTCCGTGCGTGTTTTCCCGCATTGTAGATAAGACACGCAACGCAGCGCAGTCGACGTCAGCGTCGACGTCATCACCTTGCGCCTGCCAATGCACAGCTCATATGTGTGTGCGTGCGTGTTTGTGTCTGGGTGGGTGTGTGGGAGTTTGCGAGCTTCCTCTCTAGCTTGTCATTATCCCTTCGCCACACACACACACACACACACACACACACACACACACACACACGCTGAGCAAGCAAAACAATTCCGTTTACATTTCCCACATTTCTCACACTCCAGCACACTCACACCAGTATACATAAGTATGGGTGTGCGTTTGTGGCGTCCGCCGCTTTTTTGCTTTGCATACTTTTTGGAGCGCTACTGATGGGAACCGCACACATGTGCGACAAACAAACAAACAAACAACAATGAAATGCGTGCAAATTTTTAGAAAAATATACAAACACACATCAGCTCAGAGCTGGGTATTATCTCATGTAGCAGGCAGCAGGCAGCAGGCATCAGGACGACGCCGCTTAAATGGCGCTTAACATATTTGGTTTCTCTCTTCATTTTTCTGCCTTTCCTCTATTATGTTTTGCTGTTGCTGTCAACATTGTTTGTGCTGTTTGCTCGAATGTTGTTGTTGCTGAAAAATACATTTGCCATTCGGCACATCGCAAGAGTTCACACAAATGCACTCGTCCGACCAGTTTAACCCTTTACTAGCAGTAATTTACCGTATCTTAGAACTTTCGATAGATTTATTGTATAACTCAGCATTGTCAAAGGCAATCTTAATCCAAACTTTTAGCAATGACTCTTAGCACCTAATCAAAATAGTTGGAAGCCTATTTGTATTTAGAAACAGGGTACGCATACATATTTATCACACATTTATATGTATATATGTATAAGTATATAACATCTTGTCCGTTGCTTTCAATATATACATATACATATATTTATATTGTATCATAAACTGTAGAACAAACTTAGATATACAGAAAGATTGAAAAATCTAAAGTATTAAAAAGAAATGGACAAGATTTATAAAAGTACAAATTAAAACAAGTAAGAAGGCTCTAGTCGAGACGGCTCGACTACGAGATCCCCTGAACCCTGCAAAAAAGTGATACTCTTCTTCTTTACGCACTTATGAGCGCGCGCTCTGCTAACCGCGCAGTTGCTGTCGTGGCTTGGAGGCGGGTTGGGCTGAATTTTGGACGCTCATAACTCCATTTCTAGATGGACTATCTTTATGAAATTTTCAAAGTAGATTTAGAGTATTTAAATCTATCTATATGCCAAATTGCAAGTCTCTAGTATTTGAAATGCGTTTTTTTTTTAAATTGGGGGCGAAGGGGGCGTGGCATCCAAAATCTGTAAATTACATAATCTGCGTATCCATAATATCTATCTAAGTATACAAATTTGAAGTCTCTAGCTGAAACGATGTAGAAGTTATGCTCAAAGAACCTAAAAAATGTAAACGAATTTTCGATTTTTATCGATAATTTGGAAATGGGATGAGTTATCGAAAAACAAAATAAACTCGTACTGCGTAACTAACATACGAGTGTTCATGTGAAATTTCAGCTCTCTAGCTTTTGTAGTTTCAGAAATCTCGACGTTCATACGGACGGACAGACGGACAGACGGACGGACAGACGGACAGGGCTAGATCAACTTTTCTCGTCACCCTGATCAAGAATATATATACTTTATGGGGTCTGCCACGCCTCCTTCTGCCTGTTACATACATTTAACAAAACCATTATACCCTAATTTCCCATTTTCAATGGGTTCAGGGTATAAAAAACGAAATTGTATTAAATTAGTATCTATATATATGCAGAAGACTTGGAGACTCTAACTCTAAAATGAATTAGCTAGAATTTTATAACTGGTTCCCAATAAATTCGTTTATCGATAACTTTGCAAATATAAAAGTTATCGAATTTCTGAAACAAACTCGTACTGCGCGTGCAATATACGGACCTAACACAAAAATAATGAACTCTCTAGCTTTTGTATCTTCGGAAATCGACGCGTTCAAACATACGGACAGACGGACGGACGGACAGACGGACAGGTCTAGATCAACTTTTCTCGTCACCCTGATCTGATATATACTTTATGGGGTCTGCCACGCCTCCTTCTGCCTGTTACATACTTTTAACAAAACCATTATACCCTGATTTCCCATTTTCAATGGGCTCAGGGTATAGAAAAAAAACAAGTAAGAAAGTTCTAGTCAAGACTGATATATTCCAAGAATTCCACGTTTTGTTACCGTGTAAATAACACTATAAGCATACACTCAAACTCAGATATGTATGTACGCATAAGAATGCGTCTTGCTGTCTAGCTGTATTGCTTACTCAGCGTATGGACAATGCTATGGGAACTTATTTGATGAATAGATCTTCTTGTAGATGGAATTTCGTAACCAAAATGGGAAATCAGGGAATTACCCCCTGTGGGCTTAGATATATCTACCACATCCTATTGATCTTGGGTTGCCAACCCAAATAAACATGCCAAATTTCAAGTCTCTAGTGTCAATAGTGTTCAAAATATAGCACAATTTATAAAATCACGATATCTTCAGGGCCGATTTGCCACGCCCGCAATGGTCGCAGACATATAACTTTTTGATCGATCTTCATAGAAGCAGAACATTAACTCACAAGCGAAATTTCAGCGTTCTAGCTTTAAAGGTGTAGAAGATACGTTTTCGCCTATTTGCCACGCCCCCAATGGGCGTAGATATTTCCGCCATAGCTTTTCGAACTTGGCGGAAATATCTACTTGAAACTCTCTAGCTCATCAACTAGTATGATTACTGGCATAAGGGCGCAAGAATTTTTCGATTTTGGGCGGATCGGGAAAATTTTTACACTTTATAATTCGGGAGCATATATGAGTATATGTTCCAAATTTTAAGTCTATAGCTCTAATAGCGCCGAAAAATATTGCGTTCATCCGGACAGGCGGACGGACAGCAGGACGGACATTGCACAAAACCAATAGACTCTTTTTTCCTCTTTAGGAACAGAGTTTAAAAACCATTTTTCAAGTACTAGAGACCTGATTCAATGTGTATATTTGAATGCTATTATTACGTTCTGAAAGTTTCATGAAGATAGTTAATCTAGAAATAGATTTCTAAGCGTCCAAAATATATTCCATATTGGACGTCAAGCTTGAGCTACGCAGTTAGCAAAGTGCGCACTTAAGCATTCGTAAAGAGGAATATCAGCTCAGGGGATACTCTAGTTGAGAGCACTCTTGTCCTCAATGGGTTAATACGCCTGTGGCAACGACTTTTGTGAATTCATTTAAATGCCGAAACACGTTTCAAAATAAATGAACGCATTAATTATTTTAACATTCATAAATCGCTAAGCTGTCGATGTCGATTTGAACACCCTCGCCCTCACACATACAGAGACACATAAACATGTTCAATAAGCGACATCTAGCTGACATTCATGGTAGTAGAGGTCTGCAGAACCAAACGCCGCTGAAGATGAGCTGAGCAAATTTATAGCTGGTGACTCCGCAGCATCATCTACCGCTCTTAACAAATCTGCGTATAGTTATGTAAAATGAATGAATTAAAAACACAAGCACAAACACACGCCGTTATATTAGCTACGCATAATTGCTGCGCCAATAAAGTTGCTGTTACTGCATTCCCATGACAAGGAATGGCATGGAACATGGCGCCGTGCGTGACCCGACAACATAACGGCATTTAAGTGGCCACCGCAGCTGTGGGGAGTGGGTCTCGTGGCCCTAGCTTTGGCCATGTTTGGCAACATGTTACAAAAAATTGATGCGAGTGCTACTGATGTTGCTGTCGGTGTTGCTGCAGCTGCCCACACACACACACACACACACACACACATACACACACACACACACATTCGCACACACTATTTATGGCTTGTAAAAAACCTTGTCAAATATTTGCCCAAATTTATTGACGACTCGTTGTACATTGCGTATGCGCTCTGCCTTAAAGGCCCGCTTACGCATATATCTATATGCTGGCAAAGCTATAGCCACAGTCGTAGCCACATCAGCAGCAACAACAGCAGGAGCACCAGCAGCAACAATCGTGCCCCTCAACCCGCTGTCTGACATCGGGCGCTGCATTTGATAGCTGACTGAGCAGCAGCAACTGTCATTGTTGTTGACCGTGTAAAACGCAAAGGAAAATTATATTTAATTACTCAAGCAAAAGCATGACAACTGCAAATGTCGACAGTCAGCAGTGGCGTGAACGGAGTAGGGAAAACCAGGGCCTGGGGTAAGGACTGTCAGCTTGTCAGCAGCAGGCACCAATGCCGAGCGGCTGGTCAGTATTTTTTGTGAAATTTATATTTAAATTGTGCAAAATAAATGTGCTTAAACTGAAAAGCGAGCTGAAAGAAGCCAGCAGCATTGCAGCAGTCGCTGCAGTTGGCAGCAGCTAAACAAAAGCCACACCAAAACACAGCAACAGCAGTACAATTCCCGTCTATGTGTGAATGAGAGTGTGAGTGGGAGTGTGAGTGGGAGTGTGAGTGTATTTGGAAAACGCCTGAAAATTCTAAAATTTAGTTTGCTAGAGCTATGTCAGCTAACAGTAATTTCGGAATGAGCAAAGCGATAAATTGTTATCTGAAACATAAAACAATAATAAACATTAGCCCCATAAGTAATCAGCGTTCAGTTATTATCGTAGCTCTAAGGTTTGGCTATCATATCTTTAGATGGGTCAAGCTCAAATTGGTGAGAAGCGCATAGTAGACATATGTGTGTAAAATGGCATTGCTTAGCTAAGTATATATAAGTATATACATAGACTTATATATGTATTGATAGTTTATTATAATCTATAAGAAACCTCATTAGTATTTTGCGAAATGCCGGATCTCTTTTCAAGTTAACTCTGCAATTAATTAATGTTATTATGCGTGAATATTTAAATTGACAATCACAAATACATATGAGTGCTCTTGGGATCTGCAATGATGGCTGTCTTGATAACATTATATCTGCATTCATATATTTATATAGCCTGGTATACCTGCAGGAATGCTCAGATCTTTGCTTTGGCCCCTTCAACACATATTTGCTCAATTCATCAATGGAAGCAGCCTCAGAATAGAATGCTAATCTCAGGCCCTGACTTAATGCTCGTGTTCCTGTCCAGTTACACGGATCCATTCGACATGCTTCAATTCACAGTTCACATATTGACACCGCCCGCCCGCCTGTTGGTTACGAATTGACTGTCACCTTCCGAGAAACCACAAGGAGAGCAATTGGAGCAGCGAGCAATGGGTAGCAGTGGAAGGGCAAGCGAATCGTAGCATATGTAAAGCAGAAAAAACTCTGCTGCAAATGACTTGTATGCCATTGAGATAAACCCAAATTTATTTATTTTTGCCATAGACTCGCAAAAGGACTTTTAGCTTGCCATTGTCGGCTAGTCGCATGTGTGTAGGTGAGACTGTGGGCATTGCTATGTGTGTTCGTATTTATGTTTGTGTTTGTGTTTGTGTTAGTGTTTGTGTGTTGCTGGCATTTTGTATTCGTATTTGTATTTGAGCTTTCAACACCAACAACAATGGTCGCTGGCAACTAACTACGATTCCGTAGGCAATTAATTTAGTTGGAAAAGCCAAAAATACAAAACACATGCACACCATCACACACACACACACACACACACACACACAAGGACACATCCATACACAACATACGTGGCAAAAATATGAAATGGCGCAAGAGCGGCGCAGTGGCTGCCTTCGTCGTCAGTCACTGGCAAAAGGAAAACAGAAGCAGAAGCGGAAAATAAAAGAAAAACTTGAATGGAAATTCAATTGAGTGACATGAAAATGAAATTTTTCATATTTTGCTGCTGCTGCCGGAGTTGCTGCCGCTGCTACTGCTGCAGAAGCAAAGAGAAGTGAAACGTTTTGGCTGCCAGGCACATCACAAACACAATTCGCTGTTGTTGTTGCTGCTGTTAGCCGCAATAATAGTTAAAACAACAACAATAAGTAAGCAATGGCAGCCGACGACCCATACAAAAGCAGCAACTCGCTCTCTCTCTCTCTCTCTCTCTCTCTCTCTCTCTCGCTCTCTTCATTTCACTCTACTCATGCTTTGCTTATGTGCTTTTCCCCCCAAAAAACATTTGCGTCTGACATTTTCATAATTAGGTATTCAAAATCTTTAATAACGGTTACTCTTGCTGCTGCTGCTGCTGCTGCTGCTGCTGCTGCTGCCAGTTGCCATTGCTGCTGCTGCTACTGCTGGTACTGTTGCTGCTGTTGTTGTACCTCAAGCTGTTGCTCAATCCTCACACACTTCCTCCTTCACACACATTCGCAGCCTTCTTAAACGTTTTTTGTTGTCCTTGCATTTTAGTTTTGGCTTTTTGTTGTTAATGCTGCCACAAGTTTTTGTTTCTGTGCGGCACAACTCGCCGAACCATAACAACAACAGCAACAACAACGAAAAGAACATTTGTTGCCTGTTTGCTCTTTGGCCAACTTGCTTTTGCCGCTGTCTGTGGGTAACCCAAGCGTCTGTCTATCGCAAATGGCAGTTGATTTTGCACGGCACAGCTAGCTGTTTGTGAGTTGCCTTTGAATATTGCAAAACCCGTGACAGCTTCGATATTGCAGCTGAGCAGGGGAACAAACGAAAGTTTTCTAAAATTGACATCCACTTATCCGAGCCATTCAAATCTCCTTTTCTGTTATAATATATTGTTCTTTAAAACACGGAAAATAGAGAAATCTGTAATGGAAATCATAAATAAATTATATTGGAGATATTACGAGTTTTTATTTGAAAGATAGAAATATCGGTTATATCCACCAAATAGATCAATACGCGAATAAAGGAAATGATCTTAATGCCTTAACGATCGATTGATGTAATCAACTATTTTAGAATAGTCTTATTATTTATTTTTTAAACATATCTATGATCATATTAATTATTGGGATTTCTTTAGAATCATACCAATTTATTTGCGTTTTTGATTTAATAATAATAATTATATTTTTTCAGTAATGCAGTTGATTGAAATGAAAGCGAATAACACGAAATGTGTCTGACGGCTCTTATTAAGCGAAGAAATATAAATGCTGTCCGCTTCTAAGCTGTTCCTGTGAAGAGCTGAGAAAATTTGCCCGGTCCCGCCACGTCATAGACTTTGTTTTGTCCGCAACTCAGTTTCCATCAGTGGCAGTAACAGACGAGGCAGCAGCAACCACGGCGGCGTTCTTCCCCTGACAAAAGTTCCCTCGTTACTTATAGAAACACAACAAACAGCGTGTCCAATTGTGCCCGTCTGCTGGTTGAAGGATGCTTCTGCCTTTGACGGTGACAATTTTTGCGCGTCTTCTTGGACAGGCCCACCGCTGAGCCATGCAACAAAGAATCACTATTCCTTGGCCACTTGTTACGCTAAGTTGAAGCGCGCTATTGCCCTCGTCATCGACGTAATCGATGAATTGCAGAACTTGTAATTATAATAATTGCGTTGTATAACATCAAATAACATCTTCAATATTTACTTACTTATAATGCTTCATTATCAGGACAACGATTAAGTCAGGCTCGACTTTCGGTCTGTATGTCGGTCTGTATCCACAATCTCGTATCGACATCGTCAGGTTGTAAAAAACACAAACTATAGACTGTTGACCTGCTCCATCGACGTCCCAAAAATAAAATTGATATCATGACAGATTTAACGCGCAATCCGCAAAGCCTGACACTAATGCTTTGGAGGGTCTTTCTAAGGACTATCTAAAATGGGACAACTCCTGCTATATGGCATTTGCAAATCAGAAAAGCGTATATCTTCTACAGCTTTCCAGTTAGAAACACAAACATACCTCCTCTATTAAGTTACCAAAACTATATGTGCCTCTTTGAAAAATCGATATATATTCTTGATCAAGGCGACGCACTGAGTAGATATAACCATTGTCGTCTTTCCATTCGTATCGAATAATATCAGTTCTTTGCAGGGTTGGGGAGCATCTCCAAGTTGAGCAGTCCCGACTCTTTCATGTTTAATTATTGTCTTTCGAATGTAGTGATAGTCTCATTTTGTTCAACTTTTGCAATATAAGACTCTGATCTGACCAGTAAACTTTCCGGAGTAAATAAGGCACTTTTCGCCATCTTATTTGTCGTGCTGTGGCTAAATACAATTTTAGATTACTGAGAATGTTCTCAGTCCATCTCCCGTATCTCTCAGTTTACCATTTCCGGGAGATTATAATACTGAATATCAATATCAATCAGACTATACAAATTACGAATGTTGAATAACATAACTCATTATTGCGCTCTGAGCTATGTTGGTTGCAAAAGTCCCATTATGGTATTATATGATAAATGAATGTACGGGCACACTATTGTGTGTTCACTCTCATTCTTCTTCGATCTTTGTAAGTGACTGGATGTGTGTTCAAATTGTGTTGAAGTGAAATCAATTAAAATATAAATCATCATAAAACATGAATGCAGAATTCTGACTTTTATTTAAATAAATCGATTTAGTATTTAGTATTTAGTATAAACTTTAATTCAAAGATTTCAACAACGAAAGAAAATTACGAACATTAAATATATAATATATGGAACATAAGAAGATCCATCTCACTAAAATTATGTTTGAAATATTTCCAAATACGGTTGAACTATGGAAAGCTCCATATTATGCAAAATTTAAATATTTCTAAAACCTGCGACAAGCGCAAGAGTCAATGCCAAAAGATGTCCTCCAACTAGTGTCATGGCCGAGTTGTTGCACTTTTCCTCTGATTGCGTCACCCAGTTCAGATATTGAAGTTGAATCATTTCCTTGAACTTGTTCTGGATGAACTTCCTCTGTTCGTCGGTCAAATGACGATTGCGTGTCCACACCTTAGTAAGCGGTGTGTATGCTAAGCCTTCGTAACCGCAGAAGATGGCGTATGATGTAAGATCGGTTTCAACCAGCTTATAAGTGGCGTTTACGGTGCTGTCTTCCCCGATTTTCCATGTGAATATGCCATTCTTAGCATTTTCATCCCAGATCAACGATTTGGATTCTTTGACGCTTTCCCATTTACTATTGGCGGCATCCACATACTCGACTTGCAGCTCTAACATATTATTATCGTTGGGGCTGTCGGCCAGTGTGTAGTTCAGGCATTCCATCTTATCCACGTTAGTGCCGCGTGCCGTCTCAAACCACAGGCCGGAAAGCTGTGCACGGGAAAGAGTCATAAATGGTCACACCTGCAAATGAGATGCCTTAACTTACGCCTTTCAGATCGAATTCAGTGCCCGCATACCTAGTGCACATAAAGAAAGGGAACTTAGTAGTAGTCTCTGGGATCCCTGTGGTGTCTGTAGTCTTTGTGGCTTTTGTAATCTCTGTAGTTTCAGAGATTCCCGTTGTTTGCGACTGAACGGCATTCAGTGCACCACAACTCAATAGGATCAGTACTATACATACTTTCCTTCTCATTTCAACAAATTCGTTTTGCAACTGGCCAACGTTACTAAAACATTCAGAATAAATACTAAACATATTACCTTTGTAATCGGTTATTAGATAAGATTAAGCAAAATACACTAAACAATCGGGTATTAGATAAGATAAAGCAAAATACACTAAACAAACATTGGAACATTTTTCAATTATTTATGTGTGAATAAATAGTAGAATACGTCATTTATTATTTTATTTATTTTTGTAATTTTTTTATTTATAACATTTTACATGTTGAATGAGCAGACCTCTTCATACCATACATCTTCTTTATGATGACGACGAGATGAGTCAATAATAATCAATTTTCTTTCTACTTGTATGTTAGAGCTATTTCAATTCTCGTTATGTTAATAAAGTTTATGTTGGAAAAACTGAATATTAAACTCCCAATGAAACACAGCTTTATACGACTTTATGAAATTGTATTTCACTTTATAGTTTAAGCACTTATCGGCAACACCCACAACCACAACTTGCTTGTAGAAAATCTGAATTCAAAGAGATGCAAATAATATCAAGTGTGACCTGACTTCATGTTCATTAAAAATACTTAATCTAGTATTTTAGAGAATGTGATTTTTGAAGGAGGAATATGGGTATTCCAACAGGCCCCCTCAAAAATTACATTATTAAAAAATAAAAGAGGTACATTCAAAAAATACTTAATAACTAATTGCTGTGGTTGGTGTGCCATCTGGGAAATCTTATATGATCCAGCATTTACTCTAAGGATACAGGGAAAACCCAGAAAAACCTGTATCGGATCATCTTAGAATTGTTTACAAATAAAAATTCAACAATTAAAACAGAATGTAAAAAAAAATTTAAAAATATTCTTTGGCATCAAAGAAACTGTTAGTTTAATCATCCTCCAAGAGTCCCAACTTCCTTCGGAATTCTACGAACTTTCCGACTGGCAGCGGCTTCGTGAAGATGTCAGCAATTTGGTTCTCTGTAGGAACATACTCGATAAAAATAGTATTAATTTCAACTTGCTCTCTAGTAAAATGATATTTAATATCAATATGCTTAGCTCTCTTATGACATGAGGGGTTATTCGCTATACTAATACAGCCCTGATTATCTTCATAAATTTTAATAGGACTTTCTATTTGTATATTAACGCTATTGAGAAGAGATTTTAACCACAAGGATTCTCTTACGGCTTCAAATAAAGCCATATACTCAGCTTCAGTAGATGAAGCTGCTACTGAATTCTGTTTTTTCGTATTCCAGCAAATTAAATTTGAATCAAACATTTTAAACAGGTAACCTGTTGTACTTTTTCTGTCAACTTCATCACCTCCCCAGTCAGAATCCACATAGCCAACTAATATGTTTTCAATTGTTGCGTTTCTTTTAAAAACTAATTTCATATTAATAGTTCCCTTTAAGTATCTAAGAACTCTTTTTAAGCACTGCCATAACTCAGCATTATTTTTGCTATTATATCTGCTTAAAATGTTAACAGCTGTAGATAGATCTGGACGAGTACAAAGCATTATGTACATTAAACAACCAACGAGATTACGACACGGTGCTTTACAGTCCTCATCTGAATTGAGTAACTCATAGTTCAATTTATTTGGTAGGGGAGTACTAACGTAATTACAATTTTCCATGTTAAATTTATTTAGAATTCTTTCAACATATGCAGCCTGACTCAGGCATATTTTGTCCTCATATGTTTCTATTCTTATCCCTATAAAATGTCGGATTTCATCTAAGTCAGTCATTCTAAATTTCTTGTTTAAAAAACTTTTAAAATTAATCATTCCTTCCATATCTCCGGTAGCTATTACTACATCATCAACATATAACAATACATATATGTTTTTTCTTGATGTCACCTTTTTCTAGGATATATATACAGCGATCTACCGGAGAATTCACAAAACTACATTCTTTTAATGCTTGCTCAAACACTTGGAACCAGCATCTAGCGGCTTGTTTGAGCCCGTAAATTGCCTTATTCAATTTACATACATATCCAACATTACAGGCCACACCCTGAGGAGGTTGCATATATATTTCCTCCTTCAGTGTCCCATTTAAGAAGGCTGTTTTAACATCCATATGATGTACCTTCAAATTATATTGAACTGCAAGTGATAGTAAAAGTCGGAAACTTGCAATCCTAGCAACGGGAGCAAATGTTTCATCATAATCGACTTGGTACTTTTGGGTAAATCCTCTTGCAACTAGTCTAGCTTTATATTTTATAGGGGCTCCTAATTCATCATACTTAACGGAAAACACCCATCTACTGTCAACAATATTCTTGTTTTCTGGCTTTTGCATTATTGTCCATGTATTATTAATGTCATGCGCATTCAACTCTGTTTTAATGGCTTCCTCCCAGTCTTTTTTATCATTTCTATGTTTAATTTCATCAAAAGAATTTGGAACGTCATTAAAGATTGTATGAGCATTTAATGTATATTTATTTAGGCTGTCATAATCTTCATTATAAGATATGCGAGCCTTGGCCTTTAATCTTTCACTCTTTCTACATGTTTCAGTCACATCTTTTGGCTGACCAGTGCTCTTAAAATTCGTATTTTTATTTTGAATATTTGAATCCTTACTTTCATTCAGGGGATCAGTTTGCTTTCTTTTCCTACTCTCATTCGGAATTTGATCACATTCCCTACTCTCATTCGGGAAATTGGTATTAGTACATTCCTTACTGTCATTCAGGAAATTTGTATTAGTGTATTCCTTACTGTCATTCGGGAAATAACCTTCCTTACTATCATTCGGGAAATAACCTTCCTTACTATCATTCGGGAAATTTAACTGATCACTTTCCTTACTGTCATTCGGGAAATTTTCAGATTTTTCAGCTCTTGAATAAACCATGTTGGTCTCGTCGACAACAACATCCCTTGCTACAATAAATTTTTCTTTATTTGTATCCCACAATTTAAAACCACTTGGTTCATAGCCCACAAGGATAGCTTTGTATGATTTTTCATCAAATTTTCCTTGTTTTGTTTTATTGTGCACATACACAGTTGAACCAAACACTCTTAAAACTTTTAAGTTGGGTTTTCTATTGTGCCACATTTCATACGGGGTTTTTCTGTTATCATCAAGAGCTCTGCTAGGAGTTCTATTGATCAAATATGTTGCAGTTAGCACTGCTTCACCCCAGAAACTTTTGTCTAATTTTGCACCATTTACCATCGCACGGGCTTTTTCGGTAATGGTTCTTATCATTCGCTCAGAAACACCATTTAGCTGTGGTGTATGAGGCACAGTCAAATGATAAGTTATTCCTCTTTCCACACAAAAAGCATGCATCTCATTTGACAGATATTCTCTGCCATTATCAATATACAGATTAACAATTTTGCAATTAAAATGCGCTTCACTCTTTGCTACAAAATCTCGAAACATGCTGAATACATCTGATTTGTACTTTAACAAATAAGTCACACAGTAGTGAGTAAATTGATCTACAAAGATCACATAATAATTTTTCTCATCTAGAGTTACTGGTGTAATTGGGCCACAAACATCTGAATGAATTATGAATAAGGGTCGCTTGACATAAGTTTTATCTTTGGATTTTCCAAATGGCAATCTAGCCTGTTTTCCACTTAAACACGATTCACAAATACCATCTGTTATTTCTAGATTTTTCAGTAGATTGCTGTCACTAAATAAGTTCTGTCTCTTAATCTCTAATAATTTTCCATTACTTATATGACCTAACCTCTCATGCCATAAACGATAATAGTTTTTATTCCTAGCATCCGCAGAGAACGCTTGGAATTTAATAATAGGAACATTATTGACTGTACTTGCGTTTTTCATTACTAGTACTCCATTTTTGCTTATAGAGACTCCATTAATGTCAAACATCACAGACATTCCAGCTTCTTGGAGTCTCTTCACTGACATCTAATTTCCAGCAGCTTCCCTGCAGTATAGGACATCCTCCAATATGATTTGGAAACCATTATGCAGCCGCACAATACCACGTTTAGTGGCATATATATATTCTCCTTGTTTGGCCACAGCAATTTTTAGTGGTGGCTCCAACTCGACACTGTCCGAATACAACGACTCATCATTTATGAGATGGTCAGTTGCTCCAGAGTCCAATATGAACTCATTTTTATTTAATATTGTTTTCACGTGTTGAAACATGAACGCAAGCCCGGGTTGTGATGTTGCCAATTTCGCTTGATTATTTTCTTTATTCGTTTCTTTTGAAATTCTTTTAAATGCGTAGCAATCCCTCTTAATATGACCTTCCTTTCCACAGTGATGACATTTTATATTATTTCTCGGTCTGCCCTTGAAAAATTTATTCGGTTTGGTCACCCTATTTTTAAAATTGCCTTGTGTGTGTGTGTACTTGTTGTTGTTGCTTTTATTTTGCACAACTACTTTCATCACTTTTCTACTAGTATCCCTATTATCATTATTAATTTTAATTTCATGATCTAGCAGCCTATTTTTCACAAAAGCTATTGTTAAGTTATCCTCTGATAACGTTTCTATTGCTGTGATAACTCCGTTGTAAGATGAAGGCAACGTAAGCAATAAATGTGACACCTTATCCATTTCCTCTAATTTTGCACCAGCAGCTAACAATTCACTAACTAACTCATCAAAGATATTGAAAAAATTCAGAAGTGGCATCTCACTTGATAGTTTTAGTGAAAGTAAACGTTTGCGCAACGCCAATTGCGAAGCCAAACTTTTGCGCTCATAAGTAGCGTCTAGACTGTCAAAAATTTGGCGCGTCGTTTTGTCGCTTGCCGCGAAATTAAGAAACGAGTCGCTTAAATTCTCAATAAGTGCACTTTTCGCAATTCGCTCTGCCTTTTCCCAAGAAATGTCGACTTTGCTTGGCATCGGTTCATCAATTACTTTTAATATATCTAACTCAGCAAATAATGCCCTCATTCTAAATTTCCAAATGGAATACTTTTCGCCGTCAAACGGCTTTATATTGCGCTTTGCCTTTTCCATTTTTAAATGTAATTCTGTCACACACGCACACACAGAGGTATAAAGATGAAAGAAAAAGAGAGACAAAAAACTGCACGTGGAAATTGAATTTCACAATGAAGTTTAATTTCAGCACTATCAAAATTTGTTTTATTATTTACTAGGCATGGACTGGGCCCATAACCTGTTGGAAAAACTGAATATTAAACTCCCAATGAAACACAGCTTTATACGACTTTATGAAATTGTATTTCACTTTATAGTTTAAGCACTTATCGGCAACACCCACAACCACAACTTGCTTGTAGAAAATCTGAATTCAAAGAGATGCAAATAATATCAAGTGTGACCTGACTTCATGTTCATTAAAAATACTTAATCTAGTATTTTAGAGAATGTGATTTTTGAAGGAGGAATATGGGTATTCCAACAGTTTATAAGCTTGTTTTTTACATTTATCAAAAACAAAGCCTTTTAAAATAAAGCTTTTATTTACAGTTTGGTTATCAAATCAAATATTTGACATCGCTTTAGTTTAATATGCGAACGTAATTTTTCTCTCTGTGTAATAATAAAATGACGAAGATTTTATTGTATTGAATTATGGGCCTTTTGTCATTTTGTCGGAACGCCGTCCGGTTGGTGAGGTGACTCATTATACTGGGTAAAACTGCCAAAAGAAAATTAGGGTATCTCCAAGTTGGGAACCCCCTACTAGACCCCCCCTGACTTGCTATAGTGTGTTCCCAAAGGGGAAAAAGAGCTTATTAGATTTGTAAACCTTCTGCCTTGCCGGACAGACGGACAGTCCGTCTATTCGCCTGTCCGTCTGCCTGTACTAATACAACTAATATTGAAGCTAGAGGATTGATTGATTAGTATCCCAAATTTAATACAACTACTAAATTTCCGTACCTCTAGCTCAAACATCTAAATTTTTATCAACAATAAGAAAATGGGATGAGTTGTCGAAAAGATTAAAAACAATTAAAAACGTTGAAGTCGGGTATAACCGACTGCGTGATCTCTGTTCCTTTAGGAGAATTTGGTATATCACACTTTAGAATATAGTATCTTAACTATTGAGCAACTAATAATTACTATTAATTTTAAAACAATGATTAATTTTTAAAAGTATATACATTCGTCAAAGTTACCGCTAGAATTAGCTTCCGATTACAAATTATTTATCGGTATTTCGGGAACACCACGAAAAGGCCATTGAAAATTCAATGGGGATCTATGTAAATTTAGAGGTTCTGGAGGCGTGAACATTATTTTTGAGTCATCTATAACGGGGCTGTCAGTTACTGAACCATACAATTTTGAAGCTTCTAATTAATTAATAATAAGGTACCTGTTTTCTTCCATTCAACAAAATATGTGCTTACCAAACCCATCCCATCCCCACTGAACCCATTGAAAATGGGAATTCAGGGTATAATGGTTTTGTGAAAATGTATGTAACAGGCAGAAGGAGACGTCGCAGACCCCATAAAGTATATATATTCTTGATCCGGGTGACGAGAAAAGTGGATATAGCCCTGTCCGTCTGTCCGTCCGTTTGTCCGTCTGTCCGCCTGTATGAACGTCGAGATTTCGGAAACTACAAAAGCTAGAGAGCTGAAATTACGTGAATACTCGTATGTTAGTTACGCAGTACGAGTTTGTTTTGTTTTTTCGATAACGCATCCCATTTCCAAATTATTTTGGTTTTTTGGGCGTAACTTCTACACCGTTTTAGCTAGAGACTATAAATTAATATATTTAGATAGATATTATGAATACGCAGATTTTGTAATTTTCAGATTTTGGATGCCACGCCTCCTTCGCCCTCAATTTGAAAAAAAACGCATTTCAAATACTAGAGACTTGTAATTTAATAAATCGATTTAGTATTTAGTATTTAGTATAAACTTTAATTCAAAGATTTCAACAACGAAAGAAAATTACGAACATTAAATATATAATATATGGAACATAAGAAGATCCATCTCACTAAAATTATGTTTGAAATATTTCCAAATACGGTTGAACTATGGAAAGCTCCATATTATGCAAAATTTAAATATTTCTAAAACCTGCGACAAGCGCAAGAGTCAATGCCAAAAGATGTCCTCCAACTAGTGTCATGGCCGAGTTGTTGCACTTTTCCTCTGATTGCGTCACCCAGTTCAGATATTGAAGTTGAATCATTTCCTTGAACTTGTTCTGGATGAACTTCCTCTGTTCGTCGGTCAAATGACGATTGCGTGTCCACACCTTAGTAAGCGGTGTGTATGCTAAGCCTTCGTAACCGCAGAAGATGGCGTATGATGTAAGATCGGTTTCAACCAGCTTATAAGTGGCGTTTACGGTGCTGTCTTCCCCGATTTTCCATGTGAATATGCCATTCTTAGCATTTTCATCCCAGATCAACGATTTGGATTCTTTGACGCTTTCCCATTTACTATTGGCGGCATCCACATACTCGACTTGCAGCTCTAACATATTATTATCGTTGGGGCTGTCGGCCAGTGTGTAGTTCAGGCATTCCATCTTATCCACGTTAGTGCCGCGTGCCGTCTCAAACCACAGGCCGGAAAGCTGTGCACGGGAAAGAGTCATAAATGGTCACACCTGCAATTGAGATGCCTTAACTTACGCCTTTCAGATCGAATTCAGTGCCCGCATACCTAGTGCACATAAAGAAAGGGAACTTAGTAGTAGTCTCTGGGATCCCTGTGGTGTCTGTAGTCTTTGTGGCTTTTGTAATCTCTGTAGTTTCAGAGATTCCCGTTGTTTGCGACTGAACGGCATTCAGTGCACCACAACTCAATAGGATCAGTACTATACATACTTTCCTTCTCATTTCACCAAATTCGTTTTGCAACTGGCCAACGTTACTAAAACATTCAGAATAAATACTAAACATATTACCTTTGTAATCGGTTATTAGATAAGATTAAGCAAAATACACTAAACAATCGGGTATTAGATAAGATAAAGCAAAATACACTAAACAAACATTGGAACATTTTTCAATTATTTATGTGTGAATAAATAGTAGAATACGTCATTTATTATTTTATTTATTTTTGTAATTTTTTTATTTATAACATTTTACATGTTGAATGAGCAGACCTCTTCATACCATACATCTTCTTTATGATGACGACGAGATGAGTCAATAATAATCAATTTTCTTTCTACTTGTATGTTAGAGCTATTTCAATTCTCGTTATGTTAATAAAGTTTATAAGCTTGTTTTTTACATTTATCAAAAACAAAGCCTTTTAAAATAAAGCTTTTATTTACAGTTTGGTTATCAAATCAAATATTTGACATCGCTTTAGTTTAATATGCGAACGTAATTTTTCTCTCTGTGTAATAATAAAATGACGAAGATTTTATTGTATTGAATTATGGGCCTTTTGTCATTTTGTCGGAACGCCGTCCGGTTGGTGAGGTGACTCATTATACTGGGTAAAACTGCCAAAAGAAAATTAGGGTATCTCCAAGTTGGGAACCCCCTATTAGACCCCCCCTGACTTGCTATAGTGTGTTCCCAAAGGGGAAAAAGAGCTTATTAGATTTGTAAACCTTCTGCCTTGCCGGACAGACGGACAGTCCGTCTATTCGCCTGTCCGTCTGCCTGTACTAATACAACTAATATTGAAGCTAGAGGATTGATTGATTAGTATCCCAAATTTAATACAACTACTAAATTTCCGTACCTCTAGCTCAAACATCTAAATTTTTATCAACAATAAGAAAATGGGATGAGTTGTCGAAAAGATTAAAAACAATTAAAAACGTTGAAGTCGGGTATAACCGACTGCGTGATCTCTGTTCCTTTAGGAGAATTTGGTATATCACACTATAGAATATAGTATCTTAACTATTGAGCAACTAATAATTACTATTAATTTTAAAACAATGATTAATTTTTAAAAGTATATACATTCGTTAAAGTTACCGCTAGAATTAGCTTCCGATTACAAATTATTTATCGGTATTTCGGGAACACCACGAAAAGGCCATTGAAAGTTCAATGGGGATCTATGTAAATTTAGAGGTTCTGGAGTCGTGAACATTATTTTTGAGTCATCTATAACGGGGCTGTCAGTTACTGAACCATACAATTTTGAAGCTTCTAGATCTAGAACTGTTGGGGATATCAACTTTTGCGGTGTGACATGCCTCCTGTGGACGCACAATGGGGTCTTTGCTCATTTTGCGTCTCAAAAATCATAACTTTCGAACCAAGTAAGATATTTTCGAAAATTAAAAGGCATTCGACATTAAAATGAATCTACAAGGCGATACGGCAACAGGGTGCTTCACAGTTTTAGGCCAAACATGAGAAATGTGAACTTCGTCAAAAATTACTGGTTTTTCAATGAAAAAACATTTTTTTTTTTTTTGTTTCAATAAATTATTTGTATTATTTTTAGAGAGTATGTTTAAATAAATAATTAAAAATTTTTGTTTTTTATTTAGTTTTCCTTAAAGTTGTCATCCGTAGAAGGCGTGGCAATATCTAATAAGCTTAAAGTTTCTGAACAATAATTATTAATTAATAAGGTACCTGTTTTCTTCCATTCAACAAAATATGTGCTTACCAAACCCATCCCATCCCCACTGAACCCATTGAAAATGGGAATTCAGGGTATAATGGTTTTGTGAAAATGTATGTAACAGGCAGAAGGAGACGTCGCAGACCCCATAAAGTATATATATTCTTGATCCGGGTGACGAGAAAAGTGGATATAGCCCTGTCCGTCTGTCCGTCCGTTTGTCCGTCTGTCCGTCTGTATGAACGTCGAGATTTCGGAAACTACAAAAGCTAGAGAGCTGAAATTACGTGAATACTCGTATGTTAGTTACGCAGTACGAGTTTGTTTTGTTTTTTCGATAACGAGTAGATTAAGAGTATCAAAATGCATCTATATGTCAAATTGCAAGTCTCTAGTACTTAAAATGCGTTTTTTTCAAATTGAGGGCGAAGGGGGCGTGGCATCTAAAATCTAATCTAATCTAATCATCTAAATTACAAACTCTGTGTAATCATAATATCTATCTAAATATATTAATTTGTAGTCTCTAGCTAAAACGGTGTAGAAGTTACGCCCAAAAAACCAACAAAATGTAAAAGAATTTTCGATTTTTTATCAATAATTTGGAAATGTGATGAGTTATCGAAAAAACAAAACAAACTCGTACTGCGTAGCTAACATACGAGTATTCATGTAAATTTCAGCTCTCTAGCTTTTGTAGTTTCCGAAATCTCGACGTTCATACGGACGGACGGACAGACGGACAGGGCTAGATCAACTTATTTTTCGGTGCTGATCAAGAATATATATACTTTATGGGGTCTGCGACTTCTCTTTCTGCCTGTTACATACATTTTCACAAAACCATTATACCCTGAATTCCCATTCCCATTCAATGGGTTCAGGGTATAACAACAGTCTATAATTCCACAATATATAATTCGTAATATAATAGCGAAGGTCTAATCAAAGGGTAGGCAACTCTTGCTAAGGCAATTGCAGTAGGGTGACTCGTTGCATGAACTATATTTTTTCTTTTAAATTTATTCCCACTATTTATTAATCAGTGCTATATTTATTATTTTTAAGTCATTTACCGGTATACCCTATAAATATTTGTCTATAAAATTTATGGCTACTAGAATTGGTAATGACGTAATAAGAAGATGACGTCGACGATGACGCTGAGTAACTACTTTGGGGATGCCACAGGTGGTGGCCACCAACACAACGGCACAATTTGTCTGCTTGTGTTTCTATGTGCGTGTGTGTGTGAATGTGTGTGAGTGTGTTTGTATGTATGTGTGTGTGTGTGTGTGTGTGTGTGTGTGTGTGTGTGTAAGTGTATATACGTTAGTGTGCTGAAGACTTGTGGCCATAAACAAATTGGCGCCCATGCTCTGGCCGCTCGTCATTCTTAGCGACGCGTCGCCTCACTTGGAGTGAGATTGCGAAGGATGTGTTATCTGCTCGCACTCAGTTGCCAGTTGCCAGTTGGCAATGTCCCACTCCGGCAGCTTATTATCAAGAGTCAGTCAATATCGCGTGGCAGACACCCACACATAGTCAGGGCAAACAGCTTCATTTTGACCTGCTGGCCTAATGGGGGTCGCGCACTCGAATGGGTGGCTGAGCGCCGGGGGTGTTTTTTCGGGCTGGAGCTTGGTTGGCTCGGTTTGCTGCTGAATTGGCGCTGAGTAAACAACTTCTTTATCGCCACGATACACGCCGCAGTCAGATAAATGCGCCCAGCACGAGGTCGCTCTTGCACAGGGGCGGAAACAGCAATCGTTGACTGTCTGTCATACGTTGTTATTTAAAATACAAATTAATAATTCAATTATGTATCAACGTTTGCAGTACTGACCACGCGGCCTATCCTCTCTCTCTCTCTCTCTCTCTCTCTCTCTCTCCTCTCTCTCTCTCTCTCTCTCTCTCTCTCTCTCTCTCTTGTATTCTCTACTCGTTGTTTCTCTTTGGTGGTTCTCTCGATGTGGTCACAGCTGTAGGTTTGTTTGTATGCCAGCCAAATTGCCGTGATTTCATTCAATTTGTCGCAGCAGCGGCAGCAACAAATGTTGCCACTTGCTGCCCAAATTGTTTTCGTTTGGGTGAGAGCCCAACCCCCTCGCAGCTTGTGCAAAATGCGCAAATAAAAAGAAAGAAAACAAAAACAGCAGAAGCAGAAAAGTATTCTATCCAACACCCACTCTGGCACATCTCCTGCCCCGCCCAGACACATCGGCAACGTCAGCTGCCGCACTGTGTGCCAATGCCCAATTGTTGTTTGTATGAGAAAATCTCGCCTAATGGCGTTTTACATTATTTGCCGCCTGGTGCCCACGTCGACGACGCTGCCATGGCCAACTGCTACCAAGTGGCAAAGCTGGAGCCGTAGAAATATCTGGAGACACAGATGGAGCCAAAAATGGAAACGAAGATGAAGACGGAGATAGAGACGGAGACGGAGACGGAGACGGAGACAGAGGCGGACACGTACTCGATGTAGACGCAGACGGAAGCAGAGAGCCTCACTGCCGTTGCCAGTCGTAGCAGCCGTTTGCAGTACGTACTACGTAGATTTGTGCCACCAAACTTTTGGTAAGGGCTATTCGGCTTTCACTTGAGGCGAGTTCTGTGCAACTGGTCGGGACTGTGGTAGTCCGGGGGTGGGCTGCGCTGTGGCCAGGCAGACGTAAGATGAATGGCCACTTATTGCAGTAGGTGCTTCTGCATAAGTTCTGATGGTTAACTTTGATAGCCATTGTTGTGATATTGAAATGTAACGGCAAATCAAGGCAAATGAAGATGGATCGATATATAACTAGATGGTCTATAAAGTTGAGTAATTGTCGTGGAAAAGCCCAGCACGATTCGATAATTTGCCAGATAACTACAGAGTAAGACAGTCAATGTACGCATGTGAAGAGTGTTATGTATGCAGAGGAGGAATATCAGTTATTTGAAAGGTTCAGGGGATCTCCCAGTCTCGACTAGAGTACTCCTTTTATTTTTAGCTTATATCATATTCATATTATGTAATCAATTTTATATATGTTTTATATTATATTGAGAATCAAACATAAACAGTTATGTAAACAGTTTTGTTTAGATCCTTGGCTGAAAATTGTCCTTAGAGAATTTAACCACACTCACACACACACACACATACTCATTTTCACACAACACCCATACAGCCAGTAGTCGCACCCTCATTTAGCTTGGTCTATTCAAGATTGTAAGCGCATTCCCATGTCGCACATAATCCAACGCAGCTGGGAAAGAAGACGAGCCCAAATCCCCTGTACCAAAGGCAAAATCGCCTTTAATTTGCTCGCTCATTTCGAGGTTCTGCTTGTGCGCTGCGCTGCGGACTTACCACAGAGTGGGTGGTTTTGTGGTGCACGGTGGCTTTGTGGGGGGGTGGTTTGGCTCTATAGTTTATGTGCCATGCTTGTGTGTGGACCTGAGCATTTGACGTGGTGTGAACACGCGCATAAGGGGCCATTTCAATGCTTTTCAAATTCACGACTGGCGTGGGGTTGGCGGACTGTTACATCTGACTCTCGTCTGCGTCTGTGTCTGTGTCTGGGGGTGTGCACAATTGGTTGGCAATTTATTTAAATATCGGCACGCAGTTGGAAAGGCAATGCCAACTGGAATTTCAGGCCAAGTGAAACACATTTCAGCGAAAATAAAACGAAACAGCAGCAGCAGTAACAGCAACAGCACCAACAACAACAACAAGAAATGAGAAATTTCGGATGACGAGCAAGCTGCCAAAATGGAATTTTTCAGCTGCCGCCGACAACGGCAGCACGACAACGGCGAGGAAGGGAGGCTGCGACTGCGACTGCGACTGCGACTGCGACTGCGATAGCGACAGCAGCTGATGTTAATAGCCAGCGGGGCCAAATGCCGGCTGCTGCCATGCGAAGCAAAGCGAAGGAGAAGAAGATGTGCAGACTGCGACGATGTCTGGGCAGGCAGTTGTTGTTGATGTTGTTGCTGTTGTTCCCGCGCATGGCCCTGTGATAAACCAAACGGCATAAGGTTGGGGTTGATGTGAGCAGTTGAACAGCTGTTTCTGACGCGAACAGCAACTGCGCCGGCGCCTTGCAAACTGCAGGCGAACGCCGAGCAGCCGAACGGCCAAATTGCCGAACAGCCAAGCTGCCGAGCAACTGTGCCGAGCCAATCGCACGAAGAAACAAACGAACGATGAAACCGAAACATGTGCTGTCTACCTGTGCAAGTTGGGACTGAAGCGGCGCTCACAAACAAATTCAACTTTCAACTGAGTGGACGTCACGCAGTAGAAGCAACAGCAGCAGTCGCAGCGCAACAGAGTCAGAGACGCAGCGTTTCTCTCAGGTTTCGGGATTCGGCATTCCATAGACGCTATTCCCAGTGCGTTATTTCAGTCGCTTGGCAGTGGCCCGACATGCCGGTACCAGAGTCGCATCTACGTTTTCGCTCTCGCCAACAACTGTTGTTGCTCGCGTCGCGTCGTCAAGAGCAGCAACAATAAAACAAAAATGGAAAATAAATAATAGAAATATGTGCAATTGAATTTATTGAGGCGGCACACGATTTGTTTCACATTCGTTGATAGTCAATCACGCCCCGTCACAAGCAAGGCGCGCGCGCGATTTTTAGTGGGTGTCAACGGCGAAAGTATCTCAAAGATACGCAAACAATGCAACAAAACCCTTGAGTGCAGCACACCAGTAAGCAGTAAGCATAATAAACCAAAGCATTGAATCATACATAGTGGCCAATAATTCGCCAAATCAAAAGAACAGCCAACAACAAACAGCCAAAACAGCCAAAACAGCCAAAATGGTAAGTCAATGAGCCACATGTAAAGTATCTGAGAGATGCGCATCTGTTTTATGTGTGCTTGTGCCCCTTCTACCTACTCGAGCGCAACACATGTTGATTGTCCATGCCGCGATAGAGCCAGCTGCCCCAGGCAATACTCCCTCGATATGGTTATTCGAATACGTACATATGTATATATCTGGAATCTGGGCAGCTGTGCAGTTCGCTCGTTAAAAATATCTCAAATACGACGCATCTGTTTTTTATTTGCGCAAATGCTTGGCCCAAAGACAAAGCTACAAAGTTGGCAATACAAATTTGCCAACGTATATTTATCTGTATGTGTATGTGTGTATGCCAAGAGCGCCACAGTTTTGCATTGCCACTAGAAGGAAATGCTCAGCAGCGAATTGGTTTTGTCAGTTTCACGTGCGAAATTATAAATTACGAGTAATCCCCAATTTTTTGCCTGCTGTCACGTGGTGGGTGTGCGAGAGAATAGTCGCATAGGCGAATTATGCGAAGGAGGCTGCCAGTGACTTTAGCCGCTGTCTGTTTCTGATGGCCATGGTCTGTTTCTGGGCATCGGGGAATCTTGAATCTTGACTGCAAATAATTGCAGCTGGTTACCGATCCAACGGCTACCGTTACCAGCCTCTTATCATGCCAGCATCAAAGGCCTTTTCCAAACACCGCATAAGTAAATAATAATACACATTTCACATGTCTGACCTGTCAAGGTCTATGCTGACGATCACAAGGCCATCAATTGAATCAATCGACATGATAGCCTTATTTGGATCACTTGAAGATTTTCACTCGAGGCTATGCCTTATCAAATAATAATAATAATAATGTTTATGAAAATTCGAATAGACATTTCTGAAGAAATTATATTGAATAATATTCAAAATATTAGGAAATCAGTGATCTGCTAAAAAGCCTGATCCATTCAAAATATGAAAGTTAGGCAGTTAAGCCATATATGTATGTGTGCAAAAAGATAAAATAACAGCCACAGAAATAACTCAACATCTATTTTGATCCAATATAATAAATCTAAGATGTTTCTTAGCAACCATACAACTTAGTTCATGCGTACAAAAAAATACAATCAGGGAATATGAAATGATTGCTTAAGTGGAGCTATTTATATTTGGGCATACATAATATTGCTTCAATTACAAAACAGATTCTAAGCGCACATTAAAAAGTCGATGAAAATTACATTTCGTAGCCAATAAAAGAGTACTCTCGTTTATTATTATTAATTAACCTTTGGTTTCACAATTTATTTTATGCATCCGTTAAGTTGTTAAATTCAAGTTAAGTAAGTTAAGCTCGCACGTGCCAAAGATCTGACAGAAAAGGCGACACATTGCAGCTGGCCGAATATTTACGTTCAATTTAAGTGCGGCTTCTAGCCAATGTTCCCATTCGCTTCACAGCTGGGACTGCTGCATGAACAGCTGCTGCAGCTGCCTTACAGCCTGCCAGCTTGCCTGCCTGTTGGTTGCATGAGTCAGTGGCAACTTACCTGGCTGCTTCACAGCGTACCAGCCTGGCCTTGACTACGCGGCAGCTGCAGCAGAGAGCCTGCCAAATGATCTGCACTGGTGCGGAAGTGTGTGTCTGTGTCTATGGCTGTATCTGTATATGTCCGTGTATGTGCCAAGGTGCGAGAGCAAGAGAGCCTGGCCAGTCGCCGAGGCAGCTGCGTCTTCGTCTTTTTGCTTGAATCGTCTGCCCGGCTGATGGCTGTCATTGGGACACTGACACCTGTACAAACATTATAGCAGCTTGAGCTCTGCTCCATATACCCTGCGGTTGGGTAAACTATCAATTGCGAAAGGCTTGTGACGATGCGGATTATTGAGAACTGACAAGTAATTTATCAGTTTCCGAATTGGCACTATATAATCTACCGAAACCAAAGTAGAACACTGAATATCATTAAATAATGCCCAATGAAACGCACTTCACTACAAAATGGCAAGTAGTATATACCTTCGTACTTAAGAATATCAAATCTTTTGTATATCTTTATGGAATTTTCATGAACATGCTTACTTTGATAATCACATATAAACATAGGAGTACTTAATTCTAATCAATATTCCGCTCCAAGTAAACTTTAAGGATGTGCGTGAGCACAGTCGCTGATTGAATGGTATTAAAGTATTCCTGTCTTTCAATACGTCGCATTGTTAGAGAATTGGCTGATTGGCTTAGCATAGCCCGCCAGTTATTTGTTCAGCTTGCAGCTCTATAAACAATATATTGTCGGGCGCTGTGAAACAGAAGTATGCAAATAAATTACGCCCCGACGAGTGGCGTAGAGAGTTGTTGTGCCAACAGAGCCCCCAATTGGAGGTCCTAATCAGGGCTGTGCAATTTTCATATTGAATTACGCAGTTGATGGGCAGTTCGTTAGTTGGCTAGCTGGCTGGACTGTTAAATTGGCCTATTGACGAGCTGATTAGGGCCCAAAGGCAAGCGCACTGAGTGCGCTGCCCATTGACAGCGCACTGAAAAGGCCAAAGTGATTAAGGTAATAGGCCAGCCGAGTGAAATGCACCTGACAGGCGCAGCTGTTGCCGCTGCTGCCGTTGTTGCTGCTTAACCGTGGCCGCCACATGTGGCATATGCTCTCTACAACAGCGAAACAAAAAACAAAAGCTACACCAAAAAATCCCTGCCCAGCAATCCATCAAGCCCTCAATCAATCATTAGCCGTGTAAACTTTATACAACCACCCAAGCACCACCCTGCCAAAAAGGAAATAAAGTAAAGTTGTCGGCGGCGGCGGCGGCGGCATTTTCACACCTTGGCAATTAGGCGACACGCCCAGGCTGACGCCTATGTGGCTGCCTAGGCGACATTGACTAATGAGACGCCATTTCGTTTGCTGGCTAAACAGCTGAGACAACACGACAAATGACAATGGCGACCGGATATAAGTCAATTTACTTATTAGCACAGCAATAACAGCCATATTAGCAACAGAATTGCATCTCTAGCCCTCAGACGCTTAAGGTACAGATCCAAACAAAGTGCTAAAAATATCAAGCTCTTTGAATGTGTGTGTGTGTGTGTGTGTGTGTGTGTGTGTGTGTGTGTATGTGACATATAAACATTCGTAATTGAAACAAGTAAGAAAGCTATATTCAAGACTGCGCGACTACGATATCCCCTGGACCCTCCACATTAGGGGGTGTGGGGCCGAATCGGGGACCGGAATCCAAAACGCTAACTTAAAAACTCTGATTATCGATAAATGGTTTTATCGATAACTCTGGAACGATACAAGTTATAGAATTTCTGAAACAATCTCGTACTGCGCGTGCAATATATGAACCTAATACGAAAAGAATGAAAATGAATGAAAATCGCTGCCAGCTCAGCCAGTGAGCTCATTGAAAGTGGATCATATTGGAATTGTACAAATGCATGATCAGGACAACAGCCTGAGTCGATGTAGCCATGCTCGTCTGCCCGCCTGTCCACCTGTCCGCATGTCCGTCTTTCCAACCGCGATCTCATAATCTAGATCAGTTAAAGGTTTGCAGTTATGGAGGAAGATTAGTAAGAGATTATCCGTTTTTTCCTTTTTTTTCTATAGATCATTCCATTTTCTTAAAACCAATAATTATCGGAAATAAAATCATTAATTATATGAAAATTAAAAAAAAAAACACTTTTTTTTAATTAAAAAAAAAAAAAAAAAAAAAAAAAAAAACAATAATAGTTTAAGTAACATGTTCAGGAGATCTGCTAGTCGGGTATACTCACCTCAAGCCGTTCTGTGACTGCTGCAAGTGGCAGTTTATTAAAAAAACGACGAAACAGCAAAGGAAACTACAAAAATGCTCTGGGGCCAAACACAAAAAAATGTCCCGAAATTATTTGGCGATGCGTAGAAGAACAACGAAAAAGAAAAAAGAACCGCCAAGCTCACAAACGAAAGCGCATCCAAATTGCTTGGCTCAAACTATACTGTATACATACATAGTATATACAATACAGATCTTTAGGGCTAAGTAAGCTATACATGCCTAAGGCGCATCTCATAGTAATACTGAGACTAACAAGTTCGGGGCATTGATTCAGCGTGGTATTCAGTTGGGATACAATCTGAGTCGACAAATATATTTAATATACCTCAGGGCAATAAGTATATGTGCATACACATATATGCTAATAACTTGTTTCAAACTAAATGATTTAAGTCAAGTTGATTTTTTATTTATAGTACTAGAGCTACAAATAAAAATGTGTAATACGTCAGCTCAATATTTATTAACAAACATTTTATTAATTAACAAATGAGATTCTTCCTTAGGAAATAAGTATATGTGCATTTTTGATAATTCTTTACATTTTTATGAATGTTGAAACTTTTTTAAATTTTTAGTAATTAATACTTTTTCCATTCACCTCTAAGAGTTTTCTAATGCGATTCGGCATGGAATCGACAAGGTTTTGGAGTATTTCATTTCCAATAATCTTCCATTCAGCAAGTAAAACCATCTTTAAGTCCTTTAGTGTCTCGAATTGCCTTCCACCTTTATAAATCCTGGAAGATAGAATACCCCATAGGTCCTCAATGGGGTTTTAAATCAGGACTAACCGCCGGCCACTCAAGTACTGGTATTTTTCTCGATGAAAAATAAGCCTTTGTGGCCTTTGAAACGTGAATTGGAGCGTTGTCCTGCTGAAAAATCCTACTGTCTCCATATAGGTCTCCAGCAAAATCTATTAAATTGCCATCAATCAATTCAATATAGATTTCTGAGGTTACTCGTGTCGGAATAAAGCATAGGCGAGAGTTTCCTTCATACCCGAAACACGCCCAAATCATAAGCGATCCTCCACCGTGATTTCGCTTATGTCGAGTTTCTCTTGGCTGCCTTGTGTCACGCCAATACTTGTGGCAGCCATCAGGACCATCTAAGTTGAACTTTTTTTCATCCGAAAAAATAACTTTGCGGAACTCGTCCGTCCAAAATTTGTGTTTCTCAGCAAATGCCTTACGAGCCTTACGGTGGCGTGGCAGTAGCATCGGTGCAGCCACCCGGGAAGTACGTTTAACATTACAATTCTCTGTTAAAATTTGGTGAATCCGTCTTCTACCAATATTGAGATGTAAATTATGCTGGATCCCGGTGCAAGACATTTGATTTTTTGTAGCTAGGCGCTTAATTAAACGCTTGCACCTATCGTCGATGTTGCTCGGTCTGCCACTGCGTTGGTTCTGACCATAGAAACTTGGATTTCTTAAGAAATTAGTAATTGTATTTCTGTGTCGAGATACTCTAGAGGCTATTTCTGTAATGGTAAGCCCGCATTCATTCAATCCTTGGATCCGTCCGCGCTCCGCAGCTGATAAGTGCGTACCACGCGGCATTCTTAATAAAAATTTAAATTTTTTGAATTTTTTTTCTCAAATAACGATTAAAATCACTATTACTTTTTTTGTTTCCTTTTTCTACGCAAAACACTTTAAATTTGTTGCCCGCCGACTAACAAATGCGTAATAAATGGTTTTTGCACATATACTTATTTCCTAAGGAAGAATATCATTTGTTAATTAATAAAATGTTTGTTAATAAATATTGAGCTGACGTATTACACATTTTTATTAGTAGCTCTAGTACTATAAATAAAAAATCAACTTGACTTAAATCATTTAGTTTGAAACAAGTTATTAGCATATATGTGTATGCACATATACTTATTGCCCTGAGGTATACATATGAAATTGTGATTTCTTTTAGCCTACATAAACATAGTCATATCTGTGCACAAAAATCACTATTTTATTTGATAGCAAGTTATTTAACTGTTGGACCTCTGACTCAAGCTGTTGCTTTAAATTGAATATAATAGAATATCCTTGCTGTTATCTATTCATTTGCAGCTGCTAGAAGCTGCAGGGAGCTAAAGCAGCAAGCAGTGAAGATGTTGCAGCTGTGGAATGCGTCGTGTTGTCCATTTGCTGTCGTCTTTCAACAGATGCAAAGAGTGTCATACTAAGTGCACATTTCATTCGTCTTCTTCATAATGTTGCTGCCATTTTCAACATCTCTTCTTTTGGCTGTCTTCTCCCGCCAACCAGCCACGCCCCTCGACTAACTGGCAATCCTTTAGCCCCAACTGTCGCCTCTTATGTTTTAAACATTCTCTAAATTCTAAACGAAACAAGTAAGAAGGCTATAGTCGAGTCGGCTCGACTACGAGATACCCTGAACCCTGCAAAAAAAGTGATACTCTTCTTCTTTACGCACTTATGAGCTTGGGGGTGGGTTGGGCTGAACTTTGGACGCTTATAACTCCATTTCTAGATGGACGATCTTCATGATATTTTCAGAGTAGATTAAGAGTATCTAATATATATCTATATGCCAAATTGCAAGTCTCTAGTATTTGAAATGCGTATTTTTCAAATTAGGGGCGAAGGGGGCGTGGCATCCAAAATCTGAAAACCACAAAATCTGCGTATCCATAATATCTATTTAAACAACTTGTTCATGTGAAATTTCAGCTCTCTAGCTTTTGTAGTTTCCGAAATCTCGACGTTCATACCAACCCATTTTCAATGGGTTCAGGGTATAAATAAAAAGCAAAAAATAGGAACTACAGAAAGAAAATGCCGGGACTAACGGCATGTCCAGCGCAGATACAGCATCGCTGGCATTATATCCCCTTGCTTCCCCCACGCGCTTTACTTGTCCCATGGCCTTTGCCTTTGCCTTTACGTTTGCTTTCGCCTTTGCCTCTGCCATTCGCTGGCAAGCGCCCAAATTGTCTGCTTGGGTGTGCTGCTGCTGCTGCTGTTTGCTTTGGGCCAAAAACATTTGAATTGAATTTGCAGCAGCAACTGCCTCAATTTCCAGACACAGCGCTGACCTTGTCACACATACACGCATAGCCCCATGGACTAAAGGGGCGTCGGCCAACAACGACGACGACGACAACGTCCCAGCTGCCGCAATATTTCTTGCGCCAGATGAAACGCTTGATGCCGGGCAACGAGGCAACGGGGCAATGTACAAGGGAGCAACAACAGCAGCCAAAGTAATAGCAGCAACTGAAAAACTGCGCCCGCCAAGTGGCAACAGCTGTCAGTTTAAGTATATCTGTCTCTCTCTCTCTCTCTCTCTCTTTCTTTCTTTCTTTTTCTCATTCTCTGCAGTTCGCCCCCCTAGCTCCTTCCTCTGCTGTGCCTTGTTACTTGTCATGGCACAGTTGTTTGAGCTGCAGCTCAAGTGCCGGCAACAGATTTTTGCTGTTACTGCCTCAAGCTGTTGACGCTGTTGCTGGCGTAGCAGCAACATGCATCGATTTTTGCATGTGCCCGAATAAAGAAACCAAAATTTGGCTTCGGCACTACACACACATATATATATATATAAATATATATTTATAAGATGGCATAGCATTTCACAGGTGTTACGACAGCTGCAGCGCCTGTTGTCAGTCGCAATTTTTAATTGAAAATGGCAGCAGCTATAGCACCGCAGCAACTGTCGGCCGCAGTCCTGCCATGGCATCAACTTCAGCAGTGTCAGTGGCACGTGCCAACATGTGTCGTAGCCCGCTCCTCGACCCACCCCTCTGCACGACTGTTGCAGACAACTTGGCTGCGCAGGCAATCAACAGCAGCAACAGGAGCAGCAGGAGCAGCAGAGGCAGCACCAGCAACAACAACGACTGGAAGCAGCAGCACGTGCTGCGCTCTAGCAGAAAACGCTTTTCCAATCAGATAAGCACAATAACAGAAACAATTGGAAAAATCTTCAATTGCCAGCAACGGGGTCTCGCTTCGTTTGAAAATTCCATTTGCAGCAACTGCAACTGCAACTGCAATGGCAACAGCAAGAGCCACATCAACATCAACATGAGCACCAGCTGCAGCTGCATAATTGAATTGGTGGCAACATGTGGCAAGATTCGTGTGCCACGGATGGCAAATGTTCTAGGTGCAGCTGCAACAAACTCACAGACGCGCCGACTCGCCGATTCTCTGGCTGGCTAGTTAATGGCCAGGCGGGATATAAAACAGTTCATATCGGAAATAAAACACACCATAAAGCCGATTACGTTGACACTCGCTCAACTGTTTTTCCTGCTGCTGCTGCTGATGCTGATGCTGATGCTGCCTTTTTTTTTTTTTTTTTTTTTTTTTTTTTTTTTTTTTTTTTTGTAGCTGTTGTTGGTCGCTCTGACACGCCATTATCTTATTATGCCCTACACACACACACACACACAGAAATGCCAGAGGGAAGCGAAGTAAGCAGCAGAGACACACACGTGCGGTGACTAGCGCAGAATTGTTGCTGTTGCTTCTGATGTTGCTGCTGTTGTTGCTGGCTGTCTGTTTGTCTGATGTGTAATTTAAAATAACACCAATACTGCGGCCCGTTGCAGTCACTTGCACACACACACACACACACACACACGCGCGTCTGCGAGAGTAGCTTAAAAAGTTTGTACCCTTAATTTGGGAAATCATATCATAGGATGAATAAATATCTTAATCAGAATACTAAATACTCGGAAGCGATTCATCATCTTTGCGCAAAACTTCACCAATCCACTCGTTAATAATCAAAATAGTAGCTTTAGACATCGTCTCTAAGCAGGTTAATATCACACGTAGATTTAAATTATTTGATCATCAGCTTTACCATATTGTGAGGCCTCGACAAAGCCAACAATTTATGCATTCGTATGATTACAATTATATATTGAAATAGAATTTTGAGCAATTTTACGCTATTTCGAGATGCAATTATGCTCGGCATGTTCTCTTCCGACACATTTCGTTCACTTTTGTAGCTTCATGTGTAATGAAGCAGCTGACGCAGCAAGTTGCAAAAAACTTTTCACAGTGAAGCTCAAACACACACACCGAAATACGTGCGAGTGTGTGCACGTCCTTTGTCTGAATGTGTTTGATGCTGTTGTTTCTGTTGCTGCTGTTGTAGCTGCTGCTGTTGCTGTTGCACAGGTGTCGTCGCCAGTAATCTCTTTCGGGCGGCGTTGGCGGCGGGCGCCACTTGTGCATAATGACGCTGGCTGTAGAGCCACATACAAAGCCGGACTCTGTGTGTGTGTGTGTGTGTGTGTGTGTGTGTGTGTGTGAACTGGACTCGTCCACGTGGCTGTCATTGCCACACACACGCAGTGCTTGTACGTGAACAACCAGCTTACAGCTAAAGCACATGCAGCTGTGCTGTGATTTCAACCGACGAGTCCCAAACCCCGCACCAGCGCCAGCTCCAGGACGCACTCCTAGACCCAGACCCAGATTTCATCCTCCGCCCGAAAGCCGGCAAGCGTTATCAACCCTTCATAGCAGCTCGAATTGTTGTTGTTGCTCTTGCTGTTATTATTACAGTTGGCGGGCCTTTTCATCGCTGATGTTGCTGTGGCTGCTGTTGTTGTGGCTGCTGTTGCTGTTGCTGTTGCTGTTGCTGGATCCCTGTGTTGTTGTTAGCAAAAGGGATAAAAGTATATACTGCTTTGCTGTCCAGCCACATGGCTACGCTGGCCTTTTTATATGAATTAAATGAATGTCGTTGAATTATTTTTTTTTTTTTTGATTTGTATTGCGCCTAATTGAAAATTATGTGCGAGCTGCTGCTGTTGCTGCTGCTGCTGCTGCTTCTACTCCTTGCTCTCTTCCTTATTTTTTTTCTTTTAATTTGTCATGGCTTTGGCGAATTGCTTGCCTAATAGTTGCCACACCCCTCATACGTCCAGTAGCCCGAAAACGGCCTCGCCTCGCAGCCGTTTAAATAATTACTTTTTCTTTTAACAATTTCGCCAGCAGCCGGTTGCCGACGCCAGCGTCAGAATCAGCGCCAGCAGCTGCCAGCCAGCCCCAGTCTTTGCCCCAGCTCCGTGCTCCGTTCTCCGCACTGTGCAAGTTTTGTGGCAAAAGTTCTGCGGGCGACATTTTCCATTTTGCTCAAACTGAAGCTCAAGCCCAGGCGCTTTGAAGTGGCTGGGACCCAAGCGTAGGTGTAGTGAGGCATGTTGTGTGTGTGTGTGTGTGAATGGGAGTGTGAGTGCGAGTGCGTGTGTGTTTGAGGAAAGGGAAGGGGGCAGCAGCACAATTTGAAGCTTTCGGCGCCTGATGGCGCCGACAGGCGACAGCTGCTTGAGAGACGACGTCGACGACGACTACGACACGGCTGCTGCTGACATTTGATTCATTCGTCATAGCCGGGTCCTATGCCTTGCCAACAGCTGCTGCCAGCCAGCCAGTCAGCCAACGAACCTATTAAGTGAGTCAGCCCACTCCATAACCACCTTGGCCCACCTCCTCGCAACGCCCACTTACCTGGCGAACACTCGAAACACTTGTTGTTGCCGTCTGTCACGCATGTTTCGTTTGGTTAGTTTCGACTCGCCTAGCCCACTGGCCACCTAGCCAAACAGTTGACAAGTGTTATAGACGCCATATGCCGGTTGGATCAATCCCACCCCTGCCTTCCGCCTTCCGACCTACTTGCTCTTCTTTTGTCGGCACTTTGGCAAGCGGCAGCTGCGTGTCAAGTGTTTGTTTTTAATAGAATTTTAAATAATTTGCCTGATGCGAAACAGCTGCCCGCCAGTTTGCACTCTCTCTCTCTCTCCCTCTTTCTCTCTCTCTCACTAGGCTTCCTCCTCTTTCTCACTGTCTCTCTTTTGCTCTTAGAGATCTGTCTGTGATAACCCCTCGGTAGTGTAAATTTTTCCTAGTGCGACGATTGACTTAAAACATAAAAAAAAAAAATAATTCGTTTTTACACCTCAGACTGAATTGGCGCTCGATTGGGGGCAGGAGGCGTGGCTCTCGTAGATTGATCGAAAACATGAATGAAAATGAGCAGATTTTTTTTTATGTTGTTCTTGTTTTCGTGTATTCTATCTCGCTTCTCTGGCGCTTTTGTTTATGCAGCCGACAAGCTGCACAAACTCCCACAGCCCGGCCAGGTATTTACATATTTTAGTGATAAAAATCAACAAATTATTTCATGCCCAGCAGACATGGGTCGATCCCTGGGCAACCAGACATCGAATGAAATGTGCTGCTACACATGGTGAGTGCTCCGCCAAAAGCTGGGCAAGCGCCAAAAGCGCGAGGGCAATAGCGCCATAGGTCGCCGTAGGTGGGGGTTGTGGCTGTGGTTGCTTAAATCGGAGGCAAGTTCCGGCCATATTCTTGCCTGCCTTGCGGACAGCAGGGTGCCCGTGTGTATGTGTGTATATACATACATACATACATATGTATGTGTTGCATTATCGAACATTCATCAACTGCAGTGTTGCAAAAGCTGTTTCTATAAACATAATTAAGTTTATATGGTTTATCTTAAGTTCTGGAATAGTTAATTTGGCGATTTTCTTCCAATTTAATTCTACAACTTTATTATATTCGATTGTTCTTAATATTATGGAATTAGTTCTAGTTACACTCTAGTTATTAAATTATTTTAGCGCGAATTGGATTTCTCTTATTATACCCTGAACCCATTGAAAATGGAAAATCAGGGTATAATGGTTTTGTTAAAAGTATGTAACAGGCAGAAGGAGGCGTGGCAGACCCCATAAAGTATAAATATTCTTGATCAGGGTGACGAGAAAAGTTGATCTAGCCCTGTCCGTCTGTCCGTCCGTCCGTCCGTCCGTCCGTCCGGCTGTCCGTCCATCCGTCCGTATGAACGTCGAGATTTCGGAAACTACAAAAAAATAGAAAATTCGTTTACATATTTTAGGTTTTTTGGGCATAACTTCTACATCGTTTTAGCTAGAGACTTCAAATTTGTATATTTAGATAGATATTATGGATACGCAGATTTTGAATTTTTCAGATTTTGGATGCCACGCCCCCTTCGCCCCCAATTTAAAAATTTTAAATACTAGAGACTTGCAATTTGGCACATATATAGATTTAGATACTCTTAATACTTAATCTACTTTGAAAATTTCATAAAGATAGTCCATCTAGAAATTGAGTTATGAGCGTCCAAAGTTCAACCCAACCCGCCCCCAAGCCACGACCGCAACTGCGCGGTTAGCAGAGCGGACGCTCATGCAGGGTTCAGGGTATTTCGTAGTCGAGCCGCCTCGACTAGAGCCTTACTTGTTTTTAGCATTGTAACTTTGAATTTTCACAACGACCTGCTACTCTTCACAACGAGTGTCTTGTAGGGCTGCTGCTATCTAGACGAGCGAGGGAGCTAAAATGAATAGTTCAGTGAACTGAGCCACTGACCTTGTTCCTTCAATATGGCGCATTTTGGATCTCTAGCTCATTTTTGCTCACTCGCTCGTATGGCTCATTTTTCAGTTTCTTCAAGTTGCTTGCGATTACTATCGGGTCATGAGCAACCAGAAAGTGAGCTATCACAAAAGAGACCGAGAGAGCCGGTTCACCTCAATGAGTTGCTTTTACCCAAGTATACTGCTATCCGACTCTTTTCACTTCTTATTATATTCTTCTATTTAGTTATCGTTCACGATAACTAGTTCAGCTTATGATTGCTACAAATAGTTCCGCCGTTCATATGTCAGGGTGCCTTTTTTCTGAAATCACACATATATTCATATGAATATTATCAGAGGGTCGTGTAAGTAAATGTTTTATAAGCCTCAACTTGGCGATAAACTGATTTTGAGGCTATATCCTATTTATATGTTTCGCAATCTGAATTAATACCTACCTCGAGCATTAGCAATTCCAATAGCTAGCTGCAAATTGTTGATTGGGGCTCACCAAATAATTTGGTATGCGCTGGAAATGCCCCGAGCTGCAGCTGCCCCTAATGAGGCTCGCTCCCAGGCCCGACAACACACACACAGTCACACACACACACACACACACACAGACACACACACACACACACACACACACACACACACATTATTGGCAGTGCTCCTGCGACTGGCAGGGCCCGACAAGGACCTTGGGTTTGGTGAGCCCAATTTGCATGTCAGAGGACAATTTAATCAAATTGAAATCAAATAATTTGAAATCATAATGTGAGAACTTTGTCACTTGATGTTTTCGTGGACGCATGGGAACCTGTACAGGTTTATCTTGCTTATAATTACAAACTGTGGTGCTTTTTACTATGGTTGTTGTTGTTGTCATTTTCATTGTCATTGTCATTGCTATTGCTATTGCTGTTGGGGGCAGTGGCAACGTCAGAGCGTTTAAGTTTCTTAACTAATTTGCGACTATTTCCAGATGGCGCTCGACGGCAAAGCGATAATTAAAGAGGAGATTACCGACAAGGACGCCTACGATGCGGCCGCAGCGGCAGCGGCAGCAGCGGTCTCAGTGGCTACATCAACAGCTGCCTCATCCGCGTCATCGTCAGCGTCCTCAACAGCAGCAGCGGCGGCAGCCAACACAGCAGCAACTGCGGCTGCAATTAGTCGACGGTTTAAAGGTGAGTGGCATGTGGACAACACACGTGCCAACAGTGGGAGAGGGAAATGCGTATGTGAGCTGTGAATGTGTCTGTGTCTGTGTCTGTGGCTCTGGCAGACATTGGGGTGTTTAATTGGGAGTCGTGAGTTGGGATTGGGAGCACAAGTGCAGCCAAGCGACAGCTCCGACGATTGATGGTGTGAATCGCAGCAGCTGTGTGTGCGTGGGTGTGTATGTTTTTGAGTGTGAGTGTGAATGATGGTGCGGGGGTATTTGGCTGTTTATGTTAAGGCTAGGAAGAACAATTAGCAACAGCAAACCAAAATTTCTTTGCAGCCAAAGCTTGAAACGGTATAAGCAATAGTACACATAAATATATTAAAGAGTCAACATAATAATAATGATAGATAGAGATCGATGTATGTATAATATTAATCTCCAAACTATTACGAACCAATTCTCTAGCTATAGATTTCTAAGCTTTGTAATGCCCAAAGACGCGTGAATAGTTTATTGGTGAATCAATAGAGAAAGAAATAGTAAACAAATAAAGAAACAACAAATAAGAAAGTTGACGTCGGACGTTACCGGCTGTAAAAGACTCATTCACGGTCCCAAACATTGTCATATTGAATTTCGAATTTAATAACCGAAATATTTGGCTAATTAGCAAAAGAACGCGGCAAACAGCAAGCGCTTTTCCTATACATACATACACACATACATAAATACAGATGTAAGTATGCGGACATTCAGCGTTGATTCCACGCATATAGGCAAAAGTCTGCAGTCCAGCATATTCTGAGAATTGCGACTGAATTGTGAATTTTTCGTTCGTTATTTTAGTTTTGTCAGTAGGCGCTCTAGCAGTGACTTATTTGTTTTAGCTACTGAATCATATTTCAGGACAGTGGCGCTAGTGGGAAGTGCTATGCAAGCCGCACTTAGTGCGTGAGTTCGACTCCCGCAAAATACTTTTCTTTATCGAAAATGTACAACTTTTTATTATACCCTGAACCAATTGAAAACAAGTAAGAACCTTGCAGTTAGGCGCAACTAACTGCGAAATACTTTGTTCCCATAGGTGCATCTTATTTATTTAATAAACATTTAATTAACGAAATATTTCGGCAATTAGCAAACGTACATGGCAAGCAACAAACGTTTTTCCTATACATACATACATACATACAGATTTACACATGTACACACTATACGAGTATACACACAATTTTCTATGTATGCATACAAAAGTTTGCATGCCAGAATATTCTAATAATTGTGACTGAACTGTGAATTTTTCGATTGTTACTTTAGTTTTGTCAAAAGGCGTTCTAGCAATGCCTTATTTGGTTTTAGTTAACGAAGCTCACATCAGGGCGGTGGCGCTTGGGGTAAGCGCTATGCAAGCAATACCTAGGTGCGTGGGTGCGAGTCCCGAAGAAGACTTTTTTTCAAAAATTATTATTTTTATTTATTTATTTTTTTTTTTTTATTTGTATATTTATTATAAAATGCTTCCTGCCAATTAATAATAATTTATAAACATACACATATGAATTGTGCATTTATGCAAAAACTAAAACTGCTTTATGCTTTCCGATTTGCCACGCTGCGTGGCAAGCAGTTTTTCTATGCATGCATGTGTACACAGATGTTTGTACGTATATACACATTTTATATATACACATCCAAGTGTGTATACATTTTCCAAGAATTGCGATTGTATTGTTTTGTTTAGTCACAAGCTGCTGATCAGCTGGTCAGTTGTTAATTTATTTAGGTTGAGCTAACGATTACATGTTATTTTCAAAAGACCTAGGTTCAAATCCCGCTGGAAACTTTTTATTTATTAATCGAAAACTTATATTTTTTTTTTTTTTAAATTCATTAATATTTTTATATTTATGTTAAAATGCTTTTTACCATCTTAGCAATTGCTACTAAGCTATTATATGCATGAATTATGCAGTTGGCCACAACAAACTTCTTTGCTGATTTGCCACGCCCCCAATGGGCGTAGATTTATCCGCCATAGCTTTTTATACTTTGATCCCAAAGGGAAATAAGTATATTGAGTTTGTGCAATGTCCGTCTTGCTGTCCATCCGTCTGCCCCTTTTCCCTTTGGGAACAAAGTATAATGAGAATTCAGGGTATGATGGTTTTGTAAAAATGTATGTAACAGGCAGAAGGGGACGTCGCTGAGCTCAAAAAGTATACATAATCTTGATCAGACGTCCGTCTGTCCGTCCGTATGAACGTCGAGATTTCGGAAACTACTAAAGCTAGATAGCTGAAATTTTACATGAATATTCGTATGCTAGTTACGCAGTGCGAGTTTGTTCGATAACTCATCCCATTTCCAAGTTATCGATATAAAATCGAAAATACGTTCCCATTTTTCACGTTTTTGGGCATAGCTTCTACACCGTTTGAGCTAAAGACTTCAAATGTATATTTTTAGATAGATATTATGGATACGCAAATTTTGTAATGTTTTTTTGGTCGCCACGCCCCTCTCGCCTCTAATATGAACGCATTTCAAATACAAGATCCTTGAAATTTGGCAAATACACACATTTGAATGCTCTTAGTATATTCTGGAAGTCTCATGAATATCATCCATCTAGGAATGGAGTTATAAGCGTCTAAATTATATCCCACCCCATCCCAAGCCACGGCAGCAACTGCGCAGTTAGCAGAGCGCGCTTACACGTGCGTAAAGAAGAAGAAATTAATTTTTTTTGCAGGTTTCAGGGTTTATCGAAAACATAACTTTTATGTATTTATTAATTTATATTTTTATAATTTTGCTAAAATGCTTGTATGCATAAATTCTGCAGTTGACTACAATAAACTTCTTTGCCGATTTGCCACTCCCCAGTGGGCGTAGACACATAATTTTAAAGTTCTTAGAAGAAGTTGAGTGTAACATAAAACTTGGTTGCTTACACTCCAAAAATGCGAAAATTACAGGGTATTTTTCGATATGCCACGCCCCCAAAAGGACTGGAAAATTGTTTTTGGGTCATCGATAGAGGAGGCCATTATTAACTGAACCATTCAATTTTTAAGCTTCTAACTCTAAAACTGTTAAGATATAAGCATTTGCGGTCTTCCATAGCTTATTGATTGTGGGTTGTCAACCCGAGTATATATGTATGCTAAATTTGAAGTATCTAGTGTCAAGTATCCAAAATATAGCACAATTTTAATGATGAGAATCAGTATATATTAAGGTCAGGTTTGCCACGCCCCTAATGGGCGTAGATATACAACTTGTTCATGGAATCATAGAATCACAACATTAACTCACATTTCAGCGTTCTAGCTTTATCTCTGTAGAAGATACGTTTTTCCCGATTTGCCAAGACCCCAATGGGCGTAGAGTATACATTGCAAATTACAACTCTATAGCTCATCAACTAATATGATCACTGGCTTACGGGCACATGCATTTTCCAATTTGCCACGCCCCTAGTTAGCGGTTCGTGAAATTCTTATACTTTATAATTTGGGCATTCATACGGAGGGACGGACGGACAGCAAGACGGACATTCACTTCGTGAATGAGTCTCGTAAATCCCCTATTGTGGTCACTTCTTGTGGGGATCTGGTCAACACACACAGATGCAAAGACTAGATAGTAAAAAATTGTAAGTCTCGAGACTAGCTTAGGTAATAACGTTTATGTCATACCAGAAATGGAATTCGCCGATTGCTGACACTCCAGTGAAAGTATTGCGAGCATACAGTCGGACAGTCAGACAAGCGGACAAAACGACGAAACGACGAATTTTATACACTTCAATATACTGTCATTCCCGTATGAGGGGGTATAAAATCATTTCTGATACCTTGTAACTATGTGCCAAACTTATGCGGTTCATAAAAAATACAATTAAAATTCGTATTCTTATGGGTGAATTATATTAAATAACAAATAAATGTTAGTCACAGATACTTCTAAGCACTTTGCAGTAGCTCGATGATTTTACATTTGTAGTCTCGTATTTTGTTTTTTTTTGTTTTTTTTTTTTTAGCTGTTTGGACACGAGTCTAAGAAGTAACACCGGCTGTTGACATTCCCAGCAACAGCAGCACCAACACCAACAACAACAACAAAAACAGCAGCCAGCATATGAGGAAAAAAAGTCCGATGGATTGTGTGCTCTCCTCTGATTGTTGATCCTATTGTTGGTGTCGCTGTTGTCGTTTTGGTTGTTGTGGCTGTGGGTACCTGTGTCACTAGCTGCGCCAATTCCCAGAGCTATAAAGTGTGCGAGCACGTGTGTGTATGCTCTGCATTTAAGGCGCTTAAATTCTATGAAACCCTGCACTCTAATTAGCATTCAAAACTGAAGCTCTTAAAAAAAGTTTTGTTTAACAAATGTTTGCTGTGTTGCAGAGACGCCCACAATAGCAACAGCAACAGCAACATCTGCAGCAGCAGCAACTTCATTATGGTCTGCTACCGCCTGCTGATGATGATGATAATCACAAATAGCGCATGATGAATATTTGCCAAAATGATTGTTTTCCCAAATGACTATGCCAGCAGCAGCAGCAGCAGCAACAGCAGCAGCAGCAGCAGCAGCAGCAACGGCAACAGCAACAGCAACAACACTAGCTAAACTTGCCAACATTTCGTTTTGTGCGCTCGACTGCAATCTATGGGTCGCAGCTGTGCAAATTCTGTTGCCCGTACACTCATACATACCAGCATCCACGCACACTCGCATAGATATACACATACATATACTACCATTAGCCCACGCTGCGTATACGTAACCTTAAATCGATGGCTGCTGCTCTTGAAACTCACTCATGATGCTGATGTTGCACCAGCCGTTGAGGCTCCCACAATGCCGCATTGCCATGCCCACACACAAACGGAAAATTGCCAACATTATGTTTTAGAAAATATGTGAATTGTCAACACAAAATTTTCGTAAATAGTTTTTCGTGGCCGAAACATTTTTCGTGCCCAGTCACAGCTGGTTTCTAACCGCCCCATCACCCACGCCCCCATCCATTTGGCCCTTGGGGAACAGCTTTGGGTCACTTGCGGTTTTGCGGCCCTAACAAACTTTTAAGCCTCAGCCAACTGCAATATTTTACAATTGTACACCACCAGTTGTGAGATATCCGACTCTGTGAGACAGATACATAGTCAGTCCTTTTATTTTTTGCTTATACTCTACACTTTTTTTGCCTTTTGCATAGAAGCCAATTACAGGGCCCGGTGGTGGCATCATGTGATCCATCATTGTCTATGTTTGGCGTTTGATAAGCCGCCGCCAACTTAGCTGAGTGATGCCTCCTAGCCCACTCTTTCTCTCTCTCTCTCTCTATCTCTCTCTCTCTCTCTGTCTCTCTCTCTTTCTCTCTCTCGCTCTATCTCTCCCTCAGTCTTTCTATGTGAGTGTGTTTGTGTCCCTTCGATTGGCGTGCCTGAATGTCTGTGAAAACACAGCCAGTTGCAGCTGTATCCACAATCATTATCACAAAAGCAAACTATAGCAGCAGCAGCCACAGCAGAGCTACAGCATCGACTGGCTGCCATGAACGTCCTCATCGTCATCGTCATCGTCATCGTCAACAGCAGCAGCAGCAGCGGCCACAGCAGTAGCAGTAGCAGTCGCAACATTTGCACTCACACCAGCCACACACTCCCACACACACACACAAACAATTTCCATTAGCTTGTACAAACAAAGTATGTGTGTGTTTGGTAGCCAATGCGAAACAGGCGACAATACATTTGCAAAATGAATTGCTGTTTGAAAATTTGCTAATTTGCGAAATTTGATAATAGAAATAAATGAAATTTATATATTATATATTAATGAGATGCATATCAACCTCGCTTCAGTCTGCCCTCATTGCCATCAGGGGCCATCGGCTATAGTCACCTGATCAAAGAGCCAAATACGAAAGCATCTTCGGTATTCACACACTTGCTTGTGATTCAGGGTCGGATTGATACACTGGGTTCAGTTGCACAGCTATGAGATATATTTTTCCAGTCAATTAGAATCTTTTTGGCTTGAGATCGCATATAAAATTTGCATACGTTTTACGTACGCTTTATAAAGTCTGCTCAAACATGTACTTTTCATATCTCGGTTAAGAAGTGAGCTTAAGATCCTCAGCTGTCAATATTATGACAGCCAGTAGTGTTCGAATCAATATATTGATAATCAAGATAAGCCCGAAACAAATCTAGATAACAAAATTAAAGATAAAGTATTTTGATTACTTCAATGAATTAATGGAATGAGAGTCTCATTCCAAAAGCTGTGTGCATTTCGAAATGAATAATCCACAGATTATTAGTTATAAAAACATTTATTAAACAACTCATGTAAAATGAAATTTTCTTGAAATGTTATTCATTAATATTGTTTTATGGCATATCGCATATGTGTGTACATACATAGGTTATCAAATTATGTTCCACTGCAATAACAAATTAAATAATAAATAATAAGACAGTATTTTATTACCAATTTTTCTGTCTTCTGCTAACCTTTTTGCTGCTGAACGAAAACGTATACGTTTTTATTTGTCGCCTGTGACCGACTGCTTCGTGTTGCACGCCCCAATCTCCAATCCCCCCGCTCAGTGTCGACATCAAGCCGTACAGCTCTGCGCTGCGGCTTTTGCGTTAAGCTTTTCAATTTTGAGCCACAGCCGAATGCGACGCTTTGGCAGTAGGATCAGGTCCAGGCACGTTGCACCCAGCTGGCCATCATGGCCGCGCCCCCTTTCCCCTCGCACTGCAACTTGTCTTCCGGTGGCCTCCAATTAGTGCGTGTCGCTTGATTTGCTTGCTTGGCTGGGCTCATGGGCGCTTGTTGCCTGGCAAATGGCACCCAAAAATGTTTGCTAATTTATTTCCCATGTTCAAACAAATTTGTTAATGCCAGTGCGGTGTCCCCTGGTGATGGGACAGACAAGTGCTGTAGCATGTTTGCGGTCAACAGAAGTATATACATATTTTGTGGCAGAGCTGGCGTTGCCGCATCCGAGCTCCGAGCTCCGAGCTCCGAGCTTCGAGCATCCGAACTGCATCAGCGTCTACAACGGCTCCTAATGCATTTGTAATGCGCTTCGCCTGCACATCCTGTGTGTTGCTCTGTGTGTGCGCGTGTCTCAGCATGTGTGGGAGTCTTGTTTCTCTTCATTGTTTATTGTGAACTAACTAACGAGCTGCCTGCTTCCTTTTCCCTTTTAATCCAACAAACAGCCAACAGCAGCAACGGCAGCAGCAACAGCAGCAGCAGCAACGGCGACAAGAGCTCCACCACCACCAGCAACTCCTCCTCGGCCGGCAGCACCAGTAACAGCAGCAGCAGCAGCAGCAAAGACATGTCCATCACCGGCAGCAACACAGTCAGCAGTCAGCAGCTCACGCCCAATGGCAGTCGAGAGCGGGAGCGTGAAAGGGAGCGAGAGCGAGAAAGGGACCGTCTCTGTCGCACTCCGCCAGAGTCGCCTCCAGCGCTGGCGCGCAGCCTTGCAGCTGCACCTCGCTCTCCCCACTCACCGCCCCAGCAGCTGCACCATCACCAGCGACCGCAGCGCAACGCGAGCTCCTCGCCCGTGGTAAACGGAAGCGCCAGCTCGGCCACATCACCTACGCCGGGCTCGCAACACGCAGCCTCTCTAGCGGCTGCTGCGGCCGCCGCAGCTGCAGCTGCTGCCCATGTGGAACAGGCGCGACTGCTGTCCAAGCTGCGGAAGTTCTTGGGCGCTCTGGTGCAGTTCTCCCAGGAGCTCGGGCAGCCGGAGGTGAGCGAGCGAGTGCGCACCTTAGTGCTGTCGCTGGCCAGCAGTAACATATCACTGGAAGAGTTCCGGCTGGCCCTGCAGGAGGCCATCAACCTGCCGCTTCGGCCGTATGTGATGCCGCTGCTAAAGAACAGCGTGGCTCTGATGCAGCGCGAGATTCTGGCCCTGGCTCGCGCCACCAACCAGTCGGCGATGCAGTACGTGACCAGCAATGAGCCGGCAGTGATGGAGCTAACGCCACATGGCGTAGGCAGCGCCGAGTTCGCGGACATATTTGTGCAGCTGGAGGCGCCGGCGGCAGCCAACGGCAACGGGGGAGCGCTGTTCAAGCGCCGCTCCTCGGACTCCATAATGGAGCACAGCGTGCACAATGGTCTCCAGGAATGGGCCGAGTATATGCCCAATGCCGGCACAGCCTACGCGCCACCCAGCAAGCGCCTGGCCATGCATCCGGCAGCAGTCCACTCGGTGCTCGCCTTCGACTACAGCGCTGCAACGGCCGCCGGCGATGTGGCCGCTGCGGGCTTCATGCAGCGCGACGAGCGTGATTTGCGCCAGGGCGAGTCAGGGCAGGGAACCAGCAGGCACGCGCTGCCCCAGGTGTCTCGTGGGGGCAATGCTCCAGCCGCGGGCGCACCTGCTCCCGGCGGCGAGGAGGAGTGGAAGAACATACACACCATGCTCAACTGCATCTCGGCCATGGTCGACAAAACCAAGCGGGCCATCACCATCTTGCAACAGCGCGGCATTGAGCCGCAGCATGGCAGCAACAGTAGCCAAGACCTGACACCCGCCGCCATGGTCGAGCTGCGTCGCCAAACCGAGGAGAAAGTTGCCGAGTTCAAGCGCAATGCCGAGGATGCAGTCACACAGGTGAGTCAGCGACATTGCTATGTGGCCACTCCCCACCCAGTTTTACATTTATTTTGTTTCCATCCCGTGGCAGGTCAAGCGGCAAGCGGTCATCGAAATACAGAGAGCAGTGGTCGCTGCAGAAACGCGTGCTGCTGAGATTATGACTCAGGAGCGACTGCGCATGGAAAAGTTCTTCATGGAGATGAGCCGCCATTCCAGTGGAGACCGCGACCTGGACAACAAGTCGCCTTCCATAACCAGCGCACAGAATGTGAGTTCCTTTAAGGTCAAGTCCATTGAGACAAGTGAAGTGGCATTCGAGTTCAAATATACATTTAAAATTAAAATTTTAATTGCATCATATATATTTATTTTTAAACAAAGTTCATTTTCATCCTTGTAGGGCAGCAACTTGCAGCAGCAATGCTGGAACTGCGGCCGCAAGGCCACGGAAACCTGCTCCGGCTGCAACATGGCCCGCTACTGCAGTGCTTCATGCCAGTACAGGGACTGGGATAGTCATCACCAGGTGAGTTTGGCAGCAGCTGAAGCAGCCTGAAACGATGTATAGCTAATCGAAGTGCTCTTCGGATCGGTTTACAGGTGTGCGGCAACTCCCGGGCGAGCGAGCTGAGCGCCAAGCACTTGCACTCGGCCAGCGCCAGCGGCATGCGCAGCGCCATGGCCACCAGATCCCCACCCACGCCCACAGCTGCAGCAGCGGCTGCGGTACATCTACAGGCGGCTGCTGCCAGCGTGCGGGAGACGGCTGTGGCTGGCGGCACGACTGGTGGCTCTGGGGGCGTTGGCGTCGCTGGAGGTGGGGCTCCTGTCACCACTGGCGCACCCAGTGCGCTGGTGCCCAATGGCCTAGGCTCCAAATGACGCATTCGCATGATGAAACCCAAGAAGAAATACTTGTGCTAGTCAAATTAACGATCGGGCTCGAATACGCTATAATTATAATCTACATATATAATTATGGAGTTTAACTAACGTAAACCTTAACCAAAAACGAAAACAGAAACAAAACGGGAAAGGGAAGAGAAAGGAAAGGAAAGGAAAGGAAAGGAAAAGATAAGAAAGGGGAAAGAGACATTGTCAGCATTATCCAAATAGTTCTTAAATGCACACATAAATAAACTTCTAGTAAACGAGATAGATATGTAATTTGACCCTAACACTTTTTGCAGTACATTAAAATATGATAAAAGTTAAAATTATAAATTCTAATGGCCTAACCATTTTTGTTTAAATTATAAGAAAAATGGAAGTGTTTCAAATAGCTATCGCGCTGAAAATGCACGCTAAAGTTGATCGATTTTCAAATTGTGAGAGCACTTAAATTATAGCAAAGGATAAAAGAAATAAATAATTAAAAATAAAAATTCAAGCATTTGCACAACATTGAAATTAATCTATTATAAATATGCAAAACTATATTAAAGGAAGCTCTTAAATACAACTGTAATTTGTTTAGGAAATCAAAGCTGTAAGTAGTACTTAGGACCGAAACAGCGAGGAGAGGTTGAAGAAAACGAAAGAATACTTAAACTGAACATAGTAGTTTTTATTAAATAATATGATATAATAAATAATAATTATTATTACTATCATTATGGATAATTTATTGATTACAAAAATCTGTATGTATTTAAATTATTAATTAGTATTTATTGTATTTCTAAAACACGTATTTAACTATACTTTAAATATAAACAAGCAAATGGAAACCAAAAGAAAATGCAAGAAAATACCTAAACTAAATGTTACAACCTACACAAAGGAAGGCTAAAAAGAAACCCAAGAAATAAAGTGTTTTAAACCAAAAACCTCTTTTCGAAACTATTTGGCTCCAATCGATTTCGATTCGATGCGATTTCTCGAGCAGCCTAAAAGCAGGCAACACAAAACTGCAGCAGCCATGAATTGCGCATTAGTGAACGTGTGTGTGCTGCGTGTGTGTGTTGCTGTGTGTGTGTGTGTGTTGCTGCGTGTGTGTGTGTTTAGTTGTGCTGTTGAAGGGGGCTTCGGTGTATGAGATACAAAACCACAAACTACTGTGATGAAATTTCAATTATCGTCACTCAGTTGCGCCATGTGCGGGTGTATGTGTGTGTGTGTGTGTGTGTGTGTCTGGGTGTGTGTCTGGGTGTATGTATGTATATCTGTGTGCTTGGCACACCTGCTGCTGTCGCATTGCAAGCAAGCAAAAGCTCGTTAGTGCCTCGCTTCGCCTAGGGGCATGCACAGCATTTGTTGCACACAGACGTACTCACACATGTGTACATGGCTTGTGGCTGTCACACACACACACACACACATAGACACTTCAGGATCAGCTTGCCTTAACTTTACTTTTGTCTGCAACTGCTGTGCGCTTTTTTGCAACCCTTTACTGGACGCCGAGTAGGGATTTGGTTTGAGTACGTGGAAAACCCATGAGGATGATGATGATGATGATGATGATGATGATGATGATGATAATGGTGGTGGCATTTTGCTACCTGAGTGATTTTCTAAAGCCAGCTAGTGCCGCAGAGCGACAGGCGGGCGCATATTCAAATAGATGCACGTCCAGCTAACCAGCCAACCAGCCAACCAGCCAACCAGTCAACAGGCAACTGGCAACTGGCAGGAGCTTCCTGGTGCTTGCTTCTGGCCAGCATGTGCTGACGCTTTGTTTGCTTCTGGCTGAAAACCCCCACTCTGTGCCCAGTCTCTTGTGCACGTCCCTGCTACTTACTGCCCATTCGTTAGCTTCTATTTAACATGCAGTTATCGTATGTTATCGCCAGCAGCCACAGCTCAGCCAGCCACAGACATGGACATGTTGTCAACGGCAATGACAGCAGCTTCCCCCTCTAAGGAAAAGGGAACGCTGCTCAAATGAGGCACTGCATTTGAATACCCTGTGCCACAAGTATCTTATATGCTATGAGATAGCACGCTGTATATGTATATTTCAATTGTTTCTAAAATTAAACATTTTCTATATTGTAAATATGCTGCTAAAACACAAATGATATATCCATGAAATATATATATATATATATATATATTTATTTGACCGATCACATAATCATTTAGGTTAACAAAACGGAAAAGTTCAGTTGGCGCCTGTTTTTTTGCCTTTTGCTGTCTTTGGTTCCGATTGGACAAATTGCATTAACATTAAAACCTGGAAGTTGAACGAGAATTTTAATTAAAATGCTAGCAACTAGCGCACAATATGCGATGTCTGGCAAAAGAAGTGGGATTTGGCGGCGCCTCGACTGTGTCTGACATAAAAATATTCATCATAAGTAGCAGCTACCAGCCACCAGTCAGCAGTCACCAGGCAGCAGCAGTGGCAGCTCCCAGCAGTATCCAGCAACACAGCAGCAGCAGCAGCAGCAGCAACAGCAGCAGCAACAACAGTCGCCAGCTGCTCAGTGAGTCGCTTATGCTGTCGCCGTCGCTGCCAGCTTCGACAGCGACGCGGGCAGCAATTGTGCCATTTCAATCGACATCTGTTACTGATTTCAAAGAAACTTTTGTTGACAACACAAACAAATGCCAAACACAGCAGCAACTGAGTTGGCGAGCGAGTGAGAGAGACAGAGAGCGAGAGTGACGGAGAGAGAGAGGGACAGAGAAGGAACGAGAAGAGAGACAGTATGTTGTCGCCTGGGGCCAATGGGACTAGGTACAAACGTTTGACGCTTGCCTGCGCACGACTCCAGTCCGGGTCTCACGTGTTCCGTGGCCCCTTTGCGGCCCACCTCGGCCCACCTCGTGCCACCACGGCCCACGAAAGTGGCGCACAGCTGACGCTAACGTTATCAGCAAGCAAGTGGCTTGCTCTCGCTCTCGCTCACTTGCTCTCTCTATCCCATTCTGACTCTCCATTGTATGTAAGCGTGTGTTTTTGTTTTTGCCGGCAAGAAACAAACTTGACTGAGGTTGCCTGCATTTGAAGGCTGTGCAGCAGCAGTAGCAGTGAATAACATGTGCGTGCCCCGTATGACTGCGTGTATGTGTGAGAGAATGTGTGTTTTTGGCGGCGGCATTGTCGATAATAACGATTTGGCTGGGCGGAATGGGGAGCAATACCTCTTGCCGTGCCCGTCCCCGTTTCCGTTCTCCGTTCCCCGTTCTCCGTTCGCCGTTCCGTTCCCGTTGCCCTTGCCAGCTTTTGTGCACGTAACATGTGTCAATTACAGGCACACACACACACACAATCACTCTAACTGTTCACACATACAAAGACTGCTCTCGCTCACCGTCTATAACTCAAAAAGCTGCCAAAAAGTGTGCGCACATTTTTTATACGCGCCGCCTGAAAGTATGCACATATATTTTTTATATGTTTGCCTGCCGGCTTCTGACAGCTACGCCCCGCTGACGCCGCTCCGCAGCTGCGCAGCTGCGCAGCTGCTGCGAATGAATGAAACGACGACGGCGTCTGCCTTCGACCAGCTTTATGTTAATTTATTTTGGCATTGGAATTTTCTTTTTTTTTTTTTTTATTGTTCACCTTTGTGTTTTAGCCGTGTTTAATTAAAAAATAAGAAGTTTGTGTACTTTGAGTTTTTCTTCATAGTGCGAACAGAGTATATACTCTGATATTAATTGATATACCTTTGGTACATGGAAAATGTACCCATATAAAGAATTTCATCAATGTGATTAATTTACGATTAATTAAATTAATTAAATAATGATTTTTTTTCTTTCTTTTTTATTTATTTATTATTTTATTTTTGCTGATTATTTTCTGTAACTCTATAGCGCAGATATAGCTAAACCTTAACCTATATATGGGCTAGAAGCCAGTATTTACAATTTATCTAATTTAATAAAATTATTTAATTATTAAGTTGCTGCGTTTATATATTTTGCGGTGCAGGGGGTGAAGTCTTTTAAGCCTTCGCCTATTGGTGTGCCAGGTCGGTAGCTAATATATTCTGTCCGTCTGTCCGTCCGTCCGTCCGTTCGTCCGTATGAACGTCGATATTTCGGAAACTACAAAAGCTAGAGAAAAGCTGAAATTTCACATGAACACTCGTATGTTATCTACGCTGTATGAGTTTATTTTGTTTTTTTTCGATAACTCATCCCATTTCCAAATTATCGATAAAAAATCGAAAATTCGTTTCCAGTTTTTAGGTTTTTTGGGCATAACTTCTACACTGTTTCAGCTAGAGGCTTCATTTGTTTATTTAGATAGATATTATGGATACGCAGATTATGTAATAATTATAGATTTTGGATGCCACGCCCCCTTCGCCACCAATTTAAAAAACACATTTTAAATACTAGAGACTTGCAATTTGGCATTTAGATGCATTTCGATACTCTTAATATATTCCGAAAGTTTCATGAAGATCGTCCATCTAGAAATGGAGTTATAAGTGTCCAAAGTTCAGCCCAACCCACCCCCAAGCCACGACAGCAACTGCGCAGTTAGCAGAGCGCGCGCTCATAAGTGCGTAAAGAAGAAGAGTATCACTTTTTTGCAGGGTTCAGGGTATCTCGTAGTCGAGCCGTCTCGACTAGAGCCTTCTTACTTGTTTAAGTGTTGCAGTTGTAGTAATATAACAACACATTTATATACTGAAATAAATGACCTAACCTGTTGTATACAGAAGGACTTATAACTATTTAAATTATTTTTAATTTAATTATACTTATATTTAATTCATATTTTTGGCGAATCCCAAGCGTTTTATTCGCCTTAGTGGCCTCACAGGGAGCAGTTGTCTCGTTAGTCTGCTACGGTGTCTGACCAGTTTGTCACTGTATCTGCTCGTGTGTCTAGCGATCTGTTCCTCTACTGCATGTAGATTTAGATATATAGATTTAGACATACCAGGGTCAGTTCGTAATTTGCCACATAGCTCGGTTTTGAAGCACCTGCATGCGTTTATAGTTGCTTTTTGCAGCTATTCCCCAAATCTGTACACCATATAGCCAAATCGGAGCCACACAGTGGACGTAGACTGCTCTCTTCACTCTTAGTGACATGGTGCTTCTTTTGTTGACCAGCCTCCGCAGCTGTTGCATGCGTTGCCCACATCTCCTGGTCACAGCATTAATGTGAGGACCAAATGAAGCAACAGCTAAGTTTTAAGTTAGCCGGCGAGAGCATTAGGGCAAAAATTTTTTCCTCAAAGGGAAAAAATAATTGATGGGAATTTCGAGCTGCATACTTTCAGGTGGCTCAGTTTAATGCCGGAAGTCTTTAAGCTTTTTGTGACGTAAATCAACAGCAGATTCGACATATTTATTGCTTTAGCTTCCACTCTAAATATATTTTATTTGTTTCACTTTGATAATTAAGGACAGAAATTACGTATATATTTATTGGATGTTTCATAGCTCAAAATAACTTAATTTCATTCATTTTGGAAAGGTTGCAGTAGACTCTCGCTGACCATTCATAACATCTTCACATTGACAGCAGAAACAAAAGTATGTTTTACATTTCAAGTCGCTAGCTCCAATAACCAATAATGGAAATAAAGTTTCCTTATACTTAGGTACAGTTGGACAAAACCAATATACTCTTATTACTTATATAAATGCTTAACGTTACGTTCAGTCGAGCCACTAGAGAGAACACAAATTTTGATTATACTCGTTCACGAAGTAAATATGAAGTATATTTGTTTTTACAACGTCTGTCATACTATACGTCCACTTGAACGTACGTCTTTTTGTCATTATTGAAGCTGAAGACTTCATAGTTGTACTGGTTATAGAATTAAGGTGGTCTAAGGAAATAGTGAATCTGGATATACCATTTATGGGCTAACTGAAAGCTAATATTTAATATTTTCGATAAATAATATTTTAAATCTGCTACAGCTATAGAGCTATAAATTTCATTTGTTATAATCCTCATCTGATAACTTATATTCTGGTCTGTTCAATTTTTAGCTTGTGAACGAGTATTATACAGTCAGTCTCGCCCGATTACTAGATTCATATTTGTAGCTCTCCCAAACAGTTTCTACTATCTCTCTCTCTCTCTCTCTCTCTCTCTGTTGCTCTCCGCCAGCTGGTTTGACTGGCTGATAAATAAATACAACCGGCAACACGCTGGCCCCGCTTAGAGATCGCTCAGTTGTTGTTAGTTCTAGCATTTGACTAGACGGTCGTTATTTCGTTGGCGGAGTGTGTTGCTGTCGCTCTAATTGTTGTTATTGTGGGCACTGTGACGCGAATTGTGCTAAAAGTATGTCAATGATGAATAGTGTAATAGCAATAAGAACCCAAGCAAGTGAAAACCTACAGGCCAGAGCTGAAAAGTGAATTGGCATCTGAGTGACAGCTGACTGATTCAATATGCACAACAATGCCAGCAATTGAAACCCAAAGTCAAAGTCAGGCCCACGTAATCATCAATCAGTTATACAGTTACGAGCCAAGTTAGCCAAATCGAAATCCAAATCCAAGCCTTTACACAAGTAGCCAACAAAACCTAGTGCGGGAGTGCGCGTGCAGAACTATTTACTGTTTTGTGCCTTGCATACGAAATAAGTCAAGGTCCCAGCCCCTAGCATAGATGCCAAAGCACGCATACTCTGCCACATGCATACTACATGTACATTAGAAATCACATTCATATTTATGTTTGACGCGCATGTTAATCGGCGCGGCGTACTGTGGACAATAGTCGAAATTACAACACGAAATTTCCAATAAATTCCGAATAATGGGAAATCAGTATAAATGTATACTAACAAAATTTATAAATGAGAATAGAAATAAATTATATATAGCTATCAAATCACAACGTATATAATTAATAAATAGCTATCAAATCACATCATATATATTTACTAATTTTTTTCTTTATATCTATCAATTCAAAATTTTATTGATATTTTAGTTTAATTAAAGTTAATTTAAAATTGAGAAGCAGACGTAAAGTAAATCTAGCAATAATCGTATTTAAATCGGGTTTCTCTATATATTTCTCTATATATCTAATTTAATCTCTATACATTACTTACGCGAGCATTAGCATAAGGCCCACTGTGCGCGGTATGCCATATAGGGCGTCTTCGCAGTAGCAATGAACTTTGAGAGGCGCCTGTTGCTTTAACGGTTGTGTTCGTACTCGATGCTGCTTTTATTGTGACTGTTGCCGTTATTGCTGTCAGTTGAAATCCTTTAACCCTTGGGTGTTATTGTATGTTATTACTTAAATAATTAAAAAGCTCCATAACATACGATGTGCATCAATGAGATACAGTCTGTTGGCATTATATGCGAGCTAAGTGCTTTGTTATTGCACATACATATGCATACGTTTGGTTAGTGATACGTATCTACATATTTTATGAACACCTCTGCTAAGCCAGTGTTCTATGTTATCATAATGCACCTACACATGTATGCGCAGCTGTTTTTTGTTTTGTATTTTGAAAAGTGTTTCATTTTTCCATTGATAAGCGATATCAGCTATCAGCTGACGGCGATATCAGCTGTTCTTGGGTCCGCTACTGGCTCAGCACCACATAAGACTGTTCCGTCATTGGGTTCTCTGGCCATGATCACACATATCATCCATATATCTATTGGGCAAAAGTTCAGTAGGCTGGACTTCCTTACTAAAGAAACCATGAACCCTATGATATCTTCTACATTCCAATCATTGTATGCTTCTTCTTTACATACGCCCATAGTCAGGCATAAGCACTCGCTCTGCTTGCGTGACTGCGACTGCGTTTAGGCTGCAGATTGGCTTTGATATGGAAATCTGATGGTTTAATGACTTTTCCTTTGATGGCTGTTCTTAATGTTATAAAACCATTTACAAATGGGTATTTGCCGAAGTTTTTTTATTTTGCCAAGCTCAAAACATACATAAATATTTATGATCTTTACAACTGTTGTGGTATTCAATCAAGATGTAGCTAAACAAGTCAAACCATCAATTTGTATCGATAGGGAATACATATTTTAGATTTTCGATGGGAATGGTATATTAATAAGATCGCCGTGTTCACACTGACGGACAGACATGCATGGTCAATTCAACCACACTCGTCGTTCTGATCAAGAGTATATTTATAAGACTTTATGTGACCAGCGATGTCTCTTCTGCCTGGTATAAACATTTTCACAAACTGATATACCCACCATTTCCATTTTCAATACAACTAAAAGATAACGCTTAATTTGTTATACTTAATGAGTATAAGCACTTACTACTATTGAAGCAACAATTGAAGCCAGAGATAATACTGAATACTGTGCCTAGATATAATACTGAAGAAGATATAATACTGGCCTCTATTCTACTGACTATATAGGAAGACAACAGATTTGGAATATAGATTCAGGTTGACAACTCGGAACTGAAAAAAGAAAGAATCATGCGGAAACTTTTATGTCTCCGAATTTTGTAAAGCCAGAACTTTGAATTGTTTACTCCTGATTGAAAACTATGTAGTCATCAGTGCTCGACTGCAACTGTCCTTCAGAGTTATATTAATATTATAAAGATATATGCACGTCATATTTTGTAAGATATAGGCAATGTTCACCGTAGTTCTTATATATTTAAACACCAAAAACTCTCACATACTTAACACATGCACGATTTTTATTAGCTTCTCACCCGTCATTGGGAACACCACCTAGAAATCAGTGGGTCTCTCATTGGCAGTATCTAGAGCTTTTTAGCTAATCTTAATGCACATAGAGCTCCACATTTCTGTAATGTTTGGCAATAAAGCCATATCAGGGCAGCCTGGTCCGATAAAAGGTTGTCTAGACCCATGAGAATGTGTGAATGAGAGAGCGAATGAGTGAGAGGGTGAGTGAGTGTGGTTGGGAAACGCAGGTTGCTCACTCAGTATCAGTCGAGCGTTGCGAAGAGGAGTATGTCTCTCTGACGATATCGAGTTAGATTTTGTAAAGCTGCCAGTTCACATATTTACATATTCGTTAATAATGAAATATATCTTTGACAAGTGAGCGAGTGTGACACGCATCGAGATCCTAAGGAGGAGGAAAAGGCAATGGAGATATTGCTTGAGCTCAATCTAAAACAGAAGCTGGCCACACGATTGGGCATCCTGCTAGTAGGATTCATTGTCTTTGGGCTCTTCTGCTGTGACAGCGCCTTGGCCAGCCTTACCTTGGGCGCCCTTTTGGCCCTAATGCTGCGCAATCCCACAAATATTTTTGCATTGGTTATGACCTGCCACAGGGACATAATGTGAGTATTTTTATAGCTTCAAGTTTCTTATAAAAATATGAATTTGTTTGTAAAATAACCGACTGTCAAGTTAAATAGTGATTGTAACTCAGTCAAACTTTGTACATATTTTTCGCGGCAGTCAGATAGTGGGTTGCTGTCGCACGGATTAGATTAGATACTATATATGATAGCAAATGGTATATACAAATTAATTGCATGCAAGTCGTATTGTTGTGGAATTGTTATTTATTTCTAAATTAGGATTAATGTAGAGAAAATGAGGATTAAATTAAAATTGGAATTAATTCACGTCCATTAACTTTTCAGAGCATTTCAACGTTTTGTTGCCCTTAACTTTTATCTGCTTCGCAAGGATCACAAGGGATACACCGTGGCGCGGTGCTTTGAGGAGCAGGCACTCAAGCATCCAGAGAAAATATGCTTTCTGATGGCCGAGCGTCACCTGAACTTCGGGCAGGCGTTGCGGCTCAGCCAACAGGTGGCGGGCTACTTCCAGCAGCGCGGCCTGCAGCGCGGCGACTGCGTAGCGCTGCTCATGGAGACATGCGTGGAGTATACTTCACTGTGGCTGGGGCTCAGCCAGCTGGGCGTTATTACGGCGCTGATCAACTCAAATTTGCGCGGCGACTCTCTGCTGCACTGCATTCGCGTTGCCAAGGCCTGTGCCCTCATAGTGGGCAGCGAGCTGAGCAGTGTGCTGCAGTCGTTGCCACCTTTAGAGCTGTCCATCTATCAGTATACGGATAGGGACCAGCCCGCCCTGCTACCAGGCGCTATCGAGCTGAGAAGCGCTTTGACCACACAGGAGCCGTTGCCACTGAGTCGCAGCCAGCAGCCGCAATGCAATGCTCGGGATAAGCTGCTCTATGTCTATACGTCTGGCACCACGGGCCTGCCCAAGGCGGCGGTCATCACAAATCTGAGGTTTCTGTTCATGTCAGCGGGCGCGTTTTATATGCTGCGACTAAATCGCGACGATGTGGTCTACAATCCTCTGCCTCTTTATCATACAGCCGGCGGAATCGTGGGCATCGGCAATGCCCTACTCAATGGCTGCACCGTTGTGCTGCGCAAGAAGTTCTCCGCCTCGAATTTCTGGAACGACTGCAGCAAGTACAACTGCACCGTGGCCCAGTATATTGGGGAGCTTTGTCGCTACCTCCTTGCGACGCCCTACAAGCACGCGCCTCAAGAGCCTTTGCATCAGCTGCGCCTCATGTACGGCAATGGACTACGGCCGCAAATCTGGACGCAGTTCGTATCCCGCTTCGGCATACCTCATATCGGGGAGATATATGGCGCTACCGAGGGTAACTCGAACCTGATCAATATCACCAATCGCATTGGCGCAATCGGCTTTGTGCCTGTCTTCGGTCGCACCCTCTATCCCGTACAGATAATCCGCTGCGACGAGCTGACGGGCGAGCCGCTGCGTAACTCCAAGGGCTACTGCATACGCTGTGCACCCGGCGAGGTGGGCCTTCTGGTGGGCCAAGTGGATGCGCGGCGCGCTGTCAGCGCGTTTCACGGCTACGCGGACAAGGCGGCCTCCGAGCAGAAACTCCTGCGCGGAGTTTTCACCACCGGCGACTGCTACTTCAACTCTGGCGACATGGTTGTTTGTGATATATTGGGTTACTTTTACTTTAAAGATCGTACCGGCGACACCTTCCGCTGGCGAGGGGAGAATGTGGCCACCCAGGAGGTAGAGGCCATCATCACCAACTGCATTGGGCTCAGTGACTGTGTGGTCTATGGGGTGCAGGTAAGTCTATCAGAAGTAAAGCAAACTCAAATTGGTCAGCCAAATGCCGTCTATAAATAAAGTCAGTTCGATCTGAAAATGAGAAATCAGGGTGTAATATATACTATGGGATCTGCCACGCCTCCTTCTACATGTTACACATACCCTATTTTCAATGAGTTCAGGGTATACTAAATTGAAGGGTAGCTGGCAAGATGTAACAGATAGATAATTTGAATCAAACAAAATCCACCTCGGCGTTTAATATCAATGCCTTCATTAATACAGGCGGACAGTAAAATATGCCGGCTACATGCATTATATCAAAGGTTTTTCTATTTCACTATTTTCAGAATATATCAACAATAGGGAAGTCGGTTTGAACACAAGTTCAAGTCCAGTCCTTGTACACATTTCTAAGGCAGTAGCCATTTCGCATATTTAGACTAGAATTGAAATATGTTTTCATTAAAAATACAAATCTCATTTCCCACTGCAGATACCCTATGTGGAGGGCAAGGCTGGCATGGCGGCGATTGTGGATCCATTGAGAAAAGTTGACATGGAATATCTCTCCATTGGGATACGAGGAAGCTTGCCGCCATATGCGCGGCCCCTCTTCATTCGGCTCTTGGATGAGATACCACGCACGGCCACCTTCAAGCTTAAGAAGCGGGAGCTTGCAACCGAAGGTTACAATCCGGAGTTAATTACGGATCCCATCTACTTTCTGAATCGCGATGGGGTCTATCGACCGCTCAGTAGGGAGCAGTATGCGTCCTTGTTGGCAGGTACTGCAGGCCTTTGACTGGCTCCACAAGGAATGTCGATTCGCTCACATAGACTTAAGCTTAATCTAGCTCGTACCCAACCCCACTCATATTTATGCATGCATGCAGTTACTTTCAAATGTTTTTTAACACTTAAAAGAAACGACTGATGAAACATTAGCCAAAGCCGAGCGCGTTTCATTCCCATAACTTGCCCATAAAAATGGCAGCTGAACCGATAATGGCTGCCAATACATTTCCGGTGACTGCAACATGGTGGGCACTCGGCATCGTGGAGCAGCGACTAACAGCTGCAGCACACAAGACAGCGCTGGCCAAGATATATCGAAAGTGTTAAATCCCCAAGATTAAGTTCTCGCTCATTGGCAGCTGCTGTGGCTGTTTTGGCTGTTGCTGCTGCTGTTGCTGCTGCAGTTGCAACATTAACGCCATTTCCGTTCGCTAGCTCCAGCTGCTACGCAACAACGGCGACGGCAAAGCCAACAACGCTTGCCGTCCTCTAAGATAAACGATGTGCAAAATCCATACAAACAACAACTGCAAAACAGCTGCAGTCGAAGTTGCTGTTGCTGTTGCTGTTGCTGTTGCTTTTGTTGGTGCTCGTTGGAGTTGCAACCGCAGGCAGCGCTGCCAAACTCACAGCCGCAAACATCGCTACCACCAATATCGATGGCGAAAAAGTTGTGGCAGGCAATCATAAAAAACGAAGAAATTCCAACCAAAGCCGCCATACTTCCATGAAATTGGTTACCAAAAGGGCTGCTTACGTGCAGAGCTGGGGGAAGGGGCGTGGCAGTGCGGGCACAGCTAAAGTTCGGAATTCTCATAAAATGTATAGAGACACTATATCATGGCTCTTCGCACCATTTGAAAATTGTGCTCAGTTTGTTGCACTTAAAGAGAAAACATCTCTCTCAGGTTGCTGTCAAAGCGTCTATCAGAGCTACTCAAAGAGGAGCTCAAATTCTGCTTTCATATGTCAATGTGATGTATAAACCTGTAGTTATATTATATTGAACAAGTATACAATTATTTTCAATTTTATCCTGGACAAATACCTAAAGGGTTCACCATCATCTCCCTCAAAGAATAATACTAATATGAATTTAGTTATGGGGTTGATTGGGAAATAGCTTTTACAAGTCTGGTGATTAAGTGACCTCTCCCTGCATGGGACATCAAAAAATTAACTAGTTGGAATTAATATGTTATGATCCATCAACCTGATCTGGATCTATATACTCTAGTTGCTCCATATTATCTCTGCTATTACCACTACCAAAATGCTATCAATTCCCCTATCAGCAATCCGCGAATGTGCCACCTACAAGAACAAACATCGTTGCAACAACAACAACCTTATTTCTGTCATTGTGAGCATCAAAAATGCGCATAAACTTGCATTGGCAGCTAGCGTGGTATGACAGAGGTAAGAGAAACGCGTTGCACCCACCGGTGCAGCTGCTAATGCCACAAAAGGCAAGTGGTGCGAGTTTTGTCACCGACGTGGTATGGCATTGACACCAACACCAACACCAACAGCAACAGCAACAGCAACAGCAACACCATCTACACCATCTAGTATCAGCAACAGTCCTTGCCCTTGCCTCATGGTGCGTGCTTCCTCAGCTGGTTGCATCGTCGCCGTCATAAACAAAATGGCAGTTGCTGCGGGCAGGGTGCATGCATAGCTAATATCAATAAAAACAACAACAGCTGTTATTGATGTTGTTCTTGTTTTGCAGCGTCGCGTGGTTCGCGGGCTTAAGGAGAAAAATTTTAAAATCTCCAATAATTTTTCGAAATGTTCGATGATTCTACCGCCATCGCCTGTTTCAGCTCCTCTTTCATTCGCTCTATTCGTTTCTCCTCTTCGTTCATTTTTCCCTCCGTTTTCTCGCCATTTCTTCTGCTCATTTCGGGCGTTGGGTTCGGGCGAACGGTGGGTGGCGCCACAGCTGCCATTGGAATTTCAAAGCTATTAAAACGCTGCGAGCCGAGCAACGACCAAACGGGCTCCATGCTCCAGCAACTCTTCATTGAAATTGTACTTATTGCGAGCCAGCAATTCAAGGGGTATATTAACTATTACACTCAGGCTGCAGCACACGTTTCGACGATTCAAGAATATTTAAAAAAAAAAAGTTTATTCGTTTTTTCTTGCTATATATACATTTTATATGTATTATACGTTTAACCTACTACTCAATTCCCATTAATTGGCCCGACTAGGACTTAATGTATGTATCCCTATCCATGCATGGCCATGTATGATTTTCAACAACAACGAAAATAAAAAAACCCGCCCTCGCTCTCTCCCTCGCCTCGCTACAAATAAAAAACAATTCTATCGCGATTGCTATTCTTCCAAAAGGCCAGGAGCTAATGCTCGTTGTTTAAGTAAGCCTATACCTAAGGCTTTAGCTAAGGGGTTATTTATACCTCCATTTAGAAAATTGCAGGGTATATGAGAGAAATAAATACATATTTACAATTACTTTGCTTGACATGAAACTTCGATTAATAGAATGGGCTTCCAAGGAAGTTGATCAGCTTTTTAGTTCAGCTTTCCGCCCTTAATAAACTAAATATTTCCGAAAGAGTATTCCGCATTCGTTGTACTGCAGCTTCCACTGGTTTCCCTGCTACTCCTGGCTGGTTGCTTATATGCATTTGGGCTTAAAGATTTTGCCTGTTTCTGTTTTTATGTGCCGCCCAGTCTAACAGTTTACCAGTCTCCCACTTTCCAGTCGGCCGTTACCAGCCGTCGCTTTGCCCTTTGCCCTTTTCGCAGCCAACGCTATTGCTGCTGCTGTTGCTGCTGCTGTTGTTGCTGCTGCTGCTGCTGCTGCTGCTGCTGCTGCTGTTGCTGTTGCTGTTGCTACTGTTGTTATTGTTGCTGGCGAAAGCTTGGTTGCTTTGTCGGTTCGTGCTAATTACATTGCACCTGTGCGTGACGTTTGATGTTGCCGTGTCAGAGCTTCGACTGCTGAATGTCGGCCGTCTCTGCTGTTTGCTGCTGTTGGTTTTGCTTAGTTGTGGGCGTAAAGAGGGATTAGGGATTGTTTGGGCTTTGCTTCAGTTGCAGCTGCAGCCGCAAAGCAGAGCAGAGCTGCAGCAGCAGTTGCCCAGTAAAAATTAATTAAAAGCCAACGTGCGGCATTGCAATTAAATTCGATTTGACTCAGGCATCGAAGTTGACGCTGACTGCGAGTCGAGCTCAGCTGGGCGGCTGTTGTTGACATCATTTAATACAACAATACAGCAAAATTATATTCCACACACACACACGCTCACATACATCCAGAGAAATCAGAAAGTTCATACAATGCAACTGCCTCGGCCTGTGGCCTTTAGTTGCTTTTGTTATACCCTAAACCCATTGAAAATATGAAATCAGGGTATAATATATTTCTGAAAATGTATGTAAGTGACAGAATAACAATATAACAGCTCATAACGACTCTGCCTATAGTGTCCGTCCGGTTATTGCGACGAAGATTTGATGTCTTGGTTAGTCCTCATACAAACGTATATGATACGGACTCCGCTTACTACGTATTATCTTCTTTTAACGACAATCCGCTTATATCCACGATACTTTTCACATTTCAACCGACTATTACGACGTTACGAAAAAAAATTAAATCAAACGTATTTAACAGTAATCAGTAAGTACCCTTGCTTATGTGCGTAGCAGCGACACAAATGCTGCTGAGGGAGAGAGAGAGAGAGAGAGAGCGAAAGAGAGAGAGAGAGAGAGACAAAGTACCGATAACGTCACACAAATGTTTACAGCGTGCATATGCACGCATAGCCTATTCCAAGGGAAATTCATCATATATTTTCGTTTTGATTACAAATTAATTTTCTTTTTTGTTTTTTTAAATCCATTACAAACATGAAAGCCATAAAAAAAAAAAATTTTAAAAAATGCTTTTGCTTAAGTCTGGAAATTCTGCATTTAGCACAACAAATTTTATTTATTTTTTTTATTTAATGTTGATCTTTGTTATATTGCGTATACCGGTTCGAATTTAGCCGAATTTTGGAAATTTGAGTTCATTTACAAGAATGAAATCCATTAATAAATACAGCTGTTATTAAATAATACGCTTAACGAATTGGTAAACCTTGGCCAGCAGGGCCAACCGTACAAATTGTTTCCTTTTTCTTAAGCTTAGATTTTACATTTTCCATTTTCGGAAGAAATTGATAAAAATATAAGAGACTGAATAAACTGATGTTGGCTGGCTTGCAAATAATATGAAAGATGGCTTAGACAATGGACTATTTCAACTATTTTATATGTTGGACGGGAATGAGGGTGTCTCCTAGTCGGGCACCACCGACTACAGCCTTCTTCTTGTTTTGTTTGTTTTCGTGTTTTTATTGTGAGCTTTCGCATACGCTGGCAGCTGTTGCTGATCTGCCTATTTGCTGCCGATGTGTGTGTACTTGTGTGTGAGTGTATTTGAAATGGCTGACTGGCTGCTGTTGGCATGCCACCGCCTGTGTGTGTGTGCGAGTGTGTGTGCGAGTGTGTGCGCGTATAAAGCTCACGCTGTTTGTTTGTTTGGCTCTGGTTCATTCGTTTTCGTTGGCCCGTTGATTCGTGGCACCTTTTGGATTTGACAGTTTTGTAATTAACTGCAGTCAGCATATGCGCTTGCGTCGACGCCAACGTCAGCGCCAGCAGAGCCGCAAGCGGCGCCAGCAACTTGTGCGCTAAATATGTTGCATACTTTCAGGCTATACAATCGAAATTGCCAATAAGCAAAATGCTCGTTTGGCATTTCGATGCGCTATTAGTAGTTTTTTGTTTAAAACTTCATTTCGTTGGCTCGATTGAAAGAGGCAGCTGCAGCTGATGCCTCATATATATATATATATAAATATATATTATATATGTCGGAGATGGCTCGGATTCTATAATTTCTCATCTCAATTCGGTCCTTTCTTAATATCCAGGGAATACGTGCAGCAGCAGCCAATTTGAGTATAAATGGTCCTGCCAACTTAGGTAACTACTTCGATACCTACTCTAACGATACCAAGGCACGATTACAATCGCGCTACGACATATATGTATGCTTGTGCACAATAACTTGAGTCAAATTTGAGAAAAGTAGCCAATAGTGAAGTTTTTAAATTAGTATTAATTATTTCTGTCATTGCTAGATATATTGACAAATCTGTTAGCTAGGATTTGGAAGAATGGTTGACAAATAATTCATTTAGACCAAATACTTAATTAGAAAATTAATCTTTACATTATAAAGTTAAAATAATTCTAAAGCAATACAAAGAAGTTTTTAAAAGTGATCTTCAAATGAAACGTATATAAGAGCTCGTATCAGTGGTAATTCAATAAATCCTGCTACATTCACTCTTAAAGAGAATAATAGATAGAGATCTGAGAGAATTTTCATTTTCGGAGCATGACTATAATGTTTGAATAAACCAAAAGTTTATAAGCAAGATGGGAAGACGCCTTTGGAGGTTTATATATATATAATAATTATCTCGAATGACAATAAATAAATTATATATATATATTATTTATTAAGTCATTCGAGATAATTACCCCTTTGTGAACTTTGTTATATATAAATTAAACCCTTTGGGCTCGCCGGCTGACTTTTAAAGTTAGCTGTTGCTGTTACTTTCACTAGTAATAGTACTAGTACTACTACAATTACTTGCAAAATTTACAACTTTTAACATTAATTAGATTGCTAATAATGAAATCTATTTAGTAGGTGTCGTGGTTGCCTGCGGTTGAGCCTCCTTGGAGTTCGGTGTGTGTTAAGCATATTTGATAGCCGGTTTAAGTACACTTTTAAAATATTCTATTCATTCATAATTCGTTTCGATTGTTAGCCAAGAAAGAGAATTTCCCATTCGAATACCTGCCTCAGACGACAAAGTTCGGCTCCAGAGTGCGGCTACTGATTTGAGCAGACGGCTGGCAGGGAACCAGCCACAGCTGGCACACGAGTCGACCACTGGGCAAAGGATACCGGAAACAGGACACTGAATACCGCATACTGGACACACGTGTGCGTTACAGCTTGCTCCTGGGCATTGAGCTTTGCTTGGGGCTTGCTTAGACTTCGCTTGTCCGACTTTGGCCCAGGGCAGAATTCGGTGCTTTACTATGGCTGCTTCCACATTGGCTGTCGATATTGTTGTTGCTGCTCTTACTTCCGGTGGTGGTTGTGGTGCTGTTGTTGTTTTTTATGGCCAGTCCTTGGCGGCCTTTATGCGCCCGCATATTAAACAATTATTGCCAAATGGCAAACGACAGCTGCGTTGTGTCACCATCGGCGATGTCGTTAGTGTAGGCCGAGTTTGTATGAGGCCGAGGCCTAGCGACGGCCACGTTTTTTAGCCAAGCAGCAACAGCATCGGCAGAATATGCCCAGAACCTCGGATTGGGTCTGCGATTGAGCGTGGGTAGTGGGCAATGTGGGCGTGGGAACGGTGGACCAGTGCCTGCATTGGCTTGCCGACGTTTTTTTCGCGTTTCAGCGTCTGCTGCAATTTATGTGTATAAATGACAAAAGTACCGTTATTTATGGCCAGTAACCGCAACGCAATTTGGCAACACTTGTTGGCCAATTGGCAAAAATGTGAAACGAGCTGTGCCGCACAGAACAGAAAAAAAAAACAAAAAAATCGCATTTCCAAAATATATGTAAGTATGTAAATGTGTATCAGAGCTGAGTGTATTGCAATATATAAAACAAAAGAAATGTATAAACATATATACACATATATATTTATATATTATTGTATATATATATTTATTTATTGGTATGCCTGTGTGTGAGCTTAGCAACGGTATTGTCTATCTTCCATAATATCCGATGTGAAGCAACAAGAAAAGGCCAAGGATCTGGATGGCCAAACAGACGAAGACATACGCTCTCAAAATCACATTGATAAGTGATAAGAGTACTGAAACCTTTTGAATAAATATTATTTATTAATTAAATTTATTATAAACTATTCAACTAGCGTTAGATCAAATCGAAAAATGTAAAGAGAAAATGCTTTGAATTGCTTTACTCAAATTCCTTCTTATGCAAGATAAAAAATCCATGTGATACTAATATTACGGTAAACCCAAAATACTCTTCACTTGGAGTGTTCCAAAGGACAGCTGCTCATTTTGTTGACTTGTATATATATATGTACATACATATATACTTTTTTTCTGCCGTCTTTGGCAAAATTTGAATTTTTATTGCTGATCGATGGGTGCGCGCGTTTTGCTCATTGCCACGCCCACCCAAAGGCCAAATACGGCCCCTCAGCGGAATTATGCGTATTTAGGTCGTTGACTATACATCCGTATCGAGGCATAGCCTGCCGCTTGTTGCTGCCATAAATTCAGCCACGCCCTGTGTGTAAATGTGCCAATGCGCTCGCCTATAGCCCATAGGACTCGCCTTCCCAGCATCGTCGCCCTGTCTGCCAATATTGACCCTTCTGTTTTGTTGTCGCGCTTTTATTATGCTAATATTTTTTAGGGGCATTGCCAAGATTTATTGAAATTACTGCGGCGCACACATAAAGCCGAAAGCCGAAAGCCGAAAGCCAGGGCCAGGAGGCTGATAGCTCAGCCCAAGCGAACGCTTAGCAAACTGCGTCGTCCGCGCAGCGTATGCGCATCAATTAAATAGCCATTTAATGTGGAGCTTGTTGCTTGTAGTTTGTAGCTGCATGTTGCGTATTGCATGTATTGCATGTTGCATGTCATCCACTGTTGCATAATTGACGCTTTTTTCTCGCAATTAAAACAACTAATTGGCAGCAAAAACTATTGTTCCAGCCAAAGGCAACAGCTGTTGGCTTGGCATCGCAGCAGCAGCAAAAAACCCTCGCTGAAAAATGAGTTGCATAAATTTTAGATTACAATTTGCAGAGTTGGAAAGGGCCAGGAAAGTAGGAGCAGAAAACGTAAATTCAATTTTGACTTTTGTATTAAACGAGCTCAATAAAAGCTGAAAAAACCTCAAATTTTATAAGATGGAGTATGAAGAATGCCTTGGGCATATTAGACCTAAGTTGTCACACCCTTTGCGGGTGTGAAATAAACTAATTCATTAATTTAGGTAAATGGAAATCTTTTCATAGAACTTAAGCGCGAGATCAATCTGTTAGCCATTTCCATGGGCTTCAATTAATATATGCGAGGGAGGCTCTTCTATTCGTATGCTCTGCTGCCTGTGGCAGATTTGCTGTTGCACAAACAAAGCGCCCCAAAGTATGCCACACACACACACACAGCGAATAATGGAGGCAGACCCACCTGTCCCCTTACCACATTTTCACTGGCGTAGACGAATTGGACAGGTGTTGCTTTTGTTAGGCTGTGCTCGACTTTTATTTATTATGGCTCCAGTGTGGGCGCCACGCCCATTTCAATGCGCCCCAGGCAGACGACGGAATTGTTATGATTTTACAACAATATTATTTTTCCATCAGCAAAAATCAATCAAATTCAATTAAAATGCAGCCAAAGGATACCAACATTGCCAGACCCACAACACAAAAAGCCCCACCTTCTCTGCAATTATGCAAAATTAATTTTAATGCAGAATAGAGCAATAAAAAAAAAAAATAAAAATAAAAAATAATTTTAATGAAAACGGACATCAAAACTGAACATTTAAAGATGGGCCTGCTAAATATGTTGAAATTCGCCAGAAGCCCAAATGTATCAATTAAACGGATGAACCTTAGTGTGGAATGACCAGTTGCAGTGCTGAAAAAAAAACTCACCCCACACACACATCCACGCTCACATACACACACATTACATCAAATGCATCACACAGCTTGCAAAAACTTGGAAACCAAAAAATATTATGGGCAATTTTTGTTTTATGCTTGGCTTATTGTCTGCATCTATATAATATACATATATATAAATATATATATATATATATTTATATATATATATATATATATATATATATATATATATATATATATATATATATATATATATATATATATATATATATGTATATCATATATAATCAGTGTGTATTTGTGTGCGTTTATGCGTGCTTTGCGTTTACATTTATTTACACAACTGCAGAAATTCCCAAAACACAAATCCTAAAAAAACATTTGTTACTTTTTCTGAAACGTTTTACACATTTTGTGGGCGAGCCAACTGTGGGCGTTCGGTTGGACCACACACAAAAGTTGAGGCAGGCCAATGGCGTCGAGTGGTATTGGTGTGTGCATGTGGGCGTAATGTAGTTATGGTTGTTATTGTCCTTGTTGTAATCATGTTGACACAAGCGTTACCGGCATGAGATTTATCCTAAAAAAGGGGATGAACAGCTTTAAAACTGTGCTTCGAGGCTTCAATTTGTTGATCTTAAAAATACTTTTAAGGAAACACAGAAACTATGCTTGAAAGCTTTTGAGTATAAGCTTGTAAATCGGATTTGACATCTAGAGTAGGACCTTAAATGATTCTCCAGTTATATTAAGATATGTATGTCTTATATTAATTATTATTATAAATTATTATTATTCTTTATCGGGCGATACAATGAACAGTCCTTCAGAGTTCTACAACCCGAAATTAGAACACATCTCTTAATAATAATAGTTATGTTATATTAAACACTCATTTAAAACTGTTGAGTTTGTAGTCTGTAAGCTGAAGGTGATAGGTGATGGGGCTAACACATGGGGGTAAGCTTAATTTTTGTAAACAATTATATAGTTTAGATATTTTTACCCACTGTTCAGATAAAGCCCCATACAAACTTCCCATGACTCCTTCTGTTTTACAAATGTCATCACTCCGCCTTTATTTGACCAACAAAAATTGTCAGCCAAACTATTTTGAATACGCTCGAGCTGTTTGTTCTGACAAGGACTGGACATGGACCTGAGCGAGGACCTGGGCGACGACATGCATGTGGACTTCAACGAGGGTGCACTGAGTAGAGGAATGTTTTGTTTGCTATGCTTGTTGTGAATAAATGTATAACATTTCATAACTATTCATGCCCGCAAACTCGAGGTTATTTTGTGGTCCATTTAAATTAAGCCACTCTCACACGCATGTTACACGCACACACACGCACACAAACAAACACCAATGATTGCCGCTGCCCTGCGAATCGAGCTGATGTGAGCTTGGGGACTTGAGAAGAGAAAAGTGCAGTCGCAAAGGCAGTGAGTGCCTTTGAAGCGAAAGTAATTTGAAAGCACTGCGACTATCTGAAACTATCTGAAATGCTCGGAGGGCCGGCCATTGATTGATTTCCAAAGAAATAGACAGAACGTCGAGTACCACTAAAGGAACCGAAGTGCAACCAAAAATAGATGCAAGTTGAATGCATTCTCGATGACTCTGGCAAATAAAAGCAAAAGCAAAAGCATATGTGGATATGTGGACATGTGGATATCTGGAAGCCCCCACTGCTCTTAATGACTGAGGTGACACTTTTGTGGAAGTGCGCACACGGCCAGAGAGGGAAACTGTGAAAGAGTGAGATAGAGAGAGAAGAGAGAGAGAGAGAGAGAGAGAGAGAGGGAAACCATGTACGTGTGTGCATTTGGGATACCTGAGAATGTTGTGCTGATAAAATTAGAACGCGAAAGACGCTGCTGTTGACAGCATAAAAATCTGTGAACTGAAAACAAGGAAAGGCGAAGGGAATAGCTTGATAGGCACACGCACACTCAGAGCCAAGAAGCACAAGATGCAAACACAGATACTCGAGTATCCATTTGAAAATAGATGGAGGCCTGTATACAAACCAAAATAGTTGCATCGTTATGTTTGTTGGCATTTGGCATGTCGTGTTCAAGTGATTGGAGCTGCCATAATAAATAAACAAGCAAAAGTCAGCACCGCACCCTTTCTAACCGATATAATTCGTTATTAATAAATTATGTGAATGATTTTCGCATCATCTTTACATCCCTCATCTAACTCAACATAGACTCATCTTTTAGTTCTGCTTGCTTTCTAACATATGTATTTATGTGAAACAAATATATTATTATAATTATAAATATGCAATAGGAAATTAAATTACCTAAACTAGTTAGATACCCTTATGATTAGCAAAGAGATCCAAGCTTATCCACAGCTTATATTGTTGCCAAGGCAGATTAAAGATATTTAGGTATATTTGTAAAGCTTCTTAATAAATATAGCGAAAGCTATATGATAACATAACGAATGAATAATGAGGAATTCGGTTGAGACGTTTTACATCTATGATGTAAGAATGTGAAAGGACTTATACAGAATCTAATTTAAAATCTATCTAAATTTCAGACTTGTGGATAAGCGTTTTTCCTCTGAGCATTCTCTACCTCACAATCTCTTGTGTTTTTCTTTCTCTCCTTGTCGTTCTCTATCTGTTTCTCTTTTTCTGATTTTCACATGAAATTTCACATGAACACTCGTATGTTAGCTACGTAGCACGAGTTTATTTTGTTTTTTCGATAACTCATACCATTTCCAAATTATCGATAAAAATCGAAAATTCGTTTACATTTCTTAGGTTTTTTGGGGATAACTTCTACACTGTTTCAGCGACTTCAGATTTGTTTATTTAGATAGATATTATGGATACGCATATTTACAGATTTTGGATCCCACGCCCCCTTCGCCCCCAATTTAAAAAACGCATTTCAAATACTAGAGACTTGCAATTCGGCACATAGATAGATTTGGATGCTATTATTCTACTCTAATTCTAATTTCATGAAGATCGTTTATATAGAAATGGAGTTATAAGCGTCCAACGTTATTTATTTATTTTTTTTTTTTTTGTGGAAACTAAACTTAGCATACGCAAAAAAAAAAAAAACATTTCACTCCATGTACTTCTAACAATAACTGAAAACTTCTCTGCTGTTTCCAAGCAAAGAACAAGGCACGAGTATACAGTTAAACAGCAGTCTGTGTGTGTGTGTGTGTTTGTGTGTATGTGTGTGTATGCCAGTATGTGATCAGCCGTCTCGCTCTAGTCGCAACTTCTCGCAGTCAGCCGAAGCAAAACGACGTCGCTGTAGCTGTCGCTGTCGTCGACGTCCGTTGGGTTGGGCAGCGGACTTCAGCTGGGGACCTGACTCTGAGGCATTCGCAGCGATCAGTTGAGTTTTGTACGTTGTGCGGTTAAGTAGCGCGTTCTGCACCGGCCCCCCCTTTCAGAGCTCGCACAGTGAGAGCAATCAGTGTACATACACCACCAAACACAAACACGCTCACTTGCTTACAGACGTAAGAAAGATCGACAGATCCATATTTAGGTTCAGTTTTTGAGGTCCAGGCTCCCGCAGTTCAGTTGACTTCAGTTGACTTGCAAGGAGTTGTCCCGGCCACGCCCACTGCGATTTGCTGCGTCCCACGCTTAAGAATTTCTTGAATTGTTACATTAAAGCCTCATAAATCAAAATGAGAGAAATTGTGCATCTGCAGGCCGGACAGTGCGGCAACCAGATTGGCGCTAAGGTAAGTCTCGTTAATTTTTTATTTTTATTTTTTGCCATTTTTTGTTTTTGTATTTTTTGTTTGCATTTTATTTTTTCTGATTTTGGGTTTATTTTTTTTTTTTTTTCGAGGCGCAGCTAATTTATGCACATTGCCCGAAAACGTTTTTCAATGAGTTTCCAAATTGATCGCAGCTCAGAGTCGACGCGTTGACGTCGAAGCCGCCTTTTACAGCGGATTCAGCGCAATTAAAGCAAAAGAAAATTAAAGCAGAAAAAAAAAACACAGCTAGCGAATAAACATAAAGAAAAGAATAAAAATTACAGCAAAACACTAAAAAAAAGCTTAAATCAAATAAAAAATAAATGAGCGACGTAGCGAAGAAAATGAAATTTGTTTGGGTTTGTCAGGCACTCGATATGCCCTTTGTTGCAACTTACAAGCCAAGCTCCATTGTGATTATTGTAGCTGAGAGAGTTCGGACTCAGCCCCTTTAATAAATGAGCCGGAATTATACCGCTCTAATATGAGGCATTACTGCAATTGTTTCTTTGAAACGCTTTTCCCGCTTCTTTCCCTTCTGCCTGGTCTCCTCCTCTCCTTTCTTCCGCTGCATTTTACAGATGCCGAAAACCCCTAGCATTATCACCGCGCTTGTATCTTTTCGCTTTGTTGGGCTTTCCTCTAGCAACAGCAACAGCAACAGCAACAGCAGCAACCGCACGAGGTGCACACAAATATGCCATTTAGGTGCCACAAAAAGGGAGAAACCTTTTAATTCATGAGAGCTGAAAAGATTTATTTTATGAAAAGATGATTTTTTAATTGACATAAATTATGAAAATTTAACAGAGAAATATTTAAAATGTTTATTAGACTTATAGATAGGATAGAAGAAGAAACCTTGCAATATCTTGCAATCATGCAATATCTAATGCTTTATCTCTAATGTGAATCAGTCTCATGTAGCTTTCGAGTGTACCCAAGTAACAGTAGAGCCGCGTAGTGTAGTGTAGTGTTCTGAGGAGTAGAGTAGCTGTAAGGTGTCATAAGGAAAACTGAGCGTAGTTCAAGATTAATGAGAGTCGTACTTGCTTAATAAACTTTCTAAAATGCTTTCTTTGCGAAAAAGAGCTCAGCTCACAAGTGAAACAACTTTCGAGCGGTTACCCTAAAGCTTAAAGCCTAGCGCCCAATTCCAAGTTCCAGTTTCTAAAATCGGCGGAAAATCGCCGGAAAGTCTCTAATAGCCAACAGATGACGATATGAATGCAAATCATATGTGCCTAACGGCACTCGACAGGGCGTGGTCCTCATGGCCATATGGCCATGTAGCCCAGCTCGCACACATCGATCAGATCAGAATAACCATATGGTTAGGACCAATTAATTCGACTGCCTCGCTAATCAGTGCCTTGCGCGGCCGCTAACTAGTTAATCAATTGCAATGCTTGCAATTAAAGGGACGTGGAACAATTAGCTGCTCCGCCGTCAATTATTTTTTCGAGTGGCTCACATCGTGGCAATGCCGGTCAGTTAAGCAATATATCCCACCGATTGAGGCACAGTCGGGCGATCAGGCACCCAAGCAACGAACGTGCCACAACGCACTTTTGAGCCTCTGCTTCCACTACTGCAGTTGTTGTTGTTGTTGTTGTTGTTGTGGTAACTTTAGCATTTTTTGGCAACTTGCAACCGGTTTTTCAATTTCCAGCGTGTGTGTGTGTGTGTGTGTGTGCAGCAGGGGCAAAATCAATGTCAATGCTCTGGCTCGATTCGCAACCAGAATAGAGAAAAGTGTGTCACTCGCTGCACGAGCGCGGATAAGCGTTAATCAAGCGATGATTAAACTATAAACACAATTAAATAAAAGTAAATTCAAGCGCAAAGATAAGCAAACGTTGTTATTTTTGTTGTATTATTTTCATTTCTTTTTATTCTCCAAATGACTCAATTGAGGTTTTTTGCGCTTTGTGGGAAATGGCTCCAACTGGGTTGGAGGTGGGGCCCAGGGGCTGGGGCTTCAGTGTCGCTTAATTTAACGCTAAACAGTTTTTAGTTCTCAGAAATTCGGCATAGTAATGCTTTTTATGGACCTCTATATACATATATACATATGTACATATATAGTCTCTATTTATGCATACATGTGTGTGCCTCTGTTCTTGCGGTGTGTGTGTGTGTGTGTGTGTGTGTGTGTGTGTGTGTGTGTGTGTGTGTGTATGTGTGTGTATGTGTGTGTGTGTACTTACCCATGAATGAGAAACGTAGACTGTTTATCTAAAGCAGACGACGCGTCGTAGCCGACTTGGTAATTTGAGCGAACCGTTGGTTTCGCATTACCCAAGAGATTCGAGTACTTCATACATACATACATACATACATACTTATTCATACGTAAATACATACATATATACATACATATTCATATGAGCAAAACAGCTGAGTGGACACTTCGAGTGTGTGGCAACAACAACAAAAACAACAAAAACAACAACAACAACAACAACAACAACAGCAACAGAAACAAACAACAAACATCAAACAACCAACCAGGAGCAACAACAATAATGAGCAGCAGGGAATGGGGTTGCTACATATGTATGTACATATGTATGTATGTATGTATGTACATCTAACCATACCCACATTCCTGTTTAAATTTGAGTTTCGAATCGCAATCGGGCATCGGGCAAACCGCACAAGTGCACAAAGGAAATGACTCAGAATCAATATGTTAACTGGGTGTGTGTGTGTGTGTGTGTGCGTGTGTATGTGTGTGTAGGGGGAGGGTGCTCGGGCGATTGCGAGGGCTTATTGAAGGATTGCTCTGCTGCAGCACATTTTGGTAGGCGTCTACAGTTACAGGATAGGGGCCCATATGCATTGCGAGTTTCCGCAAGCAGACGATAAATGCATTTTAAGTAATCAGCAAGCGCCTATATATTATAAGCACAAATTATAATTTCATAAATTTCTTATTTATACATGCATGTATGTATGTATGTATGTACACACAGCCAATGTACTGGCAAAGTCAACAAACTGAAGACGTCTGTTGTTTTCGTATTTCTTTTGAAAGATTTATTATCGCGTCTGAGTTGAAAAAGAAGACAAAACAGCTGGTGAGCGATAGGCCCGATGGTTGGGCAATGTGGGGCGAGGCGTCTGTCTCAGTGTTCTCTGATGCCCAAGATGCCCAAATGCCTGGCAACATGTGAAAATGAATTTTTGCATATTTTTCAAGGGCTGCCGGAAAAGCGATGGCCAGTGCAAAAGCTGCAGGCGATCCGCAGACGGATCCAAGACTAAAGTCTTCAGACTTCAGACTGGCTGCGGCTCCAAAGTTCATGCCCGAGTGATTTCAAGTGGCACAGACTGAAAGACAGCATGTGCAGCGCTGGGGCAGCCATCTAAAGCTACAGACATGCAACACTTAATGAGGGCGTCGGCAGCTGATCGCATGTGCAAAGGGGGCCGAGGCGGGGCGAGGAGGCGTGGCTCTGTGATGGGCGCAACAGCATTTACAACTAATTGGAAGTCTCTAAAGTTTCTAGCTTCTTGCACCCAGTAGCAAGTTGAAAGTTGCAAGTCGCAAGTGCCAAGTGGCAAGTGGCAGCAGGAGACAGCCGGAGCCAGCGAAACAGTGCAGCGACTTCGCAATAAATTAAGATTTGCTTCTCTTTTTTTTTCCTCTTGCTGTTGCAGCCAGAACTTAACTGTACAATTCAGCTAATAGAATCTAAGCTAAATTAGTTTTTACCATGAACATTTTTTGATATGTTTTACATTTATAAAAGAAAATTCAAAAGCGTTACTCACGTTTCTCACGTCATCTCAATTGTATCATACTTCAATGTGACAGATATATATATGCGAAAATAATATATATATATATATATATATATATATATATATATATATATATATTTTTTTTTTTTTTTTTTTTTATTATTATTATTATTTTTTTTTTGTATTGATAGCATTCCAATTCCGAGCAGATATTTGATATTTGTGTTCCACAAATATTAAAATTGTTAGCTGAGATGATAATTGTAGATGATAGCTATGAAATTAGCAGCATGATTTCGAAATTGTTTTAGATTCGTGTTTGATTTCTAATGCGATCTCATTCTTCCTCGTGGACAGCGATAATTTATCACACTTTATACCTAAGAATTTTCCACATTTTCTTTTGTGTGCTTCATAATTGCTTTCCTGCCTTTCGAGCCATGATCGTGCCGCTGATAAGACCATTCTCCAAAGCTCTTTAGTGACTCACCTCTCGTTCTCACAAATTTATTGTATCAAATCCGAGGCAGCCCAAGAGTATGACGCAGCTGAAAGCAATTTACGCAGCTGGACCGGACTGCGCACTGGCTGCCCATTTCCCCAAGCAATCATTGCTGTTAACCGAAAAAAGCAATTTCCCGCAACTATCAACAGCAGCATCAAAAAGGAAAACCAAGAAAAGAGTCTAGAAAAGTCAGTTGAAAGTAAAGCGATCGCTCGACCAGAGAGGGACAGAAAGAGAGCGATAGTGTGTGTGTGTGTGTGTGTGTGTGTGTGTGTGTAAGTGTGTGTGTGAGAAAGAGAGAGAGAGAGGCAAAGCAGAAAGAGTGGAAGATATGAAAAGCGGCTTTTCACTTCAACAGTTTTGTGTGCTAATTTATTTTTGTTGTTGCCCCTTTTGATGCTGCCTCAAGCGAGTTGCATGATTTCGTTGTTTGCTTGTAGCCACTAGTCCGGCATATAAACTGCGCTTTTTGATGCTGCTGCCGACGCTGCTAGCATCATAATTGCAACGGACACACTCCAATTAAATTTGATGATCTCGCGGAGATTGTACATGCAGTTGGTCTGCCTTTCAAATAAACAAAAGCACGCTGGAGACGCTGGGGCTGGCGCAGGCGCGGACGCCATTGGCTGCCAATGCTTAGCCGAGGCAAGCCGTAAACTGTGGCCGGAATTGTTGTGCCTAGTGCCCGCTGCAAGGCCTCTGCACAGCCATCGGGGCACACGTCAAGTTCAAGTGCCAAAGGGAAGCGCTGCAGACAATAGTCTTAGCGAAGATAGCACAAGAACTGGGAATGGGGCTGGCAAAGGAAAACTGTGGACTGGGAAGGAGAAAGGGGCAAGGCGCTGGCAATGAGCAGAAGATACCACTTCAAGCGATAACATTTTTATTATTTCCATGCTGGCACTTTGTTTATTTTGGTGTGCATTCCAATCGACGTACAATTAGAATCGCATTCGAATTATAATTTTGGTATTGGAAACTCATTGCATGGACGATTTACGCGTTGCGCTTGGCTGGCCGAATTCGTTACATAAATGGACTCGGCTTGCTAATGGACAGTAATGCGCTCCGTCTTTGGTCAAAGCAGCCGAAATCTTAGACTCACTTTTGTTAAACGCAGCAAAACATTTGCAGCGCGCTTCCGCAATAAACGAGAAGCGCGAGGCAACATTAATGAAAATGTACCTATGTACATGCATGTGTGCGCAAGTATCTATGTACATACATGTATGTACATATGTATTTGATTTGCCTGGCATGCCTGCATGCCTACATGCCTACATGCCTACATGCCTAGCAGGCCAGCCAGCGAGCGGCTGACTCCTAATGATGTTGTCGATGTCTACGAGTGGCGTCTGCTGGGTTAATTTAGTAACTGCGAGTTGCCGCCTGGGTCGTTGGCCTGCAGTACAGCTGTGACTCAGCAGCCCCAGAGTCAGCAGCTCATAGATACATTTCTATCTGTATCTCTCTCTGTGTGTGTGTGTGTGTGTTGCTTTCTGGCCAGTGACCACAGGCAACGCGCAACGCCTCAATCAGAGCTATTTTTAACACTTTCACTGCATAAGGTTGCACATTGCGTTGCACATTGTACCCCAGGAGCGTTTGTCATGCGGCAAGCATTCTGAATTAAAGACTCAACTTGGAAGTGTCCCATGCCGCGACACGCTGCACCGAAATATACTTAGCTAAAAAAAGTACGTCTTCTATGGATGCGTATATACATACATACATATGTATGTATGTATGTATTTTCAAAAGAAAAGTCAAGTCGAAAAGCTATTTCTGACTGCATGCGTCGCCTGTGAGTTGCTTCTCTTTAAATTTAGCACTAAATCAGGGCATGTTGGAGATATCCGACTCTGACGGCTGAACCAAACATAAATTTTCAGCCCCAAAAGTGTACAATGTGTCTCACTTTTGAGGCTGTCCCATCGCTCTCTTTTTTTAATCCGAAAAACCAAAAAACTACAAAAAACGAGGAAAATAAAAATCTTTATGGCGCTGCGGCTGCGCCTACTTCGTTGTCACATTGTCGCAATACAGAGAAAACCAAATGAAAAATAGACACTTTCTAATAATTTGTATACTTTTTTATGCTGGGCGGTTTCTGCGGCTGGCAACATGAACTCTGACATGGATGGGTTCACACACACACACACACACACCCTCCTCCCCCCAGCCCTATCTCTCTCACACACATACACTCGCAGAACTCGTAATTCTGTTTGACAAACGTCAGGAGGTTGACAGATGACTGACTACAGTCAAAGATAAATGTGTAATGAGATTTCTCCACAGTTTATCAAGAGATAAACATTGGCAACAAAACACCTTATCAGTTATACATCAAAAGTGCAATAGCTGATAACTTATTTAATTATTTTCAAAAGACTTGAAAAGTAGCTTAAAAAGCGTACTGTGCCAATAATTATGTTCGTCACTGTACATATAACATAAATCATTCGTCAATTTCTGCAGATTAACATAAATATCTTTCCAAACTCTCTCTACATCGCACTCTGTATCTTCAGTAGACTCTCGCTATGGCCTTTAAATTCAATTTCCTTTTCGTTCATCCAGTTTTCGAAATAAATTATTCAATTATCCCAATTTCGTATATTATGTACATATATACATACATAGATGGTCATCCTTCACTATATTTTTATATGTACATACTTATGTATATAAATATGTTACATTCATCTACGAGCCTATAAAACAAACAAGTAAGAAAGCTGTAGTCGAGACTGCTCGACTACGCAATCCCCTGAACCCTTCTTCGAACGAATAATATTCCAAGAATTATTCGATTCGTTTCTGCACGCATAAGAAACTGTACATGCAAAACCACGCGCCTCTAAGCATTGCAGGCGGCCTGCTGCTTTGCTGCTGCGTCGCATAGGTTTTGATGAGAAAACTTAGATGATTAATAATTCTGTATTGATATCTTCAGATTATGAATAATATATTCATATCTACATATATGCTAAACCAAACTGCATGTCTCTAGTATTTGAAATGCATTTTGTTCACATTTGTGGGTGGTGGGGCGAAGTGGGGACCGGAATCCAAAATCTGGCAAAAACCGAAATTGTATTAAATTAGTATCTATATAGTATATGCAGAAGACTAGGAGACTCTAACTATACGCTAGAATTTTATAGCTAGTTCCCGATAAATTCGTTTATCGATAACTCAGCAAATATTCAAGTTATCGAATTTCTGAAACAAACTCGTACTGCGTGTGCAATATACGGACCTAACACAAAAAGAATGAACACTCTAGCTTTAGTATCTTCGGAAATCGACGCGTTCAAACATACGGACAGACAGACAGACAGACAGACGGACAGACGGAGAGACGGACATGGCTATATCAACTTGTCTTCACCCTGATCAAGAATATATATACTTTATGGGGTCTGCCACGCCTCTTTCTGCCTGTTACATACATTTAACAAAAACATACTACCCTGATTTCACATTTTCAATGGGTATAAACAAGTAAGAAGGCTCTAGTCGAGACGGCTAGACTACGAGATACCCTGAACCCTGCAAAAAAAAAGTGATGCTCTTCTTCTTTATGAACGTATGAGAGCGCGCTCTGCTAACCGCGCAATTGCTGCCGTGGCTTGGGGGTAGGTTGGGCTGAACTTTGGACGCTTATAAGTCCATTTCTAGATGAACGATCCTTATGAAACTTTCGGAACATATTAATAGCATAATAGAACATATTAATAGCATCCAAATGTATCTATTTGCCAAATTGCACGTCTCTAGTATTTTAAATTCGTTTTTTTTTTTCAAATTGAGATTGAAGAGGGCGTGGCATCCAAATCCAAAATTACAAAATTTGCGTGTAGTCTCTAGCTAAAACGGTGTGGAAGTTATGCCCAAAAAATATAAAAAAGTAAACGAATTTTCGATTTTGTAACGATAATTAGGAAATGGGATGAGTTATCGGAAAATAAAATAAAATAACATACGAGTGTTCATGTCAAATTTCAGCTCTCTAGTTTCCGAAATCTCGACGTTCATACGGACGGACAGACGGACAGGGCTCAATCAACTTTTTTTTTTTTTGCTGATCAAGAATATATATACATTGTGGGGTCTGCGACGTCTCCTTCTGCCTGTTACTTGCATTTTCACAAAACCATTATACTCGGAATTCCCATTTTCACGACTCAGCTCCTTACGGCGCACATAAAAATAGCTGCAGAGGCTCTTATGTCTTTTTTATGGTGGCACAGGCCAAAGTCATTAAATAGTTTTAAACATGATCATTTCGTAAGAATTATTTCCATAAAACCCCGAGGTGTCACAAACATTGTGTATATTTGGGATTATTTACAATGACAGCTTTATTAAAGCGATCACGTTTGGAGCGTACAATGGGGCACGTTAACCTAAAGTTCAATGAAAGCACTGCGAATACCAAATAACCTCTTGCTATTCGATTATAGTTCTGGGAGATCATTTCGGAAGAGCATGGCATTGACAGCAATGGAATCTACGTGGGCGACAGCGATCTGCAGCTGGAACGCGTCAGTGTCTATTACAATGAAGCATCTGGTAAGTATTCTTCTCCTTGCCTTGTTATCCGGTTGACTGCTGATTGCTGACTGCTGACTAACTCACATTTTCATTCCCTTAGCTGTGAGTCGTTCCTCGGGCGGGAAGTATGTGCCGCGCGCCATCCTTCTGGATTTGGAGCCAGGCACCATGGAGTCGGTGCGTTCCGGTCCCTACGGTCAGCTCTTTCGTCCGGACAACTTCGTGTTTGGGCAATCAGGCGCCGGTAACAACTGGGCCAAAGGACATTACACAGAGGGCGCCGAACTGGTAGACAATGTCCTCGATGTGGTCCGCAAGGAGTGCGAGAATTGCGATTGTCTTCAGGTATGCCCCTCTATTCAAATCCTTTGAATTACAAAGCAAGCAAAGCACGCGAAACCCAGATAATAGATGATTTCGGTCTGAAACATTTAGGTCATCCTAGTTTTTTTTTATGGGATATACTCCTCTTCATTGCATTGAAGCAAACTGATGTCACAGATTTCCATTTGCTTTCAGGGCTTTCAGCTAACGCATTCGCTTGGCGGAGGCACTGGCTCTGGCATGGGCACCCTGCTCATATCAAAGATTCGCGAGGAGTATCCGGATCGCATAATGAACACCTATTCGGTGGTGCCATCGCCAAAGGTGTCCGACACGGTGGTGGAGCCGTACAACGCCACTTTGTCCATCCATCAGTTGGTGGAGAACACAGATGAGACGTACTGCATCGACAACGAGGCGCTGTACGACATCTGCTTCCGCACACTGAAGGTTTCGAATCCGAGCTACGGCGACCTCAACCATCTCGTCTCGTTGACCATGTCCGGCGTCACTACCTGCCTGCGCTTCCCCGGCCAGCTGAACGCCGATCTGCGTAAGCTCGCTGTGAACATGGTACCATTCCCGCGCTTGCACTTCTTCATGCCCGGCTTCGCGCCGCTCACATCGCGCGGATCGCAGCAGTACCGCGCTCTGACCGTGCCGGAGCTTACTCAACAGATGTTCGATGCCAAGAACATGATGGCCGCGTGTGATCCACGTCACGGACGCTACCTGACTGTGGCCGCCGTCTTCCGCGGACGCATGTCCATGAAGGAGGTGGATGAGCAAATGCTCGCGGTGCAGAACAAGAACAGCTCATACTTCGTCGAATGGATCCCGAACAATGTGAAGACCGCCGTCTGCGACATACCGCCCAAGGGGCTGAAGATGTCCTCGACTTTCATTGGCAACACCACCGCCATCCAGGAGCTGTTCAAGCGCATCTCCGAGCAGTTCTCGGCCATGTTCCGTCGCAAGGCCTTCCTCCACTGGTACACGGGCGAGGGCATGGACGAGATGGAGTTCACTGAAGCGGAGAGCAACATGAATGACCTGGTCTCAGAGTACCAGCAGTACCAGGAGGCCACCGCCGACGACGAGTTCGATCCCGATGTTAACCAGGAGGAGGTCGAGGGCGATTGTATTTAATGGTGTGGCCAGAGGAATGAGGTGCGTGCGTGAGCGTCTACTCTTTGGTGGCCAGCACGCTTTACTGCGCTCCATGCGCCAGCAAATGCGCGCCAAGCACTGCCACATACTCTAAGGACGCGACAACAATACACACATACATCGAGACACACACTCACACACTCACACACCCACACACGCATACATACATATTTATACAGGAAATGTCAAGCGTAGTTTGACAGCAATCGAAGCACCATCAGCAGGAAATGCTCCAAGGCACTCATTTTCCACCCAATCATGTGCGACTCATTCTCTCCTGCATTCATTCACCATTCACTTTACCAAAATCATTCATTTTCTTCACCTCTTTCGCGCTCCCTCGCTCTTTCGCTCTCTTACTTATTCACTCACTCTTTCTCTTCATTCTATCTATTATTGTTCATTCTACGCTACACTTTACACGGAGGCACGTTTATCGCATTTCTCGCAGCCATTTTCTTCTATTCTTCTCTTTCACTCTACATTCACTCTTCATATACCCCACACTCATTACATCTGCTTTCAGTACACTAATTTAAGATTCTATAACACTTTACATGCATAATTATTTATATACAATTACAACGTTTAGTAACGTTTTTAATTTCAAATATCAAATCTTAAAAATTATATTCGAAATCATAAATTTAGTGCACAGTTCTCAATAAATAAATGAAGAAACTAATTCAAATTTCACCGAAGACTGACGAACAGGCAAAAATTTCGGACTAAATGACAATAATCTAATAATAATTATTGAAAGACCCAAAGATCGATCCTACTTAAAGCAAAAAACGAAAGAAAACGAAAAATACGAATCTCTGATAATTTGTGTTATTTATAAGCCCATAAGATTTCCTCTTGTATTCCTGTGCTGTACTCTCTCGTAGTCTTTAAATTACCCAAGTAATTAACTCAAACTTTAATATTTTATAATAATATGATGCATAAACTCTTCTAATATTTTATAATAAAATGCTGAAAAACTTTTCAATAAAAATGCAATTTGCAAAAAAAATCTAATTTGTTTCATGCTAAACCAAATGAATATATCCTGAGTTGCTCAAATCAAGTGTCGTATATATATATTAGGAAATATTGCTATATACTAATTTATTATATTTTGAATATATCTTGAGTTGCTCAAATCAAGTGTCGTATATATATATTAGGAAATATTGCTATATACTAATTTATTATATTTTACATGGGAATTATTTTTGACTGCCTTAGTCAAGTTTGCAACCACGGTACTTGAGGCGTTGCCACATCATTAAAATTTAATTCAGATTATACTACTTGAATATTTTGCCAGTAGATGGCGTCTTTTTAGCAACCAGCTTTATGCAGACTTGAAAGCATTTAATAAAAAAGCTTTGGGGTGACCAGTTCAGATAGCTTTTGACTATTTAAAAAAATAAAATATTTTTTCAGAAATAAATAGGTTTTAATTACGGGAAATGTTATTTCTAACTTATATATTTTGGCTCACTGGTCGAAATTTAAAATTTGTGACGATTTCTCAGTATACTAGAATCATTATTTATTTATTTCCATTTACCATTTACACATATGAATAACTCATAAAACATATACATACTTACATATGTATGTATGTATGTATATTTTCAAGTACTTGGAGTATATTTTTTGTAAATACATACACGTTAAATTTGATACTTATTTTCTACCTAACTGTTTTTCTTTATGACTTAACTAAACAAGTCTTGAAAACTAACCACACATTTGGAACTACACATACATACATATGTATGTACATACATATATGTATATGTGTATCTTCTGACGATCTCACAGTCGTATAAGCTTTTCCATTAACTAAATCTCAGGCGTATGCCAAAAATTCTATAGAACTTGAACACATTTAAGACCTTCCAATCCCTGCCCCTGCCAAACCGCTTTCCAACCAACAAATTGAGCCGGGTAGCGGTCTCGTGACATAGAAGAGAACCCCGCACAGAGCAGTCAAGAACATGAGAGAGAGAGAGAGAGAGAGAGAGAGAACAGAACACAAACATACGCGGAAATAGAAGAGGAAGAATCACAACACAGCCAGAAGTCAAGAAGAAGAAATCAAGAAACCGGTTGGGCCGAATGAGCCGGCCGGCATTCTGTGCAGAGCAACACGTTCTTACGTCTAGACGCGGGTCTGGGCGGCTTGTCATTGTGACCATACCGGCCAAAGGGCGTTTAACCGTTATGTCACTTGCAATTAAATGAAACCTAAGCTGAAACCCGGTCGGGTCACCGAAAGGCAGCACGCAAATGAAGTTCAATCTGAGAACTGCTATGAGAACTGAGTGAAGCCAAATCTGAAGTTGTCCACCTCTCGACGAGCCGAGTCCGCCAACCGTCAGCCGATCTAAGTTGAGCTGAGCTGAGCTGTCAACCGAGTCGTACAAAGAAATAGGCAAATGCAAAGGCAATAAAAAGTTTGCAATTTACACTATTTGAAGTCTAGCTTCGTCTCTCCCCAACTCCCCGCCGACGCACGAGCTCCTAACCAGTTGTCCATCCAAATCCAGTCGAACCAGACAACGAGATGCAAGACAACACACAAAACTAAATAAATACGTACATATACAACAACCCAAGCAGCGATTGACCCAGTTTTCAAGACGACAATAACGAAAACAACAACAACATCAACAACAACAGCAACAACGACAGCGAACGACCGCCGAGGCAACAAACTACGTGCCAAAACGGAGACGAACAAGGCACAGTGGTATAATCCAACACACTCTGTTCAATTTGATTACATATATACATATGTACATATATATGTTTGTGTATATTAAACATATATGCATATTAGTTAAGGATGCTTAGTAGGCCGGATTAACAATAGATCCACAATAGATCCACAATAGATCCACAATGGATCCACAATGTAATGCAGGGATGTCAATTTACTTACTTTAGCCATAGCATGGTAACATGGTTTCAAACATGGTTTTCAAATCGATCATATGTTCTTATATTCATATATGGATATTTATATGTATGCTTTGTATAGCTCCACATAAACATATGTACATATTTAAAGCCTATAGAGTATATTTAAAGAACGCTGATTAATCGAAGTATCTCTCTGTCTTAAATTTTTTACCAAATAGAGTTTTAATTCAATAAAAAATACAAAACTATAATAAATTATTTACTTTTATTTGATTTTATTTTAACATGTATATTTTAAATATTGTGTTTATATTTATTTATTTAACTACGCGTTTATTTATATACACCAAATTGTTCGCGTGCAAATATAGTTGCTATCACTGTACACATCGCCATGGCTGCCTGAAGCGTACCTGTGTTCAGCATCGATCCTCAGCTGGAGTAAACCAACACATTGACCGAATCCAGCTGAAACTGTGGCTACAGCTCGAAGTGCAATGTACTCGACGCCGAATCGAAAGAAAAATCTCGTTTTCTGCAATTTGCCGATTCTTCAGAAATAAAGAAAAACGATACTCGCTTGGCTAGAAGACTTGCCTGGGCTATGCATGTGTGGACCTGCCTGCTGAGGGGCGACAGTGGAGCCAACAGTGATGGGTTGAGCTTTAACAGCGGCATCGAATGGTGCTCGTGGTGGTGCTGGTGTTGATGGTGCTAGTGGTGCACTCACATGCAAAATAAACGTCAATGCACTCCAGTGCAGTTGCTGGTTGTTGGTTGCTGGTTGCTTGGCCACGCCGACCGCAACGCCTCGACTAGTTTAGATCGGACTCCGACTAGACAACGCTGACTAGACTTGATCTGAGCGCTGCTTTTTTTTTTTTTTTTCTTTTTCTGGTTTTTCTTATGTTTATTTATTTGTCAATTTTTCGTATTACTCGTATTTTCTGTTTGCGGTTTCAGCTCACTTGTTTTATTTAATTTTGTTTTCTGTGTAGAACAGTAAACCCAACAACAACGATACAAATGATAGAGGACATGCATACATGTACATATGTATATGTAATTGCAGGCAGGAAACCCAAAAGAGACCCACACCTGGTTATTGATGCGACCGCACAGAGAATTCCAAAATTTAGTTAACATGTTTACAAATGATATTTATATAATAATTTCTATAATATGCATATATGTATGTACATATATACATATATCTGAACAGGTCTATTAGGTAGGCAGACGTTCACTTGCGACGTTGCCAAACTTCGATGGCGACAAATGCAGCGGAAGTGACTCAAGTGCAGTTCGCCTCTAGGCTGGGTGTTAGCTGTGTGCGCTGTTGCCAATTTTCACAACAGCAGAGAGTCAACAGCTGTTAACAGCTATAAATTACTGATATATGGATTGCATTTGGGTTTATGGCAAATGTCCACAGGTTATATCTAAGTGATTTTTTTTTTTTTTTTTGACATTTGTTGACAATATTAAAGCAATAACAAAAAAAAAGGTAAAATTCTCTTTTCTATTAGATATACAATTTAATTATATCTAATAGCTGACAATAAAGTTCGTTCCCACTATGACCCATAGTAATAATATCAAACAATTTTTAAGAACTTAGTTAAGTTATTATATATTTCTATGCCCATGAGCCTACTTACTTATTTTTTTTTTTTTTTTTTTTTTTTCAAAAAAATAACAAAATCGTCGTAACCATAATATATATATATATATAAATGAACAAATTAGAAACTATAAAAATTAAAAAAAGGAAAGGAATTTTAAAAATTTTTATCGATAAGTTATCGAAAATACAAAATAACATACATTCATGACAGGGCTTAATCAACTTATTTTTATCTGCTGATCAAGAATATATATGCTTTATGGGGTCTGCGACGTCTCCTTCTGCCTGTTACATACATTTTGACAAAACCATTATACCATGAATTCCCATTTTTAATGGGTTCAGGGTATAAAAATACAAAGCTGCCTTTTTATAACCTCTTTTAATTCGAAATTTAGTTTATGGATACGAAAATCTGTTCTTTTTGATCTATTACCAAATTAGTTATTAAATGGCCAAATGATATTCAGAAGCTACCAAAGTTCTTATGTTTAGTAATATTTCTTGATTGATTTATTGTGTACCGCGTTCTTGTGGAATATTACTAGATATAACGGAATATGTTTGCAGTTAATTGATTCAAATAAGTTCAATGATGCCGCTCCATAAAAAGATGTTAAGCTATGCATGCAGTCACATATTTCTATATGGTTTACTAGCTAAGGCTTTAATGGTACGGTTCATAAATAATCAGTATATAACTTGTATTTGCTACCCTCCAGAAGATACTTTGATTTTGTCTCGAAAAATGATTTGTTTTTATAATTAATTTTATTATTAAACATATTTGGTTCGATGTTGGAATGATAAATTATAAATATAGTTTTGCGCTGAAATTGTTTCTATCGAGGTGTGTCCGGCATTTCTCATAATGCGATTTATACATACTCTAATGCCTATCAAAATAATCAGTCAAACGTCTATAAGGGTATATAGCAGTCATCCTCTCGAAGATAACTGTTCTCTCTTTGTCTCTCATGCACACACTGACATACTCTCCGATATCTATGCTTTGATCAATTTAGAAGAGTTGAACGTACTTGCCTCGTGTTGTCGATTAGCTACAAGCTTTTTCTTCGACTTGGTGGGTCTGTGGCTCCATCGGCTTCATCTAAATGCGCATTTTGAACGCCTGATTCCTACGTTCAAATATATCGATATCTATATCTATCTATACAAAAGTCTGCATCTATGTCTATTCAATTAATCAGCAGTGGGTGCAACAGGCAGTCGCTGTTGCCATTGCTGCTGCTGCTGCTGCTGCTGCTGCATTAGCATTTGCAACAAGTCGCATTATAAATGCGAACCATTGCAGCGCCTGGACAATTGAACTGAGTTCCAGTTGATTCAATTGAGTGGAGATTATTTGCACCTCAGCTGAGTGGCCATTCACTTGGCCAATCGGCTACCTGTGGCAACAGCTCATTAGACAAATTGACTCCCATTTGGCGCGGTACGATTCAATTTGATTTGATTGATTTGTGCAGCAACTGCGCCAATTGCCAATAGACTGAACTATCTTAAACTGTGCGTTTCAGTAGCTCTGGCCATCTTGAAGTTTTGGAATTGTCGCACGGCAAATTGAAATTGGAGCAGAGTGTCTTTCTTGGAAATAGCTGGTATAAAACATGAAAATGTGCCATAACGGCACTAAATAGTGCCTTCCAAATTAAATGGGGCTAACTGTAAGCGATGTGCGTTAAAGAAATGTCAACGGTTAATATAGACCGACAACAAAAAAAAGCCACCGGCTTGCCCAGGCTGAAGACGACATTACGACCACTCGCTTCCACGAATGAACATAATAATAATAATAAAAAGATTTAATATGTATATATATATATATATATATATATATATATATATAGAATGTGACCGGTAGCTGTTCTCAGCGTCAACCTCTGCCCCAGTCTCAGCCTGGCCAAAAAGCCAAACGAAAAGTGCATTGTCTGACGCTGACTGATGCCAAAGTTAATTAACACACAATCAGCACACACACACACACACACACACACACACACACATTGGAATAAGCCTGCACTGAAAAAAAAGCAACAATAGCAACAACAAGTGGCAATCTGAGCATACAATAATAACAAAACATACGAAATTAGCCACACGGCGGGCACTTCAATGCGAGAATGCACCAAAATTAGCTAAAGCAAAAAAATAACAGTCAAGAAAACAGAAATTAAAGTTTGTTGGATTACAACAGTGGCGCTGACGATGCCACCAGCTACCAGACATCAGACACCAGCCCCACAACTCCTTACGTGCCACACGCCCCCTTGACACCTCCGTTGTCTATCAATGTGGAGTCATGCCATGTGAACCAATTTGTGGCATCAATCTCAGGCGTAATGCGAAATTGGCCAAGCTTCCAAGCGAGAGACTCCCAAGCACAACTCTCGGCTGCAAACGCTCTCTTTGTCAATGTATTTCTATCGATCCATACGCCAGATGTGCCAAACGGCAACTCACCCAGGCTCATTTGAAATTATCTTTTCCTGGATCAATTTATTTGCATTTAGATTCTTAAGAATGACATCAAATGACGTGGAAGCATTATTAATTTGCAGGGCAGTATTTTATATAGTTAGCACAATATCAAACAAGTAAGAAGGCTCTAGTCGAGACGGCTCGACTACGAGATACCCTGAACCCTGCAAAAAAGTGATACTCTTTACGAACGTATGAGCTCGCGATCTACTAACCGCGCAGTTGCTGCCGTGGCTTGGGGGTTGGTTGGGCTGAACTTTGCACGCTTATAACTCCAATTCTAGATGGACGATCTTCATTTTTCAATTTTCAGAGTAGATCAAGAGTATCTAAATGTATCTGTGTGCCAAATTTCAAGTATCTAGTATTTTAAATGCGTTTTTTCATCAAAAATCTGAAAATTACAAAATCTGTGTATCCATAATATCTATTTAAATATATTAATTTGAAGTCTCTGGCTAAAACGGTGTAGAAGTTATGGAAAAAAAAAACATAAAATTTGAAACGAATTTTCGATTTTTTATCGATAATTTGGAAATGGGATGAGTTATCGAAAATACAAAATAAACTCGTACCCATTGAAAATGGGAATTCAGGGTATATTAGTTTTGTGGAAATGTATGTAACAGGCAGAAGGGGACGTCACAGACCCCATAAAGTATATATATTCTTGATCAGCATAAAAAAATAAGTTGATCTACCAATGTCCGCCTGTCCGTCCGTCTGTCCGTCCGTCTGTCCGTCTGTATGAACGTCGAGATTTCGGAAACTACAAAAGCTAGAGAGCTGAAATTTTACATGAATACTCGTATGTTACATATATATATATAGATATATCTACGCCCATTGGGGGCGTGGCCAATCGCGAACAACGTATCTTCTACACCGTTAAAGCTAGAAGCTGAAATTTTGCATGTGAGTTATGATTCTAAGAAGATCGATCAAAAAGTTATATGTCTACGGCCAATGGGGGCGTGGCAAATCGGACCTGAATATATAGTGATTTTTCAAATTGTGCTATATTTTGAATACTATTGACACTAGGGACTTGAAATTTTGCATGTATATTCGGTTTGACAACCCAAGATCAATAAGCTATGGTATATGGTGATATATCTACGCCCACAGGGGCCGTGGCAAACCGTAAAAGTTACTAATGTTCTCCTCTATCGATGGTCCAGAAATAATTTTTCAGCCTCTTTGGGGGCGTGGCAGATCGAAAAATACCCAGTAATTTTCGCATTTTTGAAATGTCAGCAACCAAATTTTGCAGTCATGTTAGTCTCGGCCCTTTCTAAGAACCTGCAAAAAATTATGGGGCGTGGTAAAACCTGAACCCATTGAAAATGGGAATTCAGGGTATAATGGTTTTGTGAAAATGTATGTAACAGGCAGAAGGAGAAGTCGCAGACCCCATAAAGTATATATATTCTTGATCAGCATAAAAAAATAAGTTGATTGAGCCCTGTCCGTCTGTCCGTCCGTCCGTCCGTCCGTCCGTCCGTCCGTATGAACGTCGAGATTTCGGAAACTACAAAAGCTAGAAAGCTGAAATTTCACATGAACATGCGTATGTTAGCTACGCAGTACGAGTTTATTTTGTTTTTTCGATAACTCATCCCATTTCCAAATTATCAAAAAATCGAGAATTCGTTTCCATTTTTTAGGTTTTTTGGGCATAACTTCTACACTGTTTCAGCTAGATAGATAGATATTATGGAAACGCAGATTACGTAATTTACAGATTTTAGATGCCACGCCCCCTTCGCCCCCAATTTAAAAAAAACGCATTTCAAATACTAGAGACTTGCAATTCGGCACATAGATAGATTTAGATACTCCTAATCTACTCTGAAAATTTCATCAAGATCGTCCATCTAGAAATGGAGTTATAAGCGCCCAAAGTTCAGCCCAACCCACCCCCAAGCCACGACAGCAACTGCGCAGTTAGCAGAGCGCGCGCTCATAAGTGCGTAAAGAAGAAGAGTATCACTTTTTTGCAGGGTTCAGGGGATCTCGTAGTCGAGCCGTCTCGACTAGAGCCTTCTTACTTGTTTTTTTTTTTTTATAATAAGAATACGAGTGAAGAAGAAGTTGCAATCAAAAACACCCGGACGGAGCTAGTGAACAACTGACTGATTAAATGATTGACTGACGATTGGCTGCATTGATTGAATGCATCATATATTGACAGATAAGTTGGTTTGAAGTTTAGTTGGACGATTGAAAGTCCGACTTATTGATTGACTTACCTATTGATCGTCGATTGATTCAGTGCTAGGTGACCATTGTTAAAAAACTTTAATAGCTAAAACATAATTCCGATTGCCCTATTGTCAATCTGAGTCATCAAAGATAGGAACTAAGTTTCTTCAGATGCATGCATATCATGAAAGCTCGAGGACGATTCGATGTCAGTGGTGTGAATCATTCTGACTTTACCCATAAATTAAAATATTTGAATATCATTTGGGTTCTCCCGAATTGTAATCGTAAGTGCTGAAGCAAATGTGTAATAAATTTATGAAAAATGTCTGATCTGTCAGTAGAGCGCTCAGAGCCCTTTCTCCTAATGTGGTCAATCTAAGAACTTCGAGTACATAGGCGTATTTGAAGTACGACTCAGACATCTCTATCCGATACTTTTCGTTAATATAATAATATATAATATATTTTTCACTTTTGTTGTTTATTTATGGAGATAAAACAATTTTAATGCGCGAAACACTCAAACAAAATGATTTTTGACAGCTTTTCTCACGCAGAAAAATGGCATTTAGACAGCAACAAATGAATTACAATGAGTGAAAAAAGTACAAAGTAAAAAAAATAATAAAAAAATAAAAGTGGAGAGAGAAAAAAAGGTGGCATTGTTGACTTTTCAGCTGGGCTTTTGTTAGTAACTAACTCTTTCTTGTCAGCCAAAAGGCGCGCGCGCACAAAACTCGAATTTGGGTCAAACATTATTCAAATGCAAGCGCTCGGACGGGCCATGGATCGAAAGGGGAGACTAACGACTGAATGAATGACCAGCCAGAATGAGACGGCAAAAGCGACGACGCGGAGTGCGACTCGTTGGCTGGCCAAGCCAAGCAGCCAAATTGCCAGTCAACCAGTTGGCCAGTCGAGCATTTAATGCTGTTGTTGTTGTTGTTGGTGCTGCTGTTGCTGGTGTCCCGCTTTGAAAATGCATAAAAACGCGCACGCGGTCTCCTAAGTCGGTCGCTCCAGCCCCCGCTGACCATTTGGCTGGCACGTAAGAGCGCTGATGATATAACCAGGCCCAGGCCCAGGCCAAGCGCTAAACAAAACAAAACTCAGCTACTAGCAAATATGTGTGTCGAGTGGAAACGTGCAGCAAGGGGAGCTGCGAAGAGGGAAAGGTGGTGCATACCGTGAGCCGACTGACTGAATGACTGACTTTCTGACTTGGTGGCAACCCTACTTGGCTGTGCTTGTCTTGGCCCGGCTCGGCTCGACTCGGCTTGGCTTGGCTTAGTTTGGCTTGGAGTATCTTCGTTTTGCTTTCGTAATCGCGCGCTTTTTTGCAGCGCTTCGTTGATTTTTGCAGCTTGATGGATAGTCCAGCGCTATATTGGCTTCGAGCTGCTTCTCTGGCAGCAGCAGACGTTCTGCCCACACACACACACACCCGTTGCATATCTAATCAGCGCCTGTAAATCTGCACAACGCGTTTTAAGATTTTTATTGTTAATGTTATTATTATTATTATTTTATTTATTTATTATTATTATTTTTTTTTTTGGCGTGGATTTTTTTTAACGACGGCTAACGGTTAACGCTCTGCGCCATATCCACAACGCGCATGAGAAGTATTTGGAGGTGATTTTGAAGAGCGCCTTGGAGCCTTTTGGCAATAGTTGTTCCACAAGTTAACTGACTTCCCTCGTACTATTCCAACTGGTAACGTGGATCACGTTTCAGCGCCTGCGGCGGTAAGGCAGTTTCTACTAAGAGGACTAGGAGAAGGAGTAGGGAAGGTTAGCCTAAGGTAATTTCAATTGTTGACCCATTTGTTTTTATACCCTGAACCCATTGAAAATGGGAATTCAGGGTATAATGGTTTTGTGAAAATGTATGTAACAGGCAGAAGGAGACGTTGCAGACCCCATAAAGTATATATATTCTTGATCAGCATAAAAAAAAAAGTTGATTGAGCCCTGTCCGTCTGTCCGTCCGTCCGTCCGTCCGTCCGTCCGTCCGTCCGTCCGTCCGTATGAACGTCGAGATTTCGGAAACTACAAAAGCTAGAGAGCTGAAATTTTACATGAACATGCGTATGTTAGCTACGCAGTACGAGTTTATTTTGTTTTTCGATAACTCATCCCATTTCCAAATTATCGATAAAAAATTGGGCATAACTTCTACACTGTTTCAGCTAGAGACTTCAAATTTGTTTATTTAGATAGATATTATGGATACGCAGATTATGTAATTTACAGATTTTAGAAGCCACGCCCCCTTCGCCCCCAATTAAAAAAACGCATTTCAAATACTAGAGACTTGCAATTTGGCATATAGATAGATTTAGATACTGCTAATCTACTTTGAAAATTTCATAAAGATAGTCCATCTATAAATGGAGTTATAAGCGTCCAAAGTTCAGCCCAACCCACCCCCAAGCCACGACAGCAACTGCGCGGTTAGCAGATCGCGCGCTCATAAGTGCGTAAAGAAGAAGAGTATCACTTTTTTGCGGGGTTCAGGGGATCTCGTAGTCGAGCCGTCTCGACTAGAGCCTTCTTACTTGTTATTTTTGTTCATCATCAATTTATGAGTACTTCGAAAACAATTGCCTCTCAATTCAAAAACGTGCGCCAGTTTTCACATCGAAACCAATTTTATAGCTTTCTGCAAGAGGTTAACTTGGTGTATTTATTATATCAAAGACTTATACAGAATTTAAGATGTCTCAACGAAATGAAGAAAATTACTTTTATTTTGTTTTTTAAATCATCCAATAGTAAGCTGATTACTATTCCCATTCCATAGAGCAACTCTCTGGCAGAGTCCCTTCGTCACTTAGCTACTATTGCAGATTTTGTATGCCGTCTTTTTCCTAACAGTTTTCTGTAGTACATTCATTAAATATTTGTTCTCAAATTACGTTCCTTTGCATAACTAATGCATATAACATATGTTAAATAACGAAAAATGGCCTCTTAAGTTATTCCTATCGTATCGCCAAGCATCCGGCAGTGCAAACTTTTCTATTCGATTAAATGTCCAATGACTTCAGTGTTATTTAATCTCTTTTAGCCTTGACTTTAAGGAATACTATTCAGGTAGAAGCGCAATGTTTTTTCGGAAGCGGCTGCTCCATGTTAACTTTTAGAAATTGTGTTGGTATACAAAAAGCGATGTGTGCTTAATTTGTGCCTCGATTTTTTATTTTCATATATTTACTTATTTATATTTACTGTGCTGCGTGCATAATTTTCCCTAAATTATAATTCAGTCGTCGCTGTTACTGCATGCTGTTGATGTTGCTGCCGCTGCTGCTGCTGTCGACGGCGATTATGTGATTTTCTTGCAGTACATTCGTCATAGTCTCATAGCCATTTTGTTGTCGTAGTCGCTGTCGTTGTGCATGTTGTTGCTGTTGTTATTGTTGCTTCGTTTTCACTTTCTATCGTGCGCCGGCAGCAACAGCAACTTACATGTGTGCATATATTTGTTGTGCTCTCGTCTGTATGGGTGTGAGTGTGTGTGTTTGTGTATGTGTTTCTGTGTGAGCACAAACGACACGCTGACCCAGTTTCTCATACAACTACAAACGAACGTGGAAGCACACACTGGAATTAATATTATTATGGTTTGTTGTTGTTGTTGCTGCTGCTGTTGCTGTTACTGTTGGTTTATTTGGATGTTGTTGTTGTCGCTTTGGATTGTTGAATTTTCTGCTGGGCTTCGTGCCCCATCGGCCCCTTAATGATTCGGTCTCACCATATACCATATACCATATACCATATACCATATACCATATACCATTACATATACCAGAGAAAAGTACCATATACCATATACCATATACCATATACCATATACCATATACCAGATACCATATCCATATACCATATCCAGAGACCAGATACCAGATACCAGAGACCATAGACCAGATACCATATCACCATATACCATATACCATATACCATATACCATATACCATATACCATATACCATATACCATATACCATATACCATATACCATATACCATATACCATATACCATATACCATATACCAGATACCAGAGACCAGAGACCATAGACCATAGACCATATACCATATACCATATACCAGATACCATAGACCATATACCATAGACCATATACCATATACCATATACCATACCATACCATATACCAGATACCATATACCATAGACCATATACCATAGACCAGATACCATATACCATATACCATATACCATATACCATATACCATATACCATATACCATATACCATATACCATATACCATATACCATATACCATATACCATATACCATATACCATATACCATATACCATATACCATATACCATATACCATATACCATATACCATATACCATACCACAAAGAAGCGCTATTTGCCAAATTGCAAGTCTCTAGTGTTTGAAACACATTTTTTTAGATTTATTTTAATTAGATGATTTATCGGGAAAAAATTAAGATAAACTCGCGCTGCGTAACTAGCTTTTGTAGTTACCGAAATCTCTGCGTCCGGACAGACGGACTCAAGTAAGACTGCGCTTGTGAGATCCTCTGAGCCTGCATACATAAAACGCACGCACACAAACGGTACTTGACGCAGCGATTGCGTTTGGGGTGCTGAATGGATTATATTTTTGACGCTTATAGATTGTATTGTACATATATACGTATAGGTATTTGCTGAATTACAGTGTTTAGTATTTTATATACGTTTTTTACAAATTTATGGCGAAATGGGCGTGGTATTCAAAATCTATTAATTACAAAATCTCCGATTCATTATACAATTTTAAATCTCTTGCTCTAACAGTGTACAAGCTGTGCTTAAAATGTGAAATCGATTTTTCGATGTTTATCAATATATGAAAATGTGATGGGCTATTGAAAAAATAAAATAAGCCTCGGACATGACTATATTGGTTCAGATAATCGTCCTGATCGACAATTACATACATATATACTTTATCGATTCAGCCTGCTACATACATTTTCACGAAAACATTATACCCCGCTTTCCCATTTTCAATGGGCTCAGGGTATACAAAAAAGAAAAGGCGAAAAAAATACGAGCAAGTGGCTGACTAAAAATCGAGGGACAGAGGAGAGTTGTTTAGGCTGTTTCTGCTTCGTTGATCATGTCTGCAACAAAAGCTCTATTAACTATAGAGACTTCATAGACTACGGAGACGCTCACTGCCGCTAGCTGGCGATATCGATCAGAATCACGTAAATGTAATGCACATTAACTAAGCTTTTTTTTCGCTTCATGAAGGGAAGATATTAAAATGCCATTTAGTTTGTTACGCTCAAGTTCTTTAATATACCATGTTCAGTTTATTAAGAGTGATTTAATATTATTACTAATACATTTATTCAATAATAATTTAATATATATATTTTTTTTTACACTTATTTTTAGTAAAGGAATCATAAACAAAATGAATTATTGATAAGTAAAACATATTTGCTATATACAAAATAAAATATAAATAGAATCAGTAACCAGCTGAAACTGCATCTATTAACATTTGATGCCACGAATACATTGAACTGAACTGCACCAAGTACTTTCCTTAATCTCTTATTTGCATTGTTCTTTCCAAACTGCAATATTCGTGCTGAAAGAATTCATTAGGATGAATTTGCTGTCGGTATCCAAAATCCAACAAACATCAAAATTGAGTTCAATAATTATTTATAAATGTATATGAAGAAGATTTGGATACTCAAGATCTAAGAATGAACGAGATATAATTTTATAACTGATTTTCAAAAAGTTTCTTAATCGATTCTTTACAACTGGAATACATATCGATTTTCGGAAACAAACTATATATAGTTTCTGAGTCCGACGTGTTTACACATTCGTATATATATACTTATGCCACGCCCCTTATCTGTTACAGACCCTTAACGCAATGGGTTCAGGTTATAAATGCGTTTACTTCACCTAATTGAAGATATTATTTAGAAACAAGTAAGCAGGTTCTACTCAAGAATGCTCAACTACGAGATACCCTGAAACCTGAAAAAAAACTAACACTCATCTTCCTTACGCACGCATAAGCGCGCGAATATTGCTCAGAGTATTTAAAGTTCGACTTCTGATCGTTTTCTTTCTAATCTGGTTGCCGCCTGCTGTTGCTGTTTTTCGCTGCATACGATTCCTGCCCTACGCCGAGGCACTTCACGCGTCAATGAAAGCGAAAGGAAAACTGAAAACTGCCTCCGCTACCTCGACTGCTGCTGCTGCAGCTGCTGCTTCTGCTGCTGGGGGGGGGGCGCTTGGTAAGGAAATGGATTGAGCAAATACTTAGGCAAGATTTTGCAAGCCACAAGAACCACAGCAGCGTGACTAGACAAGCTTTGTTTGAGCCACGGGCTCACTAAGGAGTCAACGGGAGTATAGGCAAGAGAGGAGGATGTGTACAGTAGAGAGAATATGTAGACTGTTGTAGAGAGGGGGGATGCTCCAAATGACGACACGTTGTAAAGCCAAATGATTAAAATATGAAATTAATTTGTGGCCGACGTCGCATGCAAATTAATATCATTCGCATAACGGTACAAATTATGTAACTGCCTGTCAACTAAAAGTATAAATATATGAACATTGTGTTGCTTTATTTCGCGCTCTCTGTGAATGTAGGTAGACTACATACATATCTACATGCATATGCGTGTTGATGAGTCTGTATATGTGTGTATGCGTGTGTGCGTGTGTGTGTGGTGTGTGTATTTTGTGGCCCAAAGTGTGTATATATTATATATGCAAACAGCAAAATCAGAAACAACAAAAACAATCACAAGAAACAAGTTTGCTGGTTGTTTCTGTCGGCTTGTTTAATAAATAAATAAATAAAAAAATATTTTCGAAAACATGTTAGCATGCAGTTACAAGTGTGAGCCCCAAACTCACACAGCAACACATACAAACACCACATAGTGCTCTTCCAGTTATCCAGTCCCAATTCCACTTCTCTGCGCTCTCTCTCTCTCTCTCTCTCTCTCTCTCTCTCTCTCTCTCTTATTCTCCCTCTCTCTCTCGCTCTCTCTCTCTCGCTCTCTCTCCCTCTCTCTTTCTCCCTATATTCCTCTCTCACTCATTAATTCTATCTCACTTTTCCTGTTCATCGTTATCCCCTATAGATTGTTTGTCGGCAAAGACAACGCTGCTGTTGTTGCAGTCGATTGTTTGTTTGTCCGAGTCACCTAAGTTCAGGTTTTCTTTTTATATTAAGTTGCCTTTCGTAGTTGCGCATTTCTGTGGCGCACCAAAACAACAGGCGACTAAGTCTTCAGACTATTTATCTAAAAGATATTTAAGTGTAAAAAATATTCATTTTAATTATATATCTAAATATTATGAAGCTTACTATTTATTGAAACCATTTCCATATAGAGTAAAATACGTTATGGAAGATATCGTAATATCGTAAAGTGATTTGTCGAGTATATATCGAATATCTATAGATATGTGCAGATAAATATATGAAATGGAGTGGGCATTAGAAACATATGCATGTATCTAATTTGCAACTTCAGTTAACCTAGACTGAAAGATTATCAGCCAAATCAATTTTAGCCGCATCATGCTCGGTCTAAAGATTTTACCACATTTTGGCGCTAAAAGCAACAGCAGCAGCAGCAGCAGGCAAGGGGCCAAGAGCAGTTGAGCCAGTTAGCCAGGCCAAGCCGACATTGCCTCAGTTCGTCGCTGAGCTTGAAAGTAAAAGTGGTTTGGCTTTCTTTTGTGGCACACGCTTTTGGCTCTACTTTCCAACACGGCGACAAGTTGCCGTTTGTTGTTGTTTCTGCTGCGGCTGTTGATTGTTACCGTGTTGAGTCCAAGGTCAGGAGGAAGACTTTGAATATGCCTCGACGCGGATGAATAATGCAAAAGCAAAAGCAAAAGCCAAAGCCAGGCCAAAACAATCGGGGCCAACTGTGAGAGAGTGAGAGTGCAAGTGCGAGTGCGAGTGAGAGTTGCATATCTAGAGAGTAAACTCGATCGCTTCTCTGAAAATGGCATAATTCATCCTCTATATCGGACAGTTCCGGTTTGTAACTGGTTGGCGCATCCCCAAGATATACAAAGCTCACCTATGTAACTGGCACAGCCATGAGTCTTGTCTTTTGTTGTTTCTCTCAGTTTTATGATTGCGCGAAAATTGATTTGACGTGGGTCACTGTTTAAAGTCCTCGGACCCGTATTAATAACATACGTATCTGTAACTGTATCTGTATCTGTATCTGTATCTGTATCTGTATCTGTATCTGTATCTGTATCTGTATCTGTATCTGTATCTGTATCTGTATCTGTATCTGTATCTGTATCTGTATCTGTATCTGTATCTGTATCTGTATCTGTATCTGTATCTGTATCTGTATCTGTATCTGTATCTGTATCTGTATCTGTATCTGTATCTGTATCTGTATCTGTATCTGTATCTGTATCTGTATCTGTATCTGTATCTGTATCTGTATCTGTATCTGTATCTGTATCTGTATCTGTATCTGTATCTGTATCTGTATCTGTATCTGTATCTGTATCTGTATCTGTATCTGTATCTGTATCTGTATCTGTATCTGTATCTGTATCTGTATCTGTATCTGTATCTGTATCTGTATCTGTATCTGTATCTGTATCTGTATCTGTATCTGTATCTGTATCTGTATCTGTATCTGTATCTGTATCTGTATCTGTATCTGTATCTGTATCTGTATCTGTATCTGTATCTGTATCTGTATCTGTATCTGTATCTGTATCTGTATCTGTATCTGTATCTGTATCTGTATCTGTATCTGTATCTGTATCTGTATCTGTATCTGTATCTGTATCTGTATCTGTATCTGTATCTGTATCTGTATCTGTATCTGTATCTGTATCTGTATCTGTATCTGTATCTGTATCTGTATCTGTATCTGTATCTGTATCTGTATCTGTATCTGTATCTGTATCTGTATCTGTATCTGTATCTGTATCTGTATCTGTATCTGTATCTGTATCTGTATCTGTATCTGTATCTGTATCTGTATCTGTATCTGTATCTGTATCTGTATCTGTATCTGTATCTGTATCTGTATCTGTATCTGTATCTGTATCTGTATCTGTATCTGTATCTGTATCTGTATCTGTATCTGTATCTGTATCTGTATCTGTATCTGTATCTGTATCTGTATCTGTATCTGTATCTGTATCTGTATCTGTATCTGTATCTGTATCTGTATCTGTATCTGTATCTGTATCTGTATCTGTATCTGTATCTGTATCTGTATCTGTATCTGTATCTGTATCTGTATCTGTATCTGTATCTGTATCTGTATCTGTATCTGTATCTGTATCTGTATCTGTATCTGTATCTGTATCTGTATCTGTATCTGTATCTGTATCTGTATCTGTATCTGTATCTGTATCTGTATCTGTATCTGTATCTGTATCTGTATCTGTATCTGTATCTGTATCTGTATCTGTATCTGTATCTGTATCTGTATCTGTATCTGTATCTGTATCTGTATCTGTATCTGTATCTGTATCTGTATCTGTATCTGTATCTGTATCTGTATCTGTATCTGTATCTGTATCTGTATCTGTATCTGTATCTGTATCTGTATCTGTATCTGTATCTGTATCTGTATCTGTATCTGTATCTGTATCTGTATCTGTATCTGTATCTGTATCTGTATCTGTATCTGTATCTGTATCTGTATCTGTATCTGTATCTGTATCTGTATCTGTATCTGTATCTGTATCTGTATCTGTATCTGTATCTGTATATGTATCTGTATCTGCATCTGTATCTGTATCTGTATCTGTATCTGTATCTGTATCTGTTTTTAGCTGTTGTAACCTGGTTTTTTAACTTTTATTAGTTTTTGGCTTCAGCTGAAATGCATAACATTTAATTTTTTCTTTCAAACTCTTTTGCCTATGCATAATTAAGCACCGTTAACGGAACTGCGTTTTTTTTTTTTTTTTTTTTTTTTTTTTTTTTTTTTTTTTTGTGTTTATTTATTTATCTTTTTGGTAGGAAAATGGGCTTCATGAAATGACTTAGTTAAGGTTTTTAGATATTTTGTAATGCCCACACAAAAAGCCAAAAAAAAAAAAAAACAACAAACAGACAACAGCATATGTAATACTTGGTTTTAGGATAGTTAAAACAATTAAATGTATGCTTACGTGCTGGCTTATATAATGGGCCGCCCAGTTATTTAATTGCCCCAAAATGTTTAACTGCAACAACTTATGAAATGAGGTTGAGCCAGTTGCTATTTTTCGACAATTAAGTTGCAGCTTTGACTTTACAGATCGCATTGAAATGAGCCACAAAAACAACTAACACGATAATACCAATTTTTAAACTGCGAGACTCCTTCAAAATGTGAGTGTTCACAGCCACGTGGGCGATGCCTGATATTTGATTGTCAGAAGGTGCTAGAACTGGCGCACCATTCAATTGTTACTTAAGTTTGCATTTTAGGCTAGTCTGCAGACAGCAGCTCGGCTACAAAATTGTCTTCATGCCCACACACACACACACACACATTAAATCGGTATGAAAAGCGAAAGTTTCTCGTTCAACACCTTTTCACTTTCAAGGCCGCGTAATCGACAAACCATTGTCACTGTGATACTCAAGCACGCACACACACATACAACTCAAGTCAACACTTCATAACAATCCCAAAACTAACACACCTAACCCAATCAAAAAGCGGACAAGACTAGCCGCACGCATGTGACCCGAAATACGGAAGACGAAACACTAATACAATAAGTCGAAAGCAAGCCGATACGAGAATACCCTCAAGTTGTGCTTAAGTCGAAAATTACTCATATATATGTATGTATATCTATATATGTATCTCGAGTCAGTACTTGGTCAGCTCGATACAAGAAGAATTTCAAGTTCCCAGAAAAACTTTTCTAGTTGATTCAAATAAAAAAAAATAAAAACAATACCGAACATACCCATAGATATCGGCCAACAAATTCCACATACTCTCACATACCCTGCGCTTCAAGTGAAACTTGTAAAAGTAATAGAAGCAAACAAATAGAAAATGGATCGTGGCGCTGAGCGCATCAAATTCGAATGGTATGTATTGTATTGTATATTCCATCAATAAGATAATAGGTCGGCGCATTAGAATAATGAATGGGATGAGCTATATCGAGAGAGCGAGTGGGCCAAAAATAGACAATCGCATTGAGCGTTACGTAACACATGTTTTATTTATTAGCTTTATTAGCTGCTTACGTATAGCGATAGCTTAGGTCAGTTACGTAAAACGAGTTAAGCTTAAACTGAAGTCGGAGACTTAGCTACACAGCTTCAAGGCTTTAGTCATCTACAATAATACGACAATAATTTCGTATAATCATAGTATGTCATATAGTCTACTGTAGCCTATTTGTAGCAAATATGCATAGGTTCATTATTTCATTATTTCATTATTTGAGCCAATTTTATTCTACTCAATATAAACTATGTGCATAAAAATAGTCCTGCGACCACTGAAAATACACAACTAATTCAAATTTAGTAGTCCTCGTGCAGGGGAGGGCTACAAAAAAACAATAGATCTATCGAGTGATCATAAATAAAGAGGAAGCATATAAATCTATACAATTGAATATGAGTTTCGGTGAAGAACACATGAATAGTAGTATTACGACCTAAGGAGCTTTATAATGATTGGCTAGCTGGTCGCTATTACAATTATATAGTCAAACATCTAATCTTTCTTATATTAACATAGCTTGTAACCGGAATGTACCCGGAAATCGTAATACAAGCCCTTATGATTTTTGGAAATTCCTTTTCTTTGTTCAGTTAGTAGGACTGCCATTTACAGCAGCAAAGCAAAGAAGTTGCATTAAATGTTGTGTTTCTATTGGATATTGATCGTGAGCAAACTCATTTCATTTTGGAGGACCATCTTGGCGTGAAAGGCGTCGCTGAATTTGTCCGTCCCGTCCGAAGGTATAAAACAAGTGTACCGGTAAATCGAATAAAAGAGTTGATTCTCGTTTTGCGAAATACTATGATTTTGTTATGAGTAAGTGTTTGAAAATGTTTAGTCTGCATTTTAATGGGATAATGAAACACTTTTGATCACTGATCGCAGAGCGCTGATCACCCAAACCCAAAATGCTGTTTGCTTTTGCCTGACCTACTTAACAGACAGTGTCTGGCCCTTTGAAGAGTGCCACACATGAGCAAACTTTTCCAGATACGATGTTAACGCATCCAGACACATGGCCCAAACAATGCCCATTCGCACTCCCAATTACCAATTCCAATCCAATTTCGATTCCCTACATGCTAAAACACAAATGAAATAAATGAAAAAAAAAAAAAACGCATCTGATTGTTGTTTCGCTTTCAACTATGCGTCTATTTTACAGCTGCTGACCTACTTAGCCCAAAGTCAAGCGAACTATATTCTATATTCTTCTTGTTCTAGTTTTCTTCTTATAATTGTTGTTGCTGTTGCTGTTGGTGTTGATGTTGGGCTGTAGACATTTCTTTCAATTGAAAGTGAATTCTGCTGTTCAGCTGCACACACACACACACACACAAACACAGATACAAATACGTATGTACGCCCCCTGGGCCCGCCCTGCTGCACCAACAAATGCAAACAACTCAACAATGCCGCAAAGCAAACAAAATTTAACAATTTCAATTTGTTGTTGTTGTGTTCTTTAAGGGAGCTTTTGCTTTATAGCTAGGGCATATTTAGGTTTGTTTGTGCTCTGGCTACGCTTGTGTGTGTATGTGTATTTGTAGTGAAAAAAATTGTTGTTTTTTTTTTTTCAAAAATTGGGTCAATTTATTGATGTTTGTGCTTGCAACAAGTGTCTGGGGTCTGGGTCCGCGGGTGCGTGCTTATGCCCCGGCCCTGGGCCCATCTCTGTCCGACGCGTTGCGCTTTGCCCTAAGATAAGTTGCCCACGCACCTCCCCACCAGCCATCCCCTGCCAGGCCTCCGCCTCCTTCGACGCAGGCCGACTGATAAAGCAGCGACGGCGACGCCAACGCGCAGCTGAAATGAAAATGGTGGCGCGCGCAACTTTTTGTTTCTTCTCTTTTTCAAAGAAGTTTTAAAGGGCGCGCTGTTCATTTTGCCGCACCAACACAAACACAAACAAACAACCACGCACACACATGTGTTGCTGATTAGCAGCACACACACACACACACACAATTCATGTGTGTTGGCGTAGAGATTATTTTCGAGCATATTTCTTTTTTTATTGTATTTCCTATATTTTTGTTGCTGGTCTGTAAGAAAAGTAGGCCAATGGGTCTTTGGGTGAGTGGTTTAGATTTAGTTTTTCTTTTCGAGTGTGTGTGCGTGTCTGCATGCCCTTGCCAAATGTGGAGTCTTTGCGCTACGAAAGGGAGTTTGTGCCATGCCAACTGATACAACTGTGTGAAACAAATTTAATAAAATTAATTTAAGAATAATTAAGTGCATTATATCAGCATTAGCAATACTTGCAATATATCCGTTTTAAGAATAACAATTTTAGTTCAAATAATTCATAATGGATTCATATCCAAAGGAATCAAATTAGAAAACATTTAACGAATATACGAATCAATATTGGAATTAAATACTAATAATCATTCAATTTCATTTATTTGTTATATTTCACAATATATTTATTTCAGTGAAAGTAAATTATAATAAAATACAAAGTTAATAAAAAATACAAACAAATATTTAACAATATTTATAAATGTATTTCTTCTAATGCAAGGGATGATTGTTAATTATTTTAAAATGATTCACATTCCCATTTAAATTCCATATTTTGAGCTTCAATTGATTACTCTATAACTAAACTCAACATGAGAAAGATAAATTGAAAGGTATTTAAGTTGTCGTTGTGTTGCATGACATCCTGCATAAGATATATAGGATTTTGGAGAGCTGGTAGAAAAGAAATGCAAGAGATTTTTGCACCTTGGAGCATAGAACATTAATTTGTATGGATAGTTTGTCTGTATACGAAGAAAAGAATCTCGTAAATACTCGGCCCATTTTTACAAAAATAATTGCTGTTTTCGTTTTTGGCGTATAGTTTTAGGTATATATTTAGATATACATATGTATGATTATATAGCATATAAGAAGATTTATATGTTTTTAATTGTATCTGTTGTTTGTGTTATTGTTCTCTTAGCAACATCATTTAAGTGTTTTTGTTGTTGTTGTTGTTGTTGCCACCTGAGTGAGTCGCTAGTAAATACAATCCAAGGGAATTGAATTTGATACCAAAATTGCGTAACTTGGCCTGCAACGATAGTGGAACGTAGTACGGGGGGCTGGGGGATGGTAACTACGGCACGAGGAAAGGCAAAATGAAAATGAAAGGAAAAGGAAAAGGGAAAGGGAAAGGGGAGCAGAAATATATCTTTATTTTTGCGTTGACGCTTGATTTATAACGGTGGAAAAATCGTTTAAACAACTTCAAAACGCCAAACGCAATTTTTGTAGGCCACGTTAATAAGCGAAACATAACGAACATAATATCTTAACTTGGTCATCAGCCGCACAACAAAAGAAAAGGCATCTTTAACAACAACAGCAGCAGCCCCCGATTGCATAAGAGGCCCACACTGAGATGCACACTGAACGACGCAGCAACTCGTAGGGGCCGTCGAAAAGAAAATAGTCAAAGCATTGTTGGATACGAAAATGAAAAAGCAAAATCAAAATAAAAATAAAAATAATAAAAAGAAAAAGAGGTGAACTGAGCAATGCCGTTAACTCTTCTACACCCTAAGCTCAACAATTTGCAGAAGAGGGTATACCAAACTTACGGATCGAATTACCGATTTTATATATATATATATATAAATATGATATATGCATATGCATAAGTAGATTGATAAGGAGGTGCGTCTTCAGGCAGACGACTTATTCAGTCATGTGGACAAACACACAGCTCGTTATTTAATCGAAAAAGACGATTTCTTAAATAACCCATTTTATCGCATATTTCATTATTGAGTATCTCTCAGTCTTTCTTTCCCGACTAGAGCACACTTAATAGTCGTTGTTGTTGCTAGATGCTTGACGGCCTCATTGTTGTTGCTGTTGCTAGCTGCTATTGCTGCTGCTGCTGCTGCTATAGCTGCCGTTGCTATTGGTAGATAGCAAAAGTCAGCGGCATAGAAAGTGAAACCACGCTTGCCGCAGCATTTGGCTACACGATCAACGCTGCTGGCGTTGTTGCTGCTGGTGCTGCTGCTGTTGCTGTTGCTGTTGCTGTTGCTGTTGCTCATGCCGTGGACTGAAAAGGGGTCCGAGATGTGGCCGAGGCTTGGCTTTAAATATAAACCAAGCAGCAGCAACAAACTCTTACTCAATCTGTGCTAAAAAAAAAAAAAAAAAAAAAAAAAAAGAAAAAGATAGACCGATAGATGCATAGATGTAAAGCTGGCTTGAATTGCTGTTGTTGTTAGTATTGGTATTGGTATTGCTTGCTTGAAATGCAAGAAAATAAAAATTAAGTAACCCACTTTTTTCCGGTATAGTTTGTTCATTGTTGCTGTCGCTGTTGGGGCATAGAAAAAAGCAGAAATGATAAAGATACAACGACAACAAAAATGTGTAACCAAAACTGAAGTGCGAAAAATGGATGAAATGAGAGCGTGAAAAGCGGATAGTTGAGTTTAATATATTATATTTTATATTAAATATGTGTTTTTACTTGTAAAATATTCAAAATATTTAATACAAATGAATACAAAATAAATAAATTTGTTTGGCTGGGAAAGTATTGAACTAATTATATCTGCATAATTATTTTAAATTATGTTCATTTTTCCATGTGAACACTTGCCTTACATAATCCCATAGTAAATAATCGATACAACACGATATGATTAGAACTATTTCTGCATAGATGTTTGCATGAAAAAAAAAAAAATATAATAACAATAAATCTATTGTTTCCTAAGATAGTATTAGTGAGATTTTAGTCCTAAAGTTTAAGCGACACGTTCTACTGTGGGGATGTAGCTCAGTGGTAGAGCGCTCGCTTTGCATGTGAGAGGCCCCGGGTTCAATCCCCGGCATCTCCAACCTTATTTTTTTTTGCTTTTTGTTTTTTTTTTTTTTTTTTTTTTAAATAAAATTATGAAAGTGTCATTTATATGTGACTGTCATCGATGTATCATCCTATTCGATCTGTATAGTTGCCCAGATGTCCCTCTGCCTCGCAGGCAATTTATCTTTGTTTAATTAATATTGGACATTTCTTGATTAAGTAATTGAAAGATTTTACCATTTCCCACGCATACAGTGTACAAATGCTCCTTGCAGATCCTCAATCTAGAATCACGGTCCAACCAATTTATTCAATCCGCTTTATCTTTATTCTACAACACAGTGCAACATAAATAAAAATAAAAAATGAAAGATGAAATAAGAAAAAACAAAAATGAACAACGAAAAACGAATACGAAATTGTAATATGCAAAGATGAATTTATGTGCCGCTTGTTGCAAATTTATCACTTGGCACTCATAACTCACACACCGTGTAGTGAGTGCTCTTGGCGCCTAGTTGAGCAGTAATTGTGCGTCAATTTATTGGCACGGCATGTGGCAGGATGAAACAGATGGTCTTGAAACAGGCAACAGAGCGCAGGGCGCAAGGCGCAGGGCCTGCAACGAATGCACGTCAGTCACTTTCACCTATATCTATCTAAGCGGATTAGAACCCTTTTCAAATTGACATTGTGGCACGCAGCTATCGTTGCAACGGCTGGGGAGAAGCGGGGGAGGTCTGAGAGACACCCACACCGATAATTTCTCTTTTTCATGTTTGTACTGCTCTTTTGGAGGCTGCGATTAGCTGTCATCAATCAAAGCGGCCAACAATGCAGCCGCAAAGAGGCCCCACAGTAGGAGGAGGGGCACATGAAAGTGGGGTAAAGGGCAGCCTAGACAAATTGAACGCACGCAGCCCAAAGAAAGTTTTAGTTTTTATACAACATTTTTGTTTTTGGGCCCGAGGTCTCCAAAAAGGGCTTAGCCCAAAAGTTTTTAAGTGATTATCTGGCCAGGCAGCGCAATGCGCTGCAGTGGCTCGCTTAGTTGCTGCTGCTGCTGCTGCTGCTACTGCTGCTACTGCTGCTGTTTTTTGGCTTTCACTGCGCATTAATTTGTCTTTCTAGTTGCATTAATTTTGCTGGGTGTCGTTTATAAATTTGCTCTTCGTTTCGGGTTTGTCTAACTGTCAAATTGTGTCAACGCGCGGCCAAGCAACCGCCGTCTTGGCAATTGTCTTGGCATCAAACACACACACACACACACACACACACACACACACACATACTCGCTTTTAACCATATGCCCCCAAAGAGCATCCGTGCCTACCTCTGACGTTGCCCTGTGGGGCATAACTGTCGCGCCTGCCAGCCCATACATTGCCCTGTCGCTATCGCCGTCCCATCTACAGACAGACGACCCCAGCCCCGTTGATGCATATTTCGTGTGTGCTTAGCCGGCTAAATATGGCAGACATTTAATTCGCAGCAATTTGTGTTTTGCGGTTTGTATTTTGTGTTTTTGGCAAGCTGCTTTTGGCCGCATCTAGCCACAACCCCTTTGTCTCTGGCCAATTGCAATTGACCACAGCAGTAGCCCTTTTGGTCCGTAAACTTGGAGTCCAACAAAGGTAACGAACCTCAGCAAACAAACAAAATATGGTATAAACAATAATAATAATAACAATAAACAATACAAAATATAGACAAAATTTGAAAAATGACTAACTTGATTTCAATTTTGTATGTTGCAACTGAATTGTTGCCTTGAGTTGCATTAGATTGGTAATTTCTCTTATCAAAAAAGCGACACCTGACATATATATCCGTTGATTGAATCTCTACAGATACAAATATCATACATGTCCTAGAGGTCGATTAATACAATATAACAATAATGCAGCTATTTATCAGATCAATACGCTTCCTAAAATAAGTCAATGCAATTCTTATTAGTATTCAAGATCAACCAAAAGTTGCTACAATCTGGAATAGGAAACACCGATTGATATCCTGAGTAGTAGCCTTACACCATAACTAAGAGAAATGTATTGCTGAAGGGAATTGATTCGTGTCTCTTAAAAGATGCAATTCAAATTTTCGGTTTATATCGATAATATCGAAATGGGATGAGTAATGGACAAATATTATATACACTGCCCTTTGCCCAATGGGTTCAGGGTAAAATGGATACTGATAAGCAACTGGCTTAACCCTCAGGCTAAACTCTATCAGAAACGAGACATAGCTTTCAGGTGGTTTGGCATTATTAATTCAATACAAATTCAGTGTCTGTTCTATACAAATTTTATTAATATAATATACTTGCTTTACAGTGTGTTTTGTTTCTTTGTCGTTTAATTTATAAATTAAAAATGAGAACATTGCGTTGGCCTTACAAATTAATAGCATTTTCATCTAATACACTTCTAAGCAATTATCTGTTTTCTTTCAGCTTGTTATGTTTTGTTTTGTTTGTATACATGTAAGAATTCTCATTAAATTTGCTAGATAACAATAATTATACACATTTATATTAATTAATTAATGGTTTTGGGATTTCTCTTTATCCTGTGCAACAAAAAGCAGTTGAAATTGTTTCAAGCTTAAAGCTAAAGATTTCCTAATAAAACGTTCTCGTTCTCCTTGTCGTGCTGCTGGTCCGTGCTCCTTGGTAGGCAACTAAAGCGGGGCGTGGCAGTGGCGAACAGAAGCATAGAGCAAGCTGCACACCAAGCGTTGTTGTTGTTCTTAGCATATTTAAATAAATTTACATAAATAAGTATTTTGTGTATGGGTTTTCTTTTGTTTTAGTTTTAGATTTAGTTTTTGCTTTTGCTTTTGCTTTGTATTTTTTGTTTTCTTTCTTGCTTTATTTATACACATCTACATATACATTATACAATTTATTTATATTTATTTTTGTTATTTATATATATATATATATATATATATATATATATATATATATATATATATATATATATATATATATATATATATATATATATATATATATATATATATATATATATATATATATATATATACATTTTCTTTTCTTTGGCTTAACTTATTCATACTATGTTATATAACTTGTATCAAAATGTGCAAAAGTATATTACAATTTATTAAAATTAAGTACAAAATAGAAGAAGCATTGGTAACAATCGCACAGAAAGTAGTGTAAGAAACTCCCAGCCAAAATTATATACAAGAGAAGGAATGCCAAAGGCAGCGCAAAATATATAACAGAATATAAGTTGAAATAGAGTATAAGTAAAAGTATAAGTAGAAGTCGATGTAGAAGTTGAAGTTAAAGTTGAAGTTGAAGTAGAAGAATCAGTTGCAGCAGCAGTTGTAATAGAAGTTTAGAGGAGTTGCGAATTAAAGCACATACGAATCATGTTCAGGATCTGGGCAAAAGCAAAACAACTGTTGATTGGTTGCAGTTGCTTAACATCCTTAGATTTATAGGCTATCCACACAGCTTTACTTGAATCTGTCGCTCACACACACACACGCACAATCACTCTAATTTACAGGCTCTGCCCACACTCGCCCTCGCACATTCTCTCTCTCTCTCTGCTCGGCTCTCTCTCTCTCTCTCTCTCTCTCTCGTGCTCCATCAGGTGAGATTTGTAATCACAGCTACAATTACAGCTACAGCGCATGCTCGTTCGTATTGAGAAAGCTGCGACAGACGCGACTCACTTCGGGGTTCGTGTGATTCATCAGCTGCATGTAGATTTGTTTGTGCAGTGAAAGCTCATTGGTCATCTCGCTCAGCTGGCGCAGCAGCGCATCCTTCTCCTTCAGCAGAGACTTGACGCGCTCCTCCACTTCCTTGGAGCGCACCTTTGCCTTCTCGCGGCTCTTGCGCACGGCTATGTTGTTGCGTTCGCGTCGTCGCCGATACTCCTCGGTGCCTTTATCGACGTGCTTGTTGCTGTGCTTGCGATGCTGCTGCTGCTGTGCGTGCTGCTGCTGCTGCTGGACGTGGTGCTGCTGCGACTGTTGCAGCTTGGTGTGATGTTTGAGCAGTTGCTGTGCGTTGGCCGCCAGATGCGGCAGGTTGTGATGTGCCAGGACATTCGCCGTCGTCAAATTGGTGAACTGCGCCGAGTTCGCTGAGCTGTTGTTATTGCTGTTGTTGCTGCTGTTGCTGCTATTGTTGCTACTGCTGTTATTGTTGTTGCTGCCGCTCAATGGGTTGCCCTGATACGCGTTATACAGTCCATTGCTGTTGTTAATGAACGCTGCTGCCGCCTGGCTGCTGACCGATTCCTGCAAATGCCTGCGATACTCCGGGTCGATGGGTTCCTCCTTGATCGTGCTGCTCGAGTCGCTGCCCACGGAGCTGTTCTCGTCGCTCGAGTGATTGTTGTATGTGGCGTTTGAGTGCACCGCCTGTGGCATGTAGGCCAGGGCTGCCCTGCCATACGAGTGCTGCTGCTGCCTCGCATTAGCCAGTGTCTGTTGCTGCTGCTGCAGCACCTTGGCTGCCGCACTAACCATACCACTCGGGGGCAGCGTGGCAGAGAGTCCACCCGGACTGGTTACCATGTCGCTGAATATGCCCAGGGTCTCCGTATCTCGAAACTGATCATCTATAAGGTGTTGCAGGTCCAGGGTTATCTCCTGTGTGGTCAACTCGTCCAGGTCCGTCTGCGTGCCGTATTGCTGTAGCATTTGTTTCTGCAACAAACCGTTGTTGTTGGTGTTGTTGTTCAGTTGCATCTGCTGCATGGCATGCTGCTTGACTAGCAAGGCAGCGTCCTGAATTGTTGCATTGTTATTGGCATCAGTTGTCACCTGTTGCTGCTGCTGCTGTTGCTGCTGTTGTTGTTGCTGTTGTTGCTGTTGTTGTTGCTGTTGTTGCTGTTGTTGCTGTTGTGCACTGGACATCGCCGTCAATGTGATTTGGCCTATTGTCGCCTGCTGCGGCAGCGGCTGCGGCTGTTTCTTTAGGTCGAGCTGCGCCAACGTTTGCACCGCATCCGCGTACATCTGGGGCGATTCCATGTTCAGCATTTTGAGTTGTGCGAATGAGGGTAAAATTTTGATGCCTTTTCTTGTAGGATCCAATTTGCAAAGGGGCCGAGGGGTGGAGTGGGGTAGGCTGAATAAAAAGTTGCTAAATATGCCTTTGGAAACCACTAAATCATTTTATATTTTATTTTGAACATGTGGTTAATTGTTCTTTGGAAATGTTTTCAGCAATTTTATATATCTTTTACAGTTCAAAATATAAAAAGTTTACTTCGAAATTTTTTTACATTTTTTGTAAGACTTCACAGTATTTAACGAATTTTTTTTAACATAGCACATATTATTTATTTTATTTATTATTGATTTGAATAATAAACTTTGAAGTTTTTTTAGAAACCGCTTCAAATTATCACTGCAGTTGCGCGCACTGCTTCTTGTATTGTTGTTGTTGTAGTTGCACTTCGTTTTGTTGTTGTTGTTATTGTCACGTAAAGTGTTGCCTCCACGCACGCGATTCAGCGACTGAAGTGTTTCAGCAATGATGCAACAGATTTTATATGCGAGTATTTCTTTATTTACAAGTCGTATGCGCTGGCGTCGACGGTGACGCTGACGCTGACGCTGACGCTAGCGCTAACGCTGATGATGAAGCTGCCGTTGTCGCCGACGCGAACGCTTTGTATTAGAAGGTTGCTCCTGAAGAACCGTTATGCGCTTTGAGCTATATGAGCTTCATTCAGTGTGAGGCCGTTGCGCGTTCGCGTCCGCTGCTTACAAATGGTAAATTGTAACTGTGACAAAAAGTCTTTAGCGCAGCAGCAGCGCGAAGAAAATGAGACGCAAGCACAACACGACGCCAGCAGCGGCCGAAAAATAAGCAGCGCCAACACCAGCGCAATAGCAACAGCAAGAAGCAACTAACACATATACACACACATGCATACACACACGCACGCACACGCTAACAAAGAGAGCAAAGCGCCATAAAAGCCCCAAAATGACTTCGTCGTGTGCGACGTCGTCTGCGCTGCTTTTACAGCAACTACCTGTGGATGGTGGTGGCGGTCAGGCCAAAGCGCAGCACACATACACACACACACACACACGCAAGCAGGCAGAGAAAGAGAGGGAGATTGAGAGCGCAAAAGAGCGCAAAAGAGCGCCAAACGAGCAAACGATCGACAGGCAACAGCAAAAGCAAAAGTTTTTCCCAATCACTTTTACTCTCAACGGAACGCCAAAATCAACAGTAGCAGCGCAACAACAATAATACGATCGGCAGGCAGAGCCACTGCAAGGCAGTTTACTTAGCTTGCACGTTGTTTTTGTTTTAGCTTTTGGCTCTGGCTGCGAGTGTGTGCTAAATAAAGTCAAAGCGCTGTGTGCAAAGAAGGCTTGTCGGAATTCTGATGAATGAAATGATTGTGGTTTTATTATTAGGTTAGGATTTCAGAATTTGGTGTTACAGTTGACGTGACACGTGCCACGTGTTATATTTGTTCATAGCAATACGAATAAATATGAGTCTGCAACAGTAGCACTCTCCAACGTTGTGGGAAGCTTCTTATTCATGGAATAATTTTTACGTTATGTACATACACACGTACATGACTATTTAAAAGTCTCAATTCATTACTAGAGCAACCATCCAATCATTTCATTCGGTTCCTTATGCGTATGCACAAAAGACACAGCAGTTTGACTTGCGATAATTGTGTGACGTCAACACAACGCAGTCATCCACAGAGACGCAAGCATAAGCATCAGAGCTGCCGATATAACGCGGCGTTGCGACGTCACGACGGCACGAAGTCTCGTCGCTGTTGCCGAAACCACTTGGAATTCGTCTTCGCTCGCTTTCATTTTCGTTTACTTCTATGGGAGAGTGAGAGAGAGAGGAGTTGGGGAGCCAGACGCAGCAGATGGAGCAACAACAAGAGCAAAAAGAACCGCAACAACAATAAAATCACCATAACAGCACCACGCCCGCATAAGAGCCGGCTGCGCACTCACACACAGACACATGCACACTGACATGCTCGCAACGCTGATGTGCCCCACGGCCCGCGCACCCATACAACGAAAACACGCCTGCCTTGCCCACTTTGATTTGTATTTAGGCTGCCTGCTGCTTAGAAGAAAATGAAAAACGCTTTTGCTGCACTGCTCTTTGCTGCGCATGCGTGACTGGGCGCAAGAGAGAGTGTTAGGTGCGAGCGCAGGCGGGAAGCTTATGGCAGAGCTTTCACGTAACATAACGTTGTTGTTGCCATCGTTGTAATCGTTACTGTTATTGTTGTTATGAGTGTTGTCTTTTGCGTCTTAAATTTAAATTAAAAGACTGTTACGAAATAAATAAAAATTAGCACGCTTCGTAGATTTGGTGATTTAAGTGGGGCGATTTGTAAAAACACTCCTCTCGGTGCACTCGATCTATCCACCTCTAACTTCCCTTCGCCCATTTCTGACGCCTTCCATCCCTACTCTTTCGCTCTCGCTTTCAATCAGCCTTTATTTGGGTCAAGTTGTGTTGAGACTTTTTAAGGTGTGCGCAGCCTTACCGTTGCTTATTCTTACATACATATACTTCAGCAATTACTCACACGCAGCGTATGCATATGCACGATAAGCGTTCATTGCAGCCAACCTGGCGAGCGCGCCAGTCTGGCTTATCAGTCAGAGCTATCACAGATTGATAATCAAGCAAGAGCTATCGATATCGATGACTACACTGCGCGAATTGTGCAAGCTGTGTTCGCTTCCTTGTTCGTCGCATTGCAAACTTTGCAACTGTTGGTTGCACCGCTCCTTTGTGTATTCTTGCAACATGCCGATTTACCAATCGCCAGCTCTTGATAAGCGACTCACTAATGCAAAACGAAGCAGAACTGAGGCAATCCACACATACACACTTATCAAGTTAGTTGCTACTATGAAACTCTTCCAGCAATGCCTTGACAATTGTTATTATTATTTGATGACTTTTTGGCATATGACTGATAAAACAAAACAAAACAAAAAAAAAAAAAAAAACAAAAATAAAATAATCGCAACGCGTGCGCGTAAATAAAAACAAATATCAATAAAAATAATATTCAGCAAAAAGAATAAATGCCATAGAACATATGATTTAAATCGGACGTTCATTGCACTCAGCCAAAACAAACCGTTGACTTGGCTGACACGAACCAGAAACGACTAAGCTTTATAAGCAGGGCGAATATATTCATCTGAATACAAAGTCCATTTAAAGTAATTATATTATGCCAAATGATTATATAAACAACAGATACAACAAATACGTCACCAAACTCAAAATCAACAATATACTTATACTTATACTTATACTTATACTTATACTTATACTTATACTTATACTTATACTTATACTTATACTTATACTTATACTTATACTTATACTTATACTTATACTTATACTTATACTTATACTTATACTTATACTTATACTTATACTTATACTTATACTTATACTTATACTTATACTTATACTTATACTTATACTTATACTTATACTTATACTTATACTTATACTTATACTTATACTTATACTTATACTTATACTTATACGTATACTTATACTTATACTTATACTTATACTTATACTTATACTTATACTTATACTTATACTTATACTTATACTTATACTTATACTTATACTTATACTTATACTTATACTTATACTTATACTTATACTTATACTTATACTTATACTTATACTTATACTTATACTTATACTTATACTTATACTTATACTTATACTTATACTTATACTTATACTTATACTTATACTTATACTTATACTATACTTATACTTATACTTATACTTATACTTATACTTATACTTATACTTATACTTATACTTATACTTATAATTATACTTATACTTATACTGCCTGCAAGACGCTAGTCTAAAATACTGTAGAATTCTAGCTGGGTTTTAGCTGTCTTAGGCAACTAGTCATACCCTGAACCCATTTAAAATTGTAAATTAGGGTATATTGGTTTTGTGAAAATGTATATATTAAAGATCTGCAAATACGAATGCTCTTATGTTCTGAATATGAATAGCCTGTCATGTATGCGTACAATAGGAAGAATATCAATTTTTGTGCAGGAAACAGGGAATCTCCTAGTCGAGCAGTCTCGACTAGAGCACTCTTGTTTCTGTATTGTGTTCGAGTTCTGTGTCTGTTTTTTGTTTGTTTTTTGTTTCTTGTTTTTTTTTTTTTTTTTTTTTTTTTTTTTGTTCTTTGGGGTCGTTAGATAAGCGACGGTAGTTACTTCCTTAAATTCGAACTCGTTGCATTGAACTCGACGCGAGCTGTCGATGTGATTGTACTAGTGTATCGTATATCTGGAGCTATAAAAATTCTCACGGCTCTGCAACTAGATGACTTTCGATTGAAAACCGTTTTCGATTTGATTTTCGGCGAAATGTTCGCCGACGAGCGAGCAGCTAACTTTCATTCGCAAATTCGCGAAGAATCAGCATTAAATATTCCCCGTCATCAAGTTGAGAGCCACGGGAATGGGTTTTATGCCTTCTATAGAACCACTGCAACAAAAAAAAGCCACACAAAGTTCGACGAACTTCAGCAATAAATGGTGTTAAATACTCAACAGTTAAGTGGAAAATATAAATTTGAATAAAAGCTCTGAGCGTTATTATATTGATTTTGGAAACATTTTCAAATTCGACATAAATTATGTTAACACAATATTTACATTTTCATAATTACCCTTATTCGTTGCATTTATAAAGTTATGATTTGTTAAAAGGTAATGAAAACTGCGTTTTAATGTAAATAATTTTAATATTTTTGTTCATTTATTTTTAAATTATTTTTTCTCAGTTTTATGGACATTTAGAAGCATTTAGCATTAGAAAATTTATATTTATTTAAATTTATTTTATATACATAAGTATTAATCATGTCAATTACACGAGTCCACTGCTTGATGTGTCGCTTTCCGCAAGCAGTTCAAAGTTTGGCACCACAATTCAAGACGCCACCTATTGTTCAATGTTTGGATGCTTGAAAATATGTACATGGAAAGTACCTAGTATTTAACTGCTTCCATGGCTTGTACGCTGCTTGATGAAAACATTTATCCATTTAATCGAAGAAAAAGAAACTCTAAATTCCTAATAGTCTACTTTACACCTAACAGGACCAACGCAAGCAGAGGTTCGCTATTAGGCTGAAGTTTCGTATATTTATGTGGCGTTTGCCTTGAAAACTTTCTTTTTCAATTCGAAAAATTCTCCATCGGATTCGACATGCTCGCTTAACTGTTCTGGACATTTCGCGTCTACAGATTTTATCAGCTCAGCGATTTCTTTATCGGTTAATTGCCCACCTTCATTATTTATAAATTTGTAATCTTGTTACACCCTGAGCCCATTGAAAATGGGAATTCGGGGTATAGTAATTTAGTGGAATTGTATGTAACAGGCCGAAGGAGACTTCGCAGACCGCATATAGTATATATATTCTTGATCAGCACAAAAAATAAGTTGATTATAGTGATGTAAATTTGAATAAAAACATCGATGTCGATGTCCATCTATGTGTTCAAAATCAGACATCGATGTTGGGTTGATACATCGGATTGAAAATTCGATGCATCGATGTGTGACCGATGTTTTAAAACATTTCCGTTTGACAAGAAAACGAATATTTAATGTTTTTTAAACTGCTTTCATAGCGATATTATCATACAAATCCCAAATACATAAAGGGTCGCTTTCGAGTACGGTCAACTGCATTCGAAGATAAGCACTTATTTCTAAATCCATGTCCACATTCGGATTATGACTTTGAGCAAGCTCATAATGGTGGTCCCAAAAAGATATGGAGCTCACGGTAGTCTGTGGTATGACTTCATTGGTTCAAATAAGGCTTTAATTTTCATAGGTGCGTTGGCACATGCCGAAGGATTACTAAAATTTCAAAGTTTGCTGTTCACCGATCACAAAATGGCAATGTTATGTTATTATGAAATTAAACCATTGATGTTTTACAAAATATCGATGCATCGCTCAACATCGGTATCAGCGAAAACATCGAAAAACATCGGAAAAATCAGTAAAAAAAACATCGATGCTCGATGCATCGATGATTTTTTACATCACTAGTTGATTGAGCCCTGTCCGTCCATCCGTATGAACGTCGAGATTACGGAAACTACAAAAGCTAGAGAACTGAAATAAAAATCACATGAATACTCGCATGTTAGCTACGCACTTCAAGTTTATTTTGGTTTTTTTTTTTTTTTCTTTCGATAACTCATCCCATTTCACAATGATCGAAAATAGAAAATTCGTTCTACATTAACATTAATTTTCACATACCGTTTGAGCACGGTTAGCAGAGCGCGCGCTTATACGTGCGTAACCCCTTAGGGGGTTAATTGCTTTGCAATTGAAGGTAGGCCGAGAAAAATAAGGAGTAATAGAAGCAGGAGCAATTTTTTGTTTTTTTAATTAATTGTTTTTTTTTTTATTAATTTATATAAATAATAATTCTGCAACATTTTTGTATTCATCTGCACGAATAAGAATAAAAAGATAAAACTCTCTCCATCCATATAATACTTTGAATCGTACAATGTAAAGCTTTAGTCCGACAACTTTGAAGATCTTTAGAAATAAGCATATGGTGTATTTATAAAGTGTGGACTACAATTCCTGCATCAAAATTAAAAATAAAAGAAAAATTTGAAAAAATGAAAGGATTGAAACTACGAAATAACTTTGGCATGCTGCGATCGATGGGATGGAATCGTTGAGATGTGCCGGGGAAGGAGAGCGACGAACTGATCCCTGGACGAGCGCATTGATTGAAATAGTTTATTTGCAGCTTCGATCTGGAGCTGAAGCTGAAGCTGAAGCTGGACGTGGAGCTGTCTGTCTGCGCGCAGGTCGAGGCAATTGTGTTTGCTTTGCTTTTTGTTTTTGTCGTCGCATTTGTTTTGTATTTTTTTCATATTATTTGTGATGTTGCCAGCACAGAGATAATGATGACGAGCTGCCAGCCAGCGAGCCTGCATCCAGAGAGGCTGCTGCTCTGTGCCTTACCTGCAAACGCCATAGAGTGCCTACGACTGATTGGGATGCCTTGTGTAGCGACGTGCACAGAATGACATTTTGTGTGCGCACAGTGGGCGCGATAAGGTCGATAGCTGTGAGCAGTGGCTGACGATAGCGCAATCGACCGCGCTTCTTAGTCCCATTCCCAGGTCTCCTTGCTCTGATTTCCGAGACAAAAGTGCAACACAAATTAAAAATCGACCGTAATTGTAGCAGATCGCTCGATCGATCGGTCGACAGCTTCGCTGTGGAATTTTCATATGAGCGCTTGATTTCAGCAAAATTACATACTTGTAATTTTAAAATGCTGCCGAGTTCCAACACAAAACGAAAAGAAAAACACCGAACAAACAAACAAACGCTAAGTAAAATGAACAAAAAAAAAAAAAAAAAAAAAAAAACTTCAAGAATTTTAACCCCAACTGGCCAAGTCGTCTGCAACGTCTTCCACTGATCACTTACGCACATTTTATCACAGCCAGGCTGGAGACATCGCTCGGCTACAGATACAGCTACAGCTACAGCTACAGCTACTGCTACAGCTACAACTACAGCTCGAGTCTCACTCAGCTCTGTGGCTCGACTTGACAATAAGTGGAAAAAATAAGTTACCGTTCTACGCGCTGAAATTTGTGCTGCGATCGACGATCCATCGTCTGCGCCGGCTCGACCGTAGTGATGCCCATTTTCTTGAAAAGTAGTTAAAATACCCGCCAAGTTGGCAATTGTTAAGCCAGCTAGAAATATGCTAAACAAAATTCTCTGGTGCCTAAAATCCATTCATTTAAAATTTAAAAATTTATGGCTTTAGGACTGGCTGCCCATCCGCAGCTTTTGTTAGAGCTGGAATTTCCGTAACAATTGTATTTATCTTTGTTACGTATGGACGAAGCATCAGCTGCAAGTATCAACAGATTTACTAATGCTATGATTACTCTTTACATACATTAACATTGATAGAATTTAAATGATAACTAATCTCTCATCGTTGAAGAAAACTATATAGATTTACTGGTAGGGAGCGATGCATTTTTCATATAATAAAAAATAATAAAAAACAAAATTCATATAACTCAAAAATATTATAATATACAAAAAATACAAAAGTTTCAAATAAAATAAAAAAAGCCAAACACAATAACAATAAAATGGGCAGCACTGCCAGATTGAATGTGCATTTGGGCCTATCTGGCTGTCTGCTGGCTGTCCTGACGATCGTCGTTGTCGTTGTCGTTGTCGTCTGCAGTTGCTGTCAGTTTTTGCTCAGCAACAGTAGCAGAAGCAGCAACAACAACATCAACAATCGATCACGGGCAAACGATCAAGCATTTCGCGTACATTATCCGAGATGCGTGGGATAATTCTGTTCTAATTTGTAGCCAAGTAGCCAAAAGCGCGGCTGACGTCAGTTGGCCAAGAACGGCTTGGCTTGGCTTAAAGAGGGAGGGGTAGGGAGAAGAGGCTTATCGCTTATCATTAAGCAAGTGGCATGCAAAGCACGCGCCACAACCACACGCACACACGCTCATAATTGAGTACTTAAAATTCTGAAGGAAATTCTAACTGGTCAGTCGGAAGAGCGGGTGGGCGGCATTGAAGTTGAAGTTGAACTTCCGCTGTTGCCACTTGCCACTTACCATTTACCACTTACCACTTGCTGCGCTGCTCAATTCTGTTGCCTGCACTTGACTCAGCTCTGTCTCCCCCTTCTTTCATCTCCTTGTTGTTGTTCAGTGGCGAAAACGGTCTTTGAATGCAAACGAGCTCTTTGGTAATCAGGTGAAACGGTCACGACCTGTTAATCGTTTTATGATTGTAGCGGTTCTCTTGTTTCCTGTTTGCCCGGCGATGTTGCAGTAACAACTGCGACAACGGTAAATCGGTGAATGCAACACGATGATGAAGAAAAGCCCTTTTCCTTTTGTTTGGCTCATTTTTATTTAAATTGTAACGCACGCACTCTCTGTCGATCTCAAACACAAGCTCAAAGCCAAACACAAGCCCAAACGTAATTCGAATCCCAATCCTGCGCAGCTTATGTTTAATTCATGAGCTGCTTGCGAAATATTTTCGAGTTTCGCCTCCGTCAATTGGCAACTGATGAACAGTTTTCTGGCTCTGACTTTGAATCTGGCTGCCAACTTGCAATCGATAACTGGGAAACTGGGCGAGTCGACAACTGGGCAACCGGTCAGCCGCTCTTCGGGCCTCCAGTTAAGTGCTTCATTGTCACCCCAGCGCCCAATTAGACTCCCGGGTTGAGCCGAGCTGCAGATATCTGCAGCTGTCCCTTGCTTATCGCCTGCTCGCATTTGTAAGTCGATTACGTTAGCCTTACAAACAGCAAGTCCCGATTCACTCACTGCACATTTAAATGAGACTTCAATTCACATTTAACACTCTCGTATTGATACCTGCCAGCATAAGGAATGCATTTCTTATTTCCATTAGTACATTTGAAATATGAGCTGTATATTGACTTCAAAAGAACGGCTTTAAAGGTACTATCAAATCGAATAATGTGAGAAACTAGTAAAAGGCACATTATCAGTATTTATTCTAATCATACATCACAAAAACATGTTCCTACTATTCAAATACCATTCTTGATGAGTTAAAAAGTTGAGTAATCAAGCTAAAGCTAATGAATTGAGGAACGGAATCTAAAATCTGTAAAAATCCGAAATTGTAATAAATTAGTATCTATATATATTCAGAAGACTTGGAGACTCTAACTCTAAAGATGAATGAGATATAAATTGATAACTGCTTCTCCATAAATGATTTATCGACAACTCTGGAACGATACAAGTTATCGAATTTCTGAAACAATCTCCGTACTGCACGTGTAATATACGAATCTAACACAAAAGTCTCTAAAGTCTCTGAAGCCTCGAGCTCTGACATCTTCGGAAATCGACGCGTTCAAGCAAACGGGCAGACGGACATGGCTATATCGACTTCCCCCGTCACCCTGATCAAGAATACTTACTTTATACTTTGCAATGCGTTCAGGGTATACAAATATATATGGAGTACCTAAAGCATTATCTAGTACTAAACTTCTGCCGGATCCCTCGGGTGCTCAGGGTCTATCGACTTAATGCTTGAATTGTCCTGCAGTGACACTTGATAGGCTGCCATAATTATTTAAATCATTGAAAATCGAAGCATTTGAGAGTTAATTCGAAGTATATTATATCTGATATTGGGCTTTTGTCAGCTAGAATTAAAGCGGGCCGTTATATACTATGTTTATCAAAATCAAATGATATCCTTTGCTGTCTTTTAACTCTAAATTGGAATCCAACAGAATATTTGAAATACTTTCCACGTAAATATTATTTCTATTTGGTATTAGTGGGACTCTCTACGTACTTCATAAACTGACAAACGCTGCAGAGAACAAGTATTCTCTTTTTCGCTTGGTGATCGAGCATAAAAAGATATTTTAAATATAGAACAACAAAACACGTTTCGTTCATGTCTAAAATACTTTTGAAATTCACATATTAAGGCAATATATTTTAAGGCAACTTATAGAGCAACAGTTCTATAAATATTCTCTATCTCTCTCTCCCTCTCTCTCTCTCTCTCTCTCTCTCTCTCTCTCTCTGTCTCTCTCCCTCTAACACACACACTCTTTCTATTACTCTACAATATTTTATAGTTGCATTTGGTAAATATTATATGAGCTCTGTGGATTTGGCTGCGATTGCATAAGTGGAGCAGCGAGAGGTATTGATCTCTGCATAGCTCCAGGTCTTTGCGGTGGCATAAATGCACGTAAAACGCTGGCAAAACGCGCACAAATAATTAACTATGGCAAATGCTGAGAAATTCCAGGTAAAATGCAACACGCAGCAGAACATCGCAAAAAGTTGTTTCCAGCTGGGAAGTCGAAGTGGCAGGGGCATGGGAAAAGCAGGGAGGCTGGCTGTCAGGACAGACTAGATGACGTTCTGTTAGAAATACAGCCGGACTGGAGCCAGCTGCAAGCTGCTCTTAGCCTGCGACAGCATGGGTGTAGTTAAGGTGTATAAAATCAAACAGGGGGTGAATATCGATACAAAGATTTCCTTATATCGTGTTATCGTAAATATCTGTTGTATCGTAAGTTCTGCCCCACATAATTCACTACAGAAACTTAACATAGAGTAGAATAACATTTCAATAAATTACACAAGTCCGCATCTGTCTCACAGGTGGTAAATAATAAGTCCGTAACTGACAAAGAGCAAACGGTTGAATAACTTGATTATCATTAAGTGTGCAGGCTCAGATGATACGAGTTTTACTATCAGATGATAGGGTATTTTTAGAGTCAACTCTTTTAATGGGCGATTCTCGCCAACCTGTGCAGTGCTTGTTAGCAGATCCCTTGAACTACGCACATGCCAAGGCCTTCAGGCAATACCAATTAGTAAGCGCTGCACAGCGCACTTTCATACAATTGTGAGAACCTTGTGGCCAGCGTGTGAGTATGATGAGACGTCAGATGGGGCAACAGAGCAGAAGAAGTAGCTGGGGAGCTGGTGCTAGAGCCAGAGCTAGAGCTGGAGCTAGTGCAGGAGCTTGAGCTGGAGCTGGAGCTGGAGCTAGAATCTGAAGCTGAGCTGGAGTTGGAATTGGAACTGATGCACCCGCTGCGGGGTCGAGCCATATAGAGAATGGAAGCCTGGCTGGCTGGCTGGCTGGCTGGCTGGCTGGCTGGCATGCAGCGAGCGTTCTATTTTGACAGTCATTATGATTAATTTAAATCATTAGGCAGCCAAGGCAGGTAGAGCGCTGTGTCCAGTTGCAGATGCTGTAGCTGAGTCCAGATTTTAATTAAATGCAGGCGGGCGAACGCAGTGCGGCAGCATTCGTGGACTATTCCTATTCCGCGGAAGAGACAGGCTGGCGACAACGAGCAAGGCTGCTGGGTGTCTGGAAAAGGCAATGTTTGCCATTTGCAGTGGGGAACGAGCCAGGAATGCGTCGACGTTGTTGCTGTTGCTGCTGCTGGCTTCGCCTCGATTATCAACTGGGAGCAATAACTGGCCACTGTATCGATGGATGGATTGTTTGGCAGCTCGACTGTATCTGTTAGTCACTGCACGTGGCCAGCGAGCTGGTGCAGCGTTTTCTTGCGAACGGCTATTTAAGGACATTGCGCAAATACTCGGGACTTGGGGCGAGCAGTAGTGGCAGCAGCCGACGCCGCCACCGCCACCGCCACCGCCATTGCACTGCCACGCAAATCCTCTAGAGCATTTACTGACCATATTGGCCCTCGCCAGCTGGAATTCCTGACATAGTTCAAGTGTATCGCTTTTTGTGCGCCTAGGGGGAGATGCGACATCGATGTTTGCTCAAAATAACAAATTAACTTAATCAGCGCTGATAAGCAACCAGCGCCGATGGCTGAAATGGTGGCCATTTTGTCGCGATCAGCGTACGCCCGATAATTAAAAACTCAATCACGCAGTCGACATACAAATTAAAGCCGAAATGAAAAATAAACAGCGAGAACAACACTAAATACGCAGCCCAAGCACCCAAGTGGGCGGAGCTAGCAGTTCCACTGCGATCTATGCGTCGGCGCAGCCAATCAAATGCACGCAAATGGCAGACGTTTGCGCAAATGAGCGCTGTAAATTATTCATACAAAGCGTGATGAGAGCAGCTCATACCCACACATACGCGCACACAGCCGGTGGCAGAGACAAAGACAGAGATGGAGACGGAGACTGAGACTGAGATAGACTGTTGTACATAAGCTTAAGCTGCTTTAAATTAATTAAGCCATAAAACTACGCAACAGCAAATGCACTAGCTCTTATATACTAAGCTCTCTCTTTGGCATGAGTTAAAGAGCGCCCGCACACAGTCTCTCTCTCTCTTGCTCCCACTCTCTCTCTCTCTCTCTCTCTCTCTCTGTCGTTCTCTCTCTCACTCTGGTACTCCTTATGCGCAACCGGTTGTGTGGGTATGCACGCTCCAAGTTTGGTGCAAACACTGAACGGCGCTGCGCCGTCGCTTGCCATACGCGTGCTTTGTTATTAGGTATTTGCACGCCATCTGAAGCACAACGAAGGCAACAATCGATCGCAAAGTTAGCTCGAGACCAAATATATAACACAACAGATATACAAAAGTAGCAGCTACACCAGCAACAACAACAACAACAATAACAACACTTACGCGCAGTTCGTAGTTCGCATTTGGCAGTACCACATTAAAACAACAAATAAAGCAAAAAGACCAAAACAAGTGCCGCACAGCTCTCCATCTAGCACAGTTGACAAATAAGTCTGAGAAAAAAAAACAACTACAACAACAACTATAGCAGCAGCAACATCAACAATAACAACAACAGTAACAAGAGAAACTTCAATGATAAACAGTTAGAAATTGAAACGTGCATTTGCAAACGCACCTCAGCATTATTTTGAAACGTATTCAAATAAGCGCGCCCAAACACTGCTAAGTCGTGTGCAACACTGCGACTGTTAAATATCTGTTAACCCCTGCTGTTAGTTAGCAGCAGCAGTTGTCAGTTTTCCTTGTGTGCTTGCGCGGCGTGTGTGTGTGCGCTGCCCACCGAAAGTTTCGTGAATTAATTGTTGATAATCAAAACACAAATATTATTGTTATTTACTGTCAATAATAACGCGCTGCAGTGCTTTCAGCTATCGGCATACGGAAAACAGCAAACGGCGCCCGTGCTAAACCCTGCAGTGTCAGCAACGGCCAGTAGTGCAAACAGCTGACAGCGACGGCAGCAGCGGCGGCGACGGTAACGTCACAACAACAGCTAAAGCAGCAGCGGCTCGCTTGTTTGTGTGTGCGTGCGTGCGTGTGCGTGTGTGCCTGTGTGCGTGTGTTTTTGTGTTTATTTTTGGAATTAAAAAGCTAGCAGCCGATATTTATGTGGCAAAACTAAAGCTAAAGCTAAAACCCAAAATCGAATCAAAAAAGTGTGCCGCAGCGGCAATAATAGACGCGCGTGGTGCCTTGAATTTACTGTACGGCTCCACGGTGGAGAACTTTTACCTGAGAATGGATCCCACGCGCGGCGACTCGCGCTACAACCTAAACTACTCGATGAGTAGCATAGGTCTCAGTCTGGCCGATCAGGCCGACATGTATGGCAATCCCGCAGTCGCAGCCCTTGGCGCTCGCCCACCCAGCGGCGGCTTGCTGCAGAGCATGGGCGCCAGCAGTGGCGCTGGCCTGGTAATGCAGCAGCGCAATCCAACAGCGGCGCAGCAGCAACAGCAACAGTGTCAAACCCTGGGCAACAGCCAAACGCACAGTCCACAGCACCAGCAGCAGCAGCAGCAACAACAGCAGCAACAGCAACAGCAGCAGCAGCAGCAACAACAGCAGCAGCAACAACAGCAGCAACAATCACGTGGTCTAAAGCGCAGCGGCAGCGACTGCTACGAAGACCACCGTTCGAGTGGCGGCGGCATGACGCTGCAAGGGCTGGAGAGTTGCGCTGCCGGCAGCATAGCCAGCGGTGGCATCGACGTCGACGGGGTGGATAGCTACAATTCGCTGCCCAATAAGAAATCACCGCCTGCCAATGGCAAGAAGACAAAAGGACGCGTCAAAATCAAAATGGAGTACATCGACAACAAGCTGCGTCGCTACACGACCTTCTCCAAGCGGAAAACTGGCATAATGAAGAAGGTAAGTTGAAACACAATAGTTATCTTTTTAGAGTGATTCTGATTGGATATCCATTCAGACATCGAATAAACAAATAGAAAGATTCCTTTGCAGATGGAGAATGTTTTGCTTATGTTTTGCAATGGGAGATTTAACACAAAAATTAAAACCTTAGCTGCTGCTGTATATTCCACTCAATTATACAGCTAAACTAAACAAATCAAAGGACTAGAGTATATATTTATTTCTGACTACCTTGATTATATTAAAAGAAGATTAAGACGAATTGAAAATATAAGCAAAGTTTAGCTATTGTATCACTTTGTTTCGAATAAATTATATATTTAAATACTGTAACTCGTTTATAGACAGAACACTCTGTCTCGTTGTTAAGAAACAAATAGAAATTTAGATATTTCTTGTATGAACTTCTTGTAGCTCGGTCTGTCACATAAAACCTAATCTTAAACCTTTTTATGACATGGAATACTTTTGATTAAACATTTCTAATTTCAGTTAATCTAACGACTTTTTCGTTGATAGCTAGATCAGTTAAATGTAAAAAAGAATTTTGGAAACAAAAGCCGTTATATTTAATGCCAATTGTGAAACTAATTCTGATATTTAATGTTTCATCCCTTTGTATCTTATCCTGTGAAATGCTTCGCTTTATCACTCTTTAAAATGGACCCTTAGCCTGTTGGGTATTATTGGTTCGAGATTAGGAATTCTTTTTAACGGGGAGTTAAGAACTTTTTTCTTTCAGTTGTTTAAGCAATTCGTTTTATTATTATCCTTCTAAGCGAGCAACTGCCTCCTCCATGCGTGGCACGTTTTGAGCGCATGTGCAATTAATAAATGCTACCGAATACTCAATTCTCTGTGCAGTCAAGTCAAGTCCCTGCGCCTCTGCATTGTTCTCCGTTTGCATTGCTGCTTTATCGCTCTGTTGCCATCGTGCTCCCAAAGCTTCCACCAAAGAGTCCCGCTCTGTCCCTCCACTGACGACCAACTGTTGCCCGTTCCTTTTGGCGGCAACGGCGCTGTGTAAGCGCGGTAGCCACGATTCCAATTCCGATTCCGAATTTCCCTTTGTTTTCGGTTTCATAAAATGTTAATTTGCCGGACGCGCAATTGCATTCAAAGAGAGGAACCCAATACCACAATATCTATACATATATTTACTTACATATAATATATATATAAATATATATATGTATATGTTGATCTCAATTGCCGTCCTGCATGCAGTTGCGTGTCGCCTGGCCTCATTGTCATGCGAAGATGCAACTGCAACTGCAACTGGCATAGAAGGCACAACTTCTAGTGCCTGCTTTCTAGTCTCTTACTTGGCCAAGTTCTTATTTATTCCATTTTTTTTTTTTTTTTTTTTTTTTTTTTTTGCTTTCAAATGACCAATTTTCACACGCAAACTTACATAATGCGCCGCTCAGACCGCATATGAAATGCTTAACATTTTTAAATAGACTCCTTGGCCTCAAAGTTGCTGTTGATCGGAACACAACAACACCGAAAAAGACTTGAAAAAATGAAAAAATCGCCAGAGTTAAATCACGATCTCAGCACGATCTTAACTACAACCACAGCCAGCCAAATCTTAAGAAATATTTTCGTTTCAAGCGAGACACAATGTAAAAACGAAAATCTTTAAACTTGTCTTCGGCTCGGCTATACCCTTCCCAAACTGGATATGGGGGTGTAGAAAGAAATGACTAGAATTGGACATAGGAATCTTTCCACAAATTTCAAAACGTTTAGTATGCAAGTATTTTATGAGGCATTTTATACCCTGTACCCATTGAATGGGAAACCAGGACAACCATTATTTTCAGTATGTAACACACAGAAGGGGGCGTATATATATTCTTGATCAGGGTGGCGAGCTGCGTCGATATAGCCATGTCCGTCTGTCCGTCCGAATGTTTGAACGCGTCGATTTCCTAAGATATAAGAGCTAGAGACTTGATTCTTTTTTGTGTTAGGTTCGTATATTGAATGTGCAGCACGAGTTCGTTTCAGGAATTCGATAATTCTAGAGTTATCGATAAAACATTTATCGAGATAAGTTATAAAATTATATTTCGTTCATCTCTAGAGTTAGAGTCACCAAGCCTTCTGCATATATATAAATACTACTCTAATACAATTTCGGGGTTTGCCAGATTTTGGATTCCGGTCCCTAATTCACCCCTTCACCCCCAAACGTGTAAATGTGTCTAGTCACGAGTAGAGTTTTCTTACTTCTTTTTTGTGTAGCGGTTTATATTATATTAAATTGATAGCTCAAAAGGAAGAAGAAAGAAGTCGATTGGAAAAATCAAGTATTTTTGTAGTTTTGTTGTTCTAGCAAAGTTTAGTTTATTTAAAGCTAACGCAAATAAAGTTTTGCTGTTACTTGATTGAATAACTCAGATTTTGGGATCGCATTGGTGTATGAAAACAAAGCTAATGCTTTCTAAAGGTTGCGATTAAATATCATCTTTAAAATTATATTTATTTCCGTCGAGCACATTGCTCACAATTTGACCCCGGAGATATAGGTTTCTGGTTGATTTTTACTGGCGACGGACTTCTTATGCTGCTGTGGTTTTTGTTGGCTGACTTTGGGGGCCTACTTATGACAGGCGCGCGCCTCTTGACAGGGACAAAAGTTTTGTTATATATTTTTAGTGACTTTGATGTGGCCCTCATCGATGTCCACACCGCGGACAGTTGACATGTAGACAATGGAACTTGGCGCTACATAAATACACACACACACACACACACACACACACACACACACACACACACACACGCGTGCGCATACACGTTCGCACACACATACACACATCCTGGCAACAAATTGCGGTTATTGAACCTGATCAATTCAGCTGGCTGCCAGAGGTTGACGCCACTGTTGCGAAAGCAACCTGTGGCCAATACCAATTTTAGACATTTAGCAAAAGCTACTAACAGAAAGAAGACGAGAGAAAAAAATTGAACCGAGCTCTGGGCGTGGGCGTGCCAAGTGGCCGAAAAAGGCCAAAAGTGAAAAGTGAGCTAATGCCAACGCATGATCTCATTTGTAGGCCTGGCCTAATTGCGTAGGCTCCGCAAAGAGAGTTTCTGGCTGTCCAGAAGATGCAGGGGCTGAGTAAATACGATCGTGTGTGTGTGTGTATGTGTGTATGTGTGTGTGTGTGTGTGTGCGACACACGTGTGTGGCTGCCTGTTCTTCGGTTTGTCTGGCTGTCTGCCTGCTCGTCTGCTCGCCTGTTGGCCTGTTTGCCTATTGCCTGCCTGGCTGCCCTGTCGTTTGCCATGTAAAACGTTTGCAACAATGGGACACCGACAGAGGCAAGCGAAAAATGCCGCCAAAAGGTGTTAAATTGAAATCACGAGGCGCGCTTGCCTGCAAGCTTCGAGCCTAAGGCCAAGCTGGGGGCCAAGCTTTGGCTTGGGAATTGTTTAATGCACGGAAGCATATTGAGATCCCTGGCAGTAGCAGCAACAGCTATAGCCTCAGTCTTCGTCTCATCGTCAGCCTCAGCCTCAGCCTCAGCCTCAGCCTCAGCAGTAGCAGTAGCAGCAGCAGCAGCAGCAGCAGCCAAAGCAGCGGCAGATTGTGCACAGATAAGCGAAGCAGGCACAGGGCCGACAGTTTCGCTGCGTCGGCTCGCCTTTTGGGCACATGCAACTGCAAAGCAACACCAGCAGCAACAATCGCCTTCTAACAAATGACTCTGCCTCTCGCTGCGGTCTCTGGGGCTTGTCCTGTCAGCAAGCGGCACGCACCGCCTCTGTCCCGGCCTGCCCAGCTACATCATGTCCTTTTGTCTTTGTGTTCGAAATTCAAATTGACATGAATTGTTGGTCCGCTGACTGCTGCCGAACCCAACCACAGCCCCAGCCATAGCCCCAATACCAGCACCAGCATCAGCCCAAGTCCCTGTCTCTGTCTCTGTCTCTGTCTCTGTTTTTGTGCCCTCTATCCTCATCTACCTCCATCGCAGACACCTACTCAGCGGCCCGGGCCGTGTCAATTGTTTGCATTTACACATGTTACACATAAAATTGGCAGCCCCTGGCAGAGAGTGGCAGCAGAGCTACGTCAACAACAACAATGTGCACAACAATTTCATTAATATTAATAAATACTATGTTCGCGCTCACGCTCGCGCGTTTTGGGCGCGACTCTCGCGCGATTTCCTCTCTGGCGAGTTATTTATACGTTAAGCCGTTGCCTCTGCTGGGAACTCTGCACGGCAATGCTCCGAACATCAGCTTTATCGCATTGAAGTAATTACGAGCTGTTGATAGCTAGCTTAAGCTACCGTCTATAGGCCCGGAGCTTTGTATTATTCGAATATCTGCATTAGAGATGAGTACGTGACTTAGCTCAAGTAGTGTGAAAGTGAAGTTAAGAAAACGATCCGCTTAGACTGTATTTTCTTCGTAGTCTGAACCAATTGAAAATGAGAACTCATAGTATAATGGATAGAAGCGTATGTAACATGCAAAAAGGACTTTATAAACTATAAAAGCTAGCTAGCAAATCAAATTGGTTTCAAGTATTCGACGTAATTGGTATGGGCGATGCGTCTAGATGAGCAGATGTGATTTGAACTCTTGGCTATGTCGGAATTGATTTATTGAAAATTCGTAATCAGGGTATCATGTCTTTTTAAAAATGTATGCAACAGGCAAAAGGAGGCGAATTAACCAAGCCATATCCGTCCGTACGATAGGGAGATAGAGATATCATATACTACAAAGGCTAAAGATTTGAAACTTTACCCGTAATCTCGTGTGTGCCATACGCAAGACGAGTTTATCGTTTATATATGTATAACGTATAGCTAATACTGAAGATTTCAGTTTAGGTAAATATTTACTATTATTAAATTTAGAAGTGAAACAAAGACAAAATAATATTAGCATCTTGTTATTACCCCTCTCACTCTCTGTTTCGAGATTCGCTGAATTATTAGTCTGAAATCGTGAGTCTGTGTCTGTCTTTAAAGTTCGAGTGATATTTGCGAAGCCTTAGAAGAAAGATGCGCGCCCATCGGCAACTATTTGATAGCTAAGACCGCATTTCGCGCGATCTGTTATCGATCCAACATAATCGCATAGTTTAACAGAAAATTTATGGATCGCCTTCAGCTAGGAGGCAGGGACTACATGTGGCAATCTAATCAGCTCTACTCACACTTCCCTTGCTACTCTCTTTACAGGCCTACGAGCTGTCAACGCTGACTGGGACCCAGGTGATGCTGCTGGTGGCCAGTGAGACAGGTCACGTCTACACATTTGCAACGCGCAAGCTGCAGCCGATGATAACATCGGAGGCGGGCAAGCAGCTGATACAGACGTGCCTGAATTCGCCGGATCCGCCGAGCGTAGGCGGCGGCGATCAGCGAATGTCCGCGACAGGCTTCGAGGAGACGGAGCTTAGCTACAACATCGCCGACGAGGACACCAAAGTAAGACAATTGATTTACGGTCATCACGGGCACGCTCATCTCGCACACCCCCAGGCGCCGCCCTCGCATTACAGCCTTGAGCAGAGTCTAATGCAGTCCGGCTATACCGGTGGCCAGGCTTCGCCCCTGTCGCACGCCCAGGCCTACGGCGGACATGCGCACCATGCGCATGTGCCGCACGTGCCCCCGCCACACTCCACGCACTCGCACATGTCGCATACGCATGCGCAACGCTAGGGACTCAGACCTGCCCCGTCATTCTTTACATATATGCATACATATATAAATATATTTAGGTATAGGTAGTTGAGTGTGTGTAGCAGATCCAAAGTGCAGCATTAGGCCATGAATCGTCACGGCAAAGGGAATATGATTGTGGTGATGGCCAATCGACGATCTCGCCGTTCATTTTGTTGTCTATTGCAGTGTGCGTGGCAGCTCACTTAACGCATATCTTTTGTTAATACTAGTCAAAACTCTTACTTAAAGGCGACTGTGCCATAACAAAGCTACAGCTCTCATATATATGTGCCTGCATATATACATATGTGCCAATAGCAATACCAATAGCCATAACTCTGCAGCATCAGCAGCAGCGACCATATCGAATCGTACCCAGTGCCATCATTCCGTAGCGTTTCTACCAGACAAATCTCGTACTGACACACCGAATGAAGAACATATAGTCGAGACTGCTTTAGTTAGTCCTTAAGAATAAGTGCAATAAAATGAACTAGAAAAGAATTAGACGAACTAAATGAACTGGAATGAACAGAGCAACTCTATTAAATGTAAATGAAAAGTAAACTACATTGTTAGTGATGATCTTGTGTGTTTTTTCTTAAAGCTCGTTTAGAAATGTGCAGGGCGGCCTCCAGTGCGATGAGCGTGCTCTAACAAAGTAAAAAATCATTTTTTTTATATAATATTGTAGTTGCAAACTCTTACTTTCTTCTTTTTTTTTTTCTTTGTTATGAGTGAAAAATCATCGCCTTCTTAGTATAATTTTAGAGCTATTTATAATTTATTTAGTTTATTTGATTTTCACTTTATTGGCCTATATATAATTAACTCATTTCAATTCGATTTGCTAGCTTGGCTTTGCCTATAATGCAAATGACAGCTACTGACTATTCATTTGCATAATGATAATTTAGACAAACGTTAGTTGAACTTGAGTTTATGCGTGGCAATTCATAATATTTTTTACTATCGAATGCGTGAACGTTTTATGAAAGTCAAGCGAAATTCTTTTTTAAAATGTTTTATTTTAGACCGGCCGTGTGTCACAAAGTAATTGTATTTTATATTAATCCATTAAATTATTCCCTAAAGATATTCTGAAAAGACTCATCAAATGGTTATTTTCAATATTCATATAGTTTCAAATAAATTATATTTCGGGCTCTTTGCAATTTTTCACATTTGTAGCTAGTTTATTTAAACGAAAGTAATATATAATATATCAAGAAAATCTGCTACGCATAAATAAGCTCGTTCAACTTTCATTCAAAATTTAGAGTGAAATTCAAATCCTTCTCGCAAATCGAATAAAAATTACCCTACCCTTTGAGCTGGCTGCTTCTATGTTTACTAATAATTATTGTATATTTAAAAATAAAGTAATAAAAAAAAAAAAAAAAACCAAATTACAAAGCAGCTCAAACTATTTCATTCGTATGTGGCATGACAATAGATAATAGTTATTAAAATCAAATAACGTAATATGCGAGCAATCAATATAATATATTAACAATACAAATATGTTTGGATCATTAAATTGCCAAATAGTTGAATGCAGATTACATTTCTGTCAAACAGAAACAACAAAAATCTAAACTGCAAATTCTATAATAAATATTATTAGTTCAATTACGTTTAGATGCTTGAGCAGTTAGTTAAAAATAAGAAAAGTTCTTTAAATTCCCCCCCGTATAAATTATTAAACGGTTTTAGGATAAGTAAAATATATTATGTTTAAAAATGAAATATAGTAACTATACGAATATATATGTGTATATACATACATGCATATATTAAATATTATTTAGCTCAATATTATAAAATAATAATAATAATAAAAAAAAACACGTAAACTTATGTCGCAGCATATCATAAAAGATATAAAACCATTAGAACGAAGATTTTCTAACGAGTTTTCCAGTTTACAATTTTCAATTATGATTTTTCAAGATCAAGGTGAAGATCTTTACATAACCAGCTAGCTCTTGTTAGCCTACACGAAAAATTTACTTAAAAAAATATCTTTGAAAAAGAGATAAAACATTATTCAGCTGGTGTGTGGGTAGGACCCAGCTGAATGAATTTGTATCTGTAGCTGCTTGACTTTTACTTGTATCTGCATCTGCATCTGTATCTGTATCTGTATCTGTAGCTATATTTGTAGTTGTATCTGTATCTGTATTTACATATGTTCGTATTAGATGTATCGGCTGAATTTCATTGCGCTGTTAAAGCTTCCGCTTGTGCTATCAAAAGTGCTAGAGGCTCTCCGACCCGACTGGACTGGACTGGAGTTGAGGCGACTCGACAATAGACCCGCTGATAGCTGGATGTAGGTTGTGCGTGCCGCTTGTGACGTCATGAGAGACTAGCAACGAGTTCATAAATCGATCAACAGCAATTGGCTCGTCCAAGAGCCCAGTCCCAGTCATGCATCAGCAGCTGGCCTCTCATCCCCCTTGCGACTTGGCATGCAAATCGCGCGCGCGCGCGCTTTTTCAATGCCAGGCCAGCTGGCAGTCGCGTAGTCGCTTAGTCGCGTAGGCTTCATCGCATCTCTTGGCTGGCTCGATGACGTGTGCCGTGTGCCGCCGAGCCACTCTTTTCGGCTGCTCCAAGCAGCCAACCAACAGCTGTCGCTTCACTCGCTTCATTCAGCTCAAACTGGAGACGATGAATGAACGCTGAGCACAGCGCAAGCAGCAGCTACCACGCAAATGTTGTGGGTGTGACACCAACGCCGCTCCGTGTCACAACAAAGCACAAAACAAAGAAGTAGGTGTGCTGCTCCAGCTCTTTGATTGACTATGAGTTACTCTGTAATTGACACGAGGCGCTTGCCTTCAGTTCACTATAGGAATCGGCAGCCTTTGACTACATCAGCTTCTAGCGTGTAAATGGCTTGTACTATCTCAGCCTATAGGGTATTTGTTGGGCATGTCATCACTATTTATTATATTATTAGTGCTCCTATTGCTGCTGTTGCTGCTGCTGCTGCTGCTGCTGCTGCTGCTGCTGCTGCAGCTGACTGATAAACTTCAGAGCTTGTTATTGCCCGCGGCTGCTGTAGGTCGTTCTCTGTCACCGCCGCCAACTCTGAGTCCAGCCAAGGTTAATTGTTCGTTTGCAGTGGGTTGCTCTTTCTGTTTGTTATTATTGCTAATGTTGCTTGTTGTGTTGCTGTTGTTGTTAAGCAACTTTAGGCCACTTTGTACCATACTTATATAAAGCACAGCAATATGCGTAGATTTTGACCGCGCGGGTGTTTACCTTCTTTGGTCGCTCACCTGCGCATCTTAAACGCCAACGCCCCAGCGAAATATATATTTGTATACAAGCATGTAAGAGATAAACAAAAGTAATGAAAAAGCAAAATGTAAGTTTATTGGCATCAGCTCCGCGTTTATTATCATAAATTGTTATACCGATTAAAATAGTGAATTTGAGTATACATATAGGGATTGTGTAGCATACATAGCATACATAGTTTTAATCAATGTCCAGCCATATCTTCGTGTCCATCTCAGAGTGGATATCAGCTACTCGGAGGGTATCTGGATATCTCTATTTATTAAACCCATAAATGAAATTTCAAATTCGGTTTTGTATGTTCTAAGTTTAGGAATTTGAATATCCAATCTCTTTTTCTAGCAATCTTTGTCAGAATCCAAGTTCCTGAATGCCAAATATGTTTGTAAATTTTACAAATATTTAATACGTTAATTAGGAGTACCCAAACGCATTTTCTTTCAAGGAATTGGTTCATAAATGTGAACTAAGTTTTTCAATTTCAAATACAATATCTGCGCTAAAGGATTGACTGAGTCATAACTAATTTGGAAATAGTTAATTTTTTGTTCGATAAGGAATTATAACTTATTTGAGAAACAAAGTCCAATTTCTGGGCTATGCCCTCTCTGCCGAGCGAGCTGCTCCGCCAGAGCGAGCCTCCTTTGGCTCCTACTGTTCAGCTGTTGTCCACACACGTTTTGGTTGCCGCTTGGCCCCGCGCGACTGTAAGCTCTGTATAGTGAATACATATCAGTTTGAGAAATTAAAAGCATTTTGCGGTTCGGCTGACTATCTTGGCCGCGTGCCGCTCGAGCCTCTAACGACATTTCAATGATTCTCTGACCCTGTTGCTGCTGCCGTTGTTGCTTTTGGGGCCAAGCGTCACCAAGTTGGCCACGTGCGCAGCAGAAGGCAGCGCGACAGGCGAAACAGACGGCACAAAAGCATTTGCAGTGCTCGCCGATTACGTACGAGGGCAACCTCTGTCAGTGGCCGGTGGCGTTGCCATCGCGAGTCGCCACCAACATCGCAACAACGCAAAGAATCTTGCGTGCCCCCAATGTGGAGTCGGAGCTAGGTAGCAGCAGAGTCGTAGCTGGATTTTGTGTTTAAGTCGCCGCGCGTTGAGTTCTAACCGCATGCCGCCACAATGTCCTCTTAATTTCCTAGGCCGCAGCTGCGCGATGATATCGCCGCCAGCGCATCCTCGATCCCTTTCTAGCCTCCTCGCAAATGATCTCTCGCTCCCGCTCTTACTCCTGCGCTGTGGCTGCCTGTGGGCTCGTTTTTTAATTCAACTGATTGTACTGCAGCTTCTGGAATTCGGCATTTCTTAAAGCTGCGCATTGTGCGCGTCGGCAACATCTTGAGGCTGGCAGCAGGGAGGTACCTGAACTGCGAGTCGCCAGCTTGTAACTCCTTGTGACCGTTGTCGCCTGCCGCCTGCCACCCGCCGCCTGCTGGCAGCTGCCTGCTGCCTGCTGCCTGCTGCCTGCCGCCTTCGCAATCTGAAGAAAAAAAGAAAAAAGAAAAAGTAAAAAAGCTAAGTTTAAGAAATGACAATTTGTGAGCTTCTTTTTCTGCCGCTGTTTCTGCTGCTGCCTCTGTCGTTGTTGTTGTTGTTGTTGTTGTTGTTTCTGTTGCTGCATTTGTGTATTGTTTTTGCTTGGCTGACTTGTCTGCCGTCCGTTTCGTTTGCCTCTTGCTTTCATTGTGATTATTTAAAGGCGAAAACCAGCCAAAAGGCTGGCCAACGGGCGGCCTTAACGAGGCGCTTCTGCCTTTCAGAACTCCTTTGGCGCATTTAGTTAAGCAATTATTGTTGGCAATGCAAACAAATAATGCGTACATTGTATGCAACTGTCTAGGCAGAGATTGTGCAATACTCATACACATACACTCACACACACATACACACACACACACACAAAGTCTTAGAGAGACAGAGGACTGCTCTGCTGCTTTGCCGCTCCCTCGCCTGACTTACTCCAATGATTTTCCAAGTTAATCAAAATTCTTTGCTATCGACTATGAAATCTCAACGACCTTAGCCCGGGCGTGCCCGGCTGCTTTTGGCTAGCTCTAGCGCTAGCGCCATGTGGCAACATGCGCCTGCCTGAGTGCCACGCCCAAAAGCACTGCCACTGAAGCGTGGCAGAGGCGGCGTCGACAAGAGCTTACAAAGGTTTTTGTTTTATTTCATTTGATTTTAAGCTCGCTTCACTGCGCACTTTATGGCTGAGAATTAGCTATTTTCGGAATAGTTCTTACATAGATTAGATTTATTAAGATGTTTTCCTTCTCAACTTGTGAACTCCAAGTCTGTCGATCTTTCATCATAGTCAACGATTATATCATGCTTCAGAGATTCTTAAGATAACTTTTGAAATATGCGTAAAGGAAATCGTTTGAGCAACATCTATTTTGTATTAAAGTATCTTTGAGATGGAAAATCGCATTTGAATTGAATCATATTCAATTTATTTTAGAATAATTAAATACTCTTAGAAATTTGAAAGGTGCGAAAATATTAAGAAACAAGTAAGAGTGGTCGCGAGTAGGGAGTGCCCGGCTAGCAGATACTCGTTGAGGAAGCTGCACGTAGGCAGCATTTGGCTATAAGTATGGGAAATTCATTATTGAAATCTTCAGGGCCTAATAAATGTACGTAATTACAAAGCAAGTCTCATCTTTTTCAAATATGTTTGCTTCCTCTTGTTCCAGTTATTTAACAAAAATATCGTTCGAAGTGATTTAGCTCAGTTAAGATCTAGACTTAATTAATATTTATTTATTTAAATATGCTTAATTCATTTCCTCTCTGCATTGAACATTGAAAATATCAATATAATATATGTTCATAATATGTGTTCATAATTAAAAGAAAATCAATTGATAGATGAACAATCCATTCAATACTCTATCATATTTCGTAGAGAAAATCTATACATGTCCAATACCAATTAACAGATTCTTCATCTATTTATTGTCTATTGTATCTTCTACTACAGTTCTTCAAATAGTTGCGAAGATGCTCTCTTTCTGTCTACTTAAGCTTCAATAAATATATATTCTTTTAAAACAAAAAGTGGTTTATTTCAATGCTTGTTTCAATTGTGGGCAGGAGTTGAGTCAAGTTGAATTGTGTGCCTTATATAACCTGAACCCATTGAACATGCGAAATCGGTGTATAATGGTTTTGTGGAAATGCTTGTATCCGGCAGAAGGAGGTGTGGCAGAACTTATAAACTATATATATATTCTTGCCCTGATCAAGGCGACGAGTTGAGTCTATATAGCCATATTCGTTCATCCGTCCGTCCGTACATTTTGAAAGTTTACACGTATACTCTCGTCAGTAGGAGTTTATTTTATTTTTCGATAGATCATCACATTTTCTTATTATCGATAAAAGTCAAAGTTCTAACTTTGCTATTTATGCGTCATTTGAATACCGTTTAGGCAAGAGATGTTATTATTTTAGGTAAATGTAAAGAATTCAGAGAATTTGCAATGTTTAAATTGTAGGTTCGCCTCAAATTTGCAAAAAGCAGATTGCCAATGTTGTATTTTCACGCTCTGAAAGTGTGATGAAGAAGGAATTAAACCTGATCTATATATAGCCAAAATATATCGCGCCTATGCGTGCGTATGTGTGCGTGTGCCTGCATGTGCTGCCTATGTATTCATAAAAGTAGCACAATCTCCTAGTCGAGCAGTCTCGACTAGAGCACTCTATAGCTACTATATACTTTCATTGTTGGCTTAGTGCGGTACTGTGCTGGGGAACTGGGAAACTGTGGGCAGCAGCAGCTCGGCTTGGCGCTGTGTGGGCTGTCCGCGTGCTTCATTATATAATGAAATTGATTGAGCAAGTGAGCGGTGTTGGTGCGCTTAGAATTTATTACCGAAGATGTTTTTTCACCGCCACTATGCTCCTACAATAGGCCAAAGAGTCTCAATTCTAGTTCTACACGAGTGCGTAACTGTTGTAAGCGCGTGATGAAAAGTTGGATGTTGCTCGAATCGTAGTTACTTGAAATTCAAGAGAGAGAGAGAGAGAGGAGAGAGAGAGAGAGAGAGAGAGAAACAGGAGCATATGAATTGCATAGTGTTAGACAATTTCTCTAAATACAAATGAAATTTTAAGAAATCCTTTCAAATAGTATAGCCTGCCCACTGTATTATTTACCTTCTCGAATATTTAGCCAACACCTGCAAACAATTTATTGTTTAGCTACTTTGTCATTAGGCTAGCCTTAGTTCTCTGAAAAGTTGAGTAGATCCACATGATGAAAGTGCCATATATTTTCAATTAAACATTATACTTCTGCACTCTAGACGATGCTGATGATGACTGCGAACCAGTCCAAGGCTGAGATTGAGAGTCAGGTTGAGGCAAAGGCTGAGGCTGAAGCTGAGTCTGAGTCTGAGAACCCAACCTTGGTTTCGTTTGTGGCATCAAGCTCATCATTGTGTGATTGGCGCCGATTAAGCAATCCTGGCAAATATTTTGCATAATGCTGCCAATGTGTAGACACGAGGCATTGCCTGCAATTATTTGTGAATTAACATTTATAACACTTGATCCTTGTTGTTGTTGCTTGGCTGCTGTTGCAGTTGATAAAAGGCAGAAAGCGTAGCGCTTGACGCTTGGCTGCATTTAAAAAGTATTTTTCGTGCCTTGCTGTAGCAGCAACGAGTCAAGAAATATTTGCAGCAGCAGCAAATGCGCTGTCCAGCCGGACATTAGTCCATTTGGCTGTACGTCTGCTATGCGGATTCATTGCAACCGCAGCCACTTGTTGGCTGTTGCCACATGCTGCAGCTACAGCTACTTCAGTTGCTGTTGCTGTTGCTGCTGTTGCTGTTGCTGTTGCTGTTGCTGTGCTAAATTTCACACCAACAATGAGCGCGCGCCACAATGAATGAAAATGAGTGACGCGTCGCATTGCGTTGCACTTTGGCAGGCCGTTGAATGCTGGCTAAATCGATACCTTAATTCGAAGGCACGCCAGACCGCATTTTTGGATAATCAAGAGTGCGTCCGGTGCTGAGTTGAGGCACGCGTGAGGTTTCCTGCCAGAGGTTTCGAGTTGCAAGCAGCCAAAAAAAAAAAAATAAATAAATAAATAACAAACCAAAACAAACAAAATATACAAAATGCCCGAAAAAAGAACTTTTGTACGGCTCAAACTGATTTTGGCGCTTCCGATGGCTTATCTGGCGGCTGGGCCTGGGAATTGTGGCGAGAGAGACAAGAAACGTGTGTTGCCGTTATTATCGTATTGTTGCTGTTGTGCAATAGCCTTTTAAAAAGCTGTTAACATGCGTTGTCATCGCAGCCATATGTTGCACGACGCATCGCAGCCGAGTCGAAGTAAACTTCGACTCCTGGTCGCCAATCGAAAAGCCAATTGCTGCCACCTGGCAGAATTGAACTCATTTTGCGACGCTTAGATCAACGCGCGAGGCTGCAGTTTGTCGGCATGCGTTGATTTACATTGAAATCTATGCGAAAGTGCAAAGCCCACAGATTTGCGTAGCTCACAGCGCTAGTTATAGCTTCCTCAGTTCACATGTGCCGTCCCTTATTTGGAAGCTTGTGTGCTGCGCAAAAGCCAACAACAGCTACAACTACAGCTACAGCTACAGCTACAGCAAACTGTACAAAAAAAAGAAAAAGAAAAAAAAAAAACTGTAAGACAACAACAACAAGAGCCAAGCTGAGCCGTAACAGCAGCAACTGCGGAACAGCCGCGCGGGGGCACGGGCCAAGCCGAGTGCAACGTGGTCGCCACATTGGCTGACTTATGACGAAAATAATTGCGGCTATCGTGGCTGGCAATCGCGTCATCGCCATCGCCATCGCCATAGTCAGCAGCAGCAGCAGCAGCAGCAGCAGCAGCGCACTTGGTAGAAGAAAGCTCATCATGCTGTTGTCATCAGCTGTTGTCGCTGTCCCTGTTTGCCGCATACCCTGTAAATGGGCTGCGATGGGCAGTCGACACTAGCTTCTATGAGATAGTTATAGATAAGGTATTATGCAAAAAGCGAAAACAATCTGAACAATTTTAGTGCAATGAATAAATTTATCAATAAGCTTTTTCTTCGACATCTCTACTTTGCCATACAAATCTAGAATAGAACAGGGAGTACAAAAATATGATATTTGATTAATGCAAAATGTATCTATGCATATATTTCTTTTTTTCCAAGTCTTATCACAAAAGGCTCGAAAATACTACATTTAATCACCAATACCAATAAAACCACTAACTCCTAACCTAACCCAGCCATTGATTATCCATAGCAAGGAAATTCCGAAGCAAATAGCGAATTTTGTAGTGCCTATAAGGGATGGGGCCGCGAGTTCAGAAAGTATTTCTATTTTGATCGATGTTCGAATTCTTTTCTCTTGTATCATTGCAAAGTGCGTCTGCAGAGCATCTATTAGTCGTGCATGAATTGGATGCTTTGATTGAACTGGGCAGTAGGCTTTAGCTTTTGCTTTATTTCTTTTACTTCGTTCAGCCTTTTCATACGCTGCGTATGAGTAATCAATAATAATTTTATCGCCTGTTTTCTAGTCGGCCTGTGTGGCCGCCGCATTTAATTTTCATAATGCCTCAAGACGCACAATCGATTGCCATAATAGTTTCGCGCAGCTATAGGGGGGCGTGGCAAGGGGTGAGCTAGGGTTGGGGGCGTCGTTGTCAGACACACAAGCGGATCCAACGACAATTTCACATATTGTAATTTAGTTAATTCGCATCGTTCGACGTACGCGAATTCGACAACATAGTCTATGCATTAGCTACATGTCGTGCTTTTTATTGTTGCTGTTGCTGTTGCTGTTGCTGTTGCTGTTGCTATTGCTGTTGCATTGAAGGCGACTGTGCGGCGTCTGTTATTGACTATGTTTGATATGCAAATTTCTGTTTGCCATTTGCTTCAGAAAGCAGAGACACAAACACAAACGCAAACAAACTCTCAGATACGGATACCAATAACAGAGCCGAAACAGATACAGTCCAGATTCAGATACGGCACACCACAGCTACATATATATATATATATATATATATATATATATATATATATATATATATATATATATATATATATATATATATATATATGTATGTATGTACATATGTATGTATATACAGATACATGCAAATGAGAGAACTGCTCGCTGTCGTTTGGCTTGAAGCGCCGAGTGGCAACGGCGCATGGAAATTATAGTTGATTCTTGTGTGTGAGCGAGTAAAAGTGCCTGAAATTGCAATTATATATTATTGAATATACTCAAAATGCGGTCAGACACAGCCAAAGGATAGCCTGCAAGCATCCTGCTCATTGCGCTACGTTGCTGCTTTGCTCAACTTGCTTGTATTGTCCTGTCAGTTTGTATTTATTGGCAGGATATAATTGAGAGCAGACCAAATAACAGCAACAGTTAAATGTTGGCATCCCATAAACCAATTCATTTGTATTGTCTTCAATTTCTTTTAATTTAAATGGCGGACAAGGTGCATGACATGAGTGAATGAAAGGACTTCGCTGTATAAGGACTTCGAGGATCAAGCCAAAACTATAAAAACTGTATTAAAATTGAAAATCTCTAGAATACTATGCTGCTTCAAATTAAATTCGCTTAACTGTCCTCCGTTCATGATTCCCAATTTAAGCTTCGATCGGAGACTTTGAGAATTTCTCATCCATGGCACTTAAGGCGATCGTTGCAAAAAGTTTACGCTTTGATCGCGTTCTTAGCATTTTCGGCGCTTCATTTGTCGCATTTCATTTGGCTATTTTGCAGCTGAGTGACTGCGAACAACTGCCGCACATGGCGTATTCGCAATATTTGCAAGCATTCGCCGGGCGGAGGGCACAGCAGTCGCAGTGAAGGCGGCATCACTGAGTGCCACTTACGCGACGCCTTGACATGCCCACACGTAGCAACAACAACAACAACAACAACAACAACAACAACAACAACAACAACAAGAACAACAACAACACAACAATACTGCAACATGCCACGAAACTTTTTGGAATTTATGTCGCGCCGCTTTTTTTATACGTTTGTTATTCTTTCTCTCTCTCTCTTTCTCTCTCTCTCTCTCTCTCTCTCTCTCTCTCTCTCTCTCTCTCTCTCTCTCTCTCTCTCTCTCTCTCTCTCTCTCTAAATCTCTATCTCTCTATCCCTACTCGCTCGCGTGTTTTTCATCTCTTTCTAATGAGCGGCATGTGAGAATTTCTTTTGAAATGCAGCGCATGCAACACGTGCTTAGAGACAGTATCGAACCTTTAATAAGCTCCTTGGGCTTCGGCCACTGGCCAGCGCTAAATTTATAATGTTGTGCGCAATTACTTCACTGCCAAAGCTGCCAAACAGCTGGCCAAAAGGCGAAAAATTATCACACCATTCAAATGACGCTCACAATAGCGGGGCCAATGTTTCTCGAGTTGTCGAGCTGTCCAGTTGTCCAATTGCCCAGTTGCCCTTTTGTCGGTCTGTCGCTTTGGCGGCAAAACATTTAACAAGCTCAGCCGCCCAGCAGTTGTCGCTACAGTGACCACCAGTCCAGCTGGCAATTCTTGCACAGATGCGGCATGCCACCGAGAAAGCTCGACGCTAGGCGTCCAGTCGGCTGGCCGACCAGCAGCAGCCAGAGGTGGACGTAACTTCTCCAGGAGGGCCACTCCAGGAGTGGTGCAGCGGTTGACCGCTGACTGGTGGTCCTTGTGTCAGCGAGCGAGCGCTGTCAACGCTAATTTGTGTGAATGCTGAACGCAGCTACTGAATGCTTTCAGCTAAAAATATAGCCATTAATGTTCAGCACTTGCACAGTGGATCAATAAAAATCTGCATGCAACGTGCGAGCCTTACAAATTACAAATTACCCGCGGGATGCAGCTGGCAGCATTTGACTGCATCGCGTATTTTCCCACGTCTCATTTAAATTGTAGTGAAAACTTTGACTGGGAGCTCAGGTTGCTCTTTTACTTTCTATCAGTCCATTCCAGCGTTCAACATCGTCCCCATCGTCATTATTGTCAACTCTCAACCAGTTGCCAATCGTCTGCCCGAATGTCCGAGTGTCCGTGACTGTCTGTGTCTCCGACTATCTTGCAGCTTCTGCCTGACGGTCTAGATTGATGTCTGCGAAACCAGCAGTCAATGCCAGCATCAGAGGTTCTGAGATTCTGAGATTCGACTCGAGCTGCTTGGCACAGTTTGCGCACTTTGGCATCCTTTTTATACCCTGAGCCCATTGAAAATGGGAATTCAGGGTATAATGGTTTTGTTAAAAGTATGTAACAGGCAGAAGGAGGAGTGGCAGACCCCATGAAGTATACATATATATTCTTGATCAGCAGAAAAAAATAATTTGATTGTGCCCCGTCCGTCCGTCCGTATGAACATCGAGTTTCCGGAAACTACAAAAGCTAGAGAGCTGAAAGTTTACATGAATACTCGTTTTTTTTTAACGTTTTTTAAGCGTATCTTTGTATATTTAGATAATATTATGGATACGCAGATTCTGTAATTATGGATGCCACGCCACCTTCGCCCGAATTTGATAAAATAATTAACTTCAAATACTAGAGACTTGCAATTCGGCAAATCGACACATTTAGATGCTATTAATATATTCGAAAGTTTCATGGAGATAGTCCGCCTATAAATGGAGTTATAAGCATCTAAGGTATAGCCCAATCCACCACTAGCCACGGCAGCAACTGCGCGGTTAGCAGAGCGCACGCTCATACATGCGTAAAGAAGAAGAGTATCCCTTTTTTGCAGGGTTCAGGGTATCTCGTAGTCGAGCCGTCTCGGCGAGAGCCTTCTTACTTGTTTATGTTCTTTTCTAGCAGAGATTAGGGTATTTGCTTATTGAGGGCTTAAACTTTTTCAGAAAGTTTGCCCTGCCGAGCTCATTACTAAATTTGAAAGTTTATAAATTTTACAATAAATAAAATACTTCATATTTAACGAACTTTTTGCTTTTTCAAAGAGTAGTAGAGTAGCAAAAATAGTAAAGGAAAAGAATAGAAACTTGAAAAAATGTTGACCTGCCGGTCGAAGATGCTGAGAAGAAGGTTTCTTTCTGAAGCAACTTTATTTTTTTGTAGAGTTAAGACTAAGATTACATGCTGTTATCTGCTGCGGAACCAAGTCAATAATTATATAATATGTAATATATAATATATAATTTAGAGATCTACCTACATATAGAGCTGAAGATGGACCCGCACATGTAGGTACTTCCTCAGTAATGATAATATGGTTTCTGGTTTAAATTGATGACTTGTGCGATCGAACGGTGGTATTTAATAAGTAAATAACTATATACTGTATATAAATCGAACTGAGTCTGTCTAGGAACTTCCTGAACTTGCTTTAACATACTATGTTTGTCGATTAGCCAACTAATTAATACTTGATAAATCCGTTTCATAGAATCATCTAGTTGACTCACCTCAAAAATTGTAATATTCAATTAGAGCATACTTAAAATTATGTCCGGTATGTAAGGGTATGTCTCTTTCCACCCTGAAGTCGTCAAGTTGATTGCTATATGTATATACATATGTATATATATATAGAATTTGTCAAGACACTCATGCTTGAGTCTAAATACCTTTATATAAAAGTTCGCCTTAATTAAAACTGTTTGTGTGTGCGCGCTCGCTCGTAGGAGTTAATTAGACTGCGGAGGTGTACGGCCGCAGTTACTTGGGGAGCTTGGGTCTTCGAATGTGTCTCCGTCGAGACGCTGTCCATTTCGTTCGCTTTCAAGTCAAGTTTCAGCTATTAGTCGCTCAATATAACGCGTGTTGCTGCTGGTCAAACACATGCATATGTACATCTGTGTGTTTATATAGAGCTAACACATGTATAAGTGTATTGTTGCTGGCTATGATCTCGAGTTGTTGCTGGCGTTGGGGCCTTCTGGCTCGCAGTATCGATACGTACCGGGGCCGTTCGGTCTGCTCTGTTCACACGCTGCTCATCAACAATTGCTGTCACGAATTTTCCACTCGGCGCTTTTTGCGCGCGCTACTTGTTTGTATTTTAAAATTTATTTATTTGTGCAGCATCTACACACAGCGAGAGAGACGCACAACACAGAAATACACACTCAATGAGTGTACGGCAGCAGTAGCAGCGGCAGCAGAGTCGTCCTCCTGGAGCGCACCAAAGAATTCATTTGATCAGATAATGTAATTCGCATTTTAAATTGAGGCGCATTCCCAGTTAGACTTCTTCTCACATGCATTTACAGTGCGCTGCGTAGGCCCCCATCCTTCAGGCCGGGCCCAGTGGACTACCCGGCCCGGCCTGATCTGGCCTGGCCTGGCCTGGCCTGATGTGCTATGGCGTGGACTATGCCCAGTTCTCGACTTGTCGTTCGCCGTTCCAGCGTTGCGGGCGTTGCATTATTACGCACAAGTAAATCATCGTCCTCGTGCAGCGACAGCCGCAGTCTCAGTCGCAGTCGCAGTCGCATCAGCCAGCCTCAACGGCTTGTTAAGTAATTTAGTTGGCTTCTTTTTTGCCGGACCCATCTGGCTTTTTCCCATATGATGTTATGTATTATTGGTGCAGTGTTCCCTTTCTTTAACTATTTCTCTTCTTTTTTTTTCGTTTTGGAATATTTGTGTGGCTTGCATTTGGTATTGTTCATATGCATTTAAGTGGTCTTCAATTAGGCAAAGGTGTTTTCTAATTTGATCACAGGTTTCAGCTTGATCATATTTAATATATATATATATATATATACATATATATACTTATTATATATAGCGGCTGTCTTTAAGGAAATCAGTTGAGATCTCGCCTTTTAAGGCATTTCGCAATTAATCAATCACTCTATTTTGAACTTGCGCTCAGTATGGAATAAGTCCGCTGCTAATTTATTCAATTGAATTTTACTTTGCGATAATTGGGTTTTGAGCTGATCTCAGCATTATAGCAAAACGATCTTGGTATTATTTGATATACCATATTGAGATATGAAGTTCAGCAAGTTCGTAAAACTTAAGTTGCCAATGAATATGTTTGATTTGTGTTGCTTCTTAACGAGCTCATTTAGTCGAGTATACGAGTATTGAAATCGAATAATCGTATACTACAAAATACCTTAAGGACTCAGTTCTATTTGAGCATTTTGTATTTCTAGTAAAGTGACATGATAATGAGAGCAAGACTTCGTTACTGAGAGTTGATACGAGTCGTAAGTTGGGCCTCAGTTTGCAGTAAGCAAAGTCCTATTACACTTGCGAGAGCTGATCAATTCAGATCCTAAGTTTCGTTAATGTTTTAATTACCCAGCCGAACTACGAATCGGTTCCATCAATCTTAAAATTGCTTATCGTGCACAAGGAAGACTCGTTCTGTTGACTTTCCTGAAGGCGAAGCTGATCATCAACATTCGCAACTTGGCATTAGCATATCGCTGCTTGAATCTATAACTTTGAGCAGTGGCGGGAACTTGAGGAGTGTTGCGAGACAATTTGAATGTCAAAGTCTTGGGGCAGTTGGAGCTGCGCGATGGGACGGATCGATGTCTTAGGCTCTCATAGTCTAACGATTGAATTTTGATATTTGTGACACGCAGATTTTCCATCAGTGTCAACAAGGCATTGTTTGGCCTCATCAACGTGGTTGGTCCGCCAGCTCAGTGGGCTGACAGAATAGACGGTCTGTCGGTCGATCAGTCGGTCGGTCGGCTGATTGAATGACTGACAGAGTTGAACGTCGATTTTTCAACATCAATTCGAAAAATGCAAAAAGCGAACACAACGCGTACATTTGCATAGACACAAAAGTACGACATTCAGAGCCGGACCGATCAAAAAAACGCACACACAATAAAACGATGGAGAAACTCAGGCTTCCTGATGCCCCGTTGCAGTGCGATGTCTTTTCTGGATTTATGTACCCACACAATGGCTGACTGAGGCCCGGCCCAAGCCGACCCGACTCGGCTCGGCTTGCCTGATCAGGCCTGACTTGGCCTGACCTGATGGAGCTCTGATCTGGCCAGGTGTTGGCTAAAACACCATCCTAGCTGCTAAAGCCAGCTTTTTTATTGGCAGGAAAATCTATCAAAAATGCATAATGTATTTATATTTATTATACATAAACACAAAAATAATGTGCTTGACATTTGACCCGGCCGAAACGACAACGTTGCGGCCATATGTTGCCACGTCTTTTGATTAAGAAACGGTTTTCTGTTTCTCTTTGTTGGCTGCTTTGTCGGCCTGTCGATCTATCTGTCTTTTGCCCTCTCCCTCTTCCTCTCTCCCCTCCACACTCTCTCTCTCTCTCTGTCTCTCTCTCTCTTTCCCACTCTCTCTGTCTCTCAACCTGACGCTGCCATTGTCTTTGTCCCGTTTGCAGTCGCAATGTATTTTGCATTCTAACACAAATCAAATGCCTCACCTCTCACCACTCGCCACTTAAACGCTCGTTTATAATGTTGTTAAAATACAATAAATAGCCAGGATTCGCAGCAGGCGGTTCCATTGCGATACGGCCAAACGCACAGCTCTCGCTCGCTCGCGCTCCGTGCATGCTGATTTATGAAATGTGTCCGCCGAGTTGGCGGCCAACCAAAGGCCAAATCCCCCACAGCACTCAGGCTAGCCAGATCTCAGACCAACTGCTGACTGCTGACTGCTAACTGCTAACTGCTAACTGCAGACTGCCGACTGTCGGCTGCTGCTTTGGTGATTGTGTGTGATTGCAGCTCTTTGATTGAGTTGTCCGTGTGTTGGGCTACCGTATACATAGACCCTGAGCTATTTTAGCTAGATATCCTATACTATGTTTGACTATGGCTTTATTCCAAAAAGTGTATTTTAGAAAAGCGCTTATCTTCTGTCCAATCTTTATACTATTTCGATATTCATCTATATTTTGTACTATGTTATTCTATATATAATATCGGGGTAACACGGATCTCTGTCATAAGAAAACATTCATTGGGACAAAGCCGATAATATTGATAAAAATAATATGAATTATTTATTTCACTCGTGAATGTAGGTTAGATTAATAGCTGATATTTGAAGAGCTATTAGCTCATATTGTCACACTGACATCCTTCGTCTCAGTGAAATCAAGTTACTCACCTTAAGCCAATCCTGATTGCTGATCGTTATATACATTTTCTTATTTTCACTCAACTTTCAGCCTTTTTCTGAAACACACTTGTCGAACAATGCGAACAATGTCGGTCACTTCTGAAACTGTCTGTCTGGAAGCACTCCCAGGTACGACGAGGCAGTACGCTCGTCGTTCGCTGATTCGTCGATCGTCGTGCGACTCACGCAGTTGCTCACAGACTGAAGACGCAATCCAAGCCGCTGTGACTGTTGAGCGGCGCCGTTGCGATCACCGAGCAAACTCGTTTCTCACACGAACCTTTTTTGGCTGCCTGTGTGGGAGTGCAACGGCGCACATAGCCAGCTCTCTCTCTCTCTCTCCCTCTCTGTCTGCTGCTGTCTCGACTCGCGCTCTTCGCTGGCTCTCTTAAGTTGGACAGTTGCAAGAGTAGGCAGTCAACGCTCATATTGTGCACAGCCAGAGCTGTGGGCGTGACTTGTGGCAGCTGGTGTCTGCGTATTAGATTTTATAGACTCGCTTTTGACTCGCTTACATGTCCATTTTTGGGCCGGGCCTTATGTACATTGGCCGCTTGTCGTTTGGGCTGGCGCGACAAATGAGCAAACAAATGAGTTTCTTTCAAATTGATATTGTGGACGTCTGTGCTGAGTATTTCATTTGTTATAAGATCACGTCTGTATGTATATATTTTAATTAGTACTGAATGTAACCAGTTTTGGAATTTGTTTTTATTTATTTATTTATTTATTTTTATTTTATTTTTTTTTGATTTTGTGATTTGTCGTGCAAAAAATATGAAATCAGCATTGATTTGGTGGGCGTTAGCACGAGACGCGGTTTTGATCAATTTATATATAAATATATATATGTTTATATACATATATATATATATATATATATATCAATTTGTATATGTCATAGGTCTCGAATAACAGTTACGCGACTCATTTGTCTCATTAATTTCAGAAAGATACAGCCAAAAAGCATACACACACCCTTACTCTGAGTGGGAGAGGAGGAGGATTTCAAACAGTCCACAAATAAGTGTTTCGCATGGAGTTTTAAAAATAAAACTCTCAAAATAACTCTTTCAACATGTGCTTAGAAGAACTCCTTTTACTCAGTGAGAAACAGAAAAACAGTGTGTTTTTCTGAGGACCTCAGTGTGTTATTTTATTGCCTTGCACAACAAAAATAAACTTTTTTTTGTGTGCTGCTGCTGCGTAGATCAATGACGCAGTTTACTTTTTTTTTTTCTGTTGCTGCTGCTTTGCACTATTGGCGCAAATGAAGATTTAGCGGCATAAACTCCAAATATAAAGATATGGACTTGAAATTTTGCAAATATGCTTAGATTACTTATTTAGAATTTTGGTTTTTCTTGTTATGGAAATTTGAATAGGAAGAGATATTCTTAGACATTTCTATAAATGAACTAAGAAAATATAACAAAATAATTTTGGACTTTATGCCACTAAATCGGCGTTTGCGCACATAGTGCATTGGTCAGCGATGCACTTTGTTTTTGCCGAAAAAAAAAACAACTTTTTTTTTTGTATATGTGCTGCGTTGGTGCGGATGCAAGGGTTGCTTTCGAGTAGCAGGTCAATTACGATCTACATATAATTCGATTCGACAGACAGAGGGACAGACGCACAACACAGACATACATACATACACATAAAGGGTCACAGACACAGAGTTATAGACACGCAGACAGACACACAGAGTGACAGACAGACAGTGTGACAGACGGGCGGACAGACAGACATGGCTATATCAACTTTTTTTTCTGCTGATCAAGAATATATTACTATATATATATAGAGCCTGTTATATACATATATCGACTCTGCTCGTTGCCCTGATCAAGAATATATGTATATACTATATAGTGTCATCCACGCACCTTCTGCCTGTTAATTACATCTATCAAAACCATAACAGTTTGATTTCTTTTTTTTAATCAGGTTATAATTTAAAAAATAATTGTGTTTTCTTCACAAAGCAAACACAAAACAGACACACACAGCAAAAACATGTATAGACTTTTATAAATGAGGATTTTATAAACAAGTCACAAAATAACTCTATGTGTGAAAGAGTAAAAGTTTTACTCGCAAAATAACTGTTTAAAAAGAGGAATTGCCTGAATTCCTCCATGCCAAACAGTCAGACTAGGAGAGAAAAAACCAAAAATATCTCTCCTACTCAGAGGAATAAAGTTTGTCTGCGCCTTTTTTCTGTATCTCTCAGAAATGAATGGGACAAGTGAGTCGGATAACTGTTATTCGGGGTCTCTGCAAATAAGTGATGGGTGGGGGGATCGAAAAATCGAGAAGTCTAGACGTTTCTTAATTCTTTTATTATATTTAAATTTGTAACATGGATTATTTGGCTAAATTAATAAAAAACAGTTCATATTTGTATTTAACTTAGATATATTATTTGATATACTTAATTCAACATTTAGTTTAATTAATAATAAGTAGTTTATATCTTCGCAGTTAAGGACGTCTTTCGCTTAAAATAAAGTGTGCAACGCAGTCAAGTAAAGCAATTTTAGCTGCAGATTGTTCAAATGTTGTTGACAAACGCACAAACTGACCTGCTCCGCGAAAACAACCCTCGCATTTACACAGACGCAGCAGCAACTCATACTGAAAACAAGTATGAAAACTCTAGTCGAGAGTGCTCGACTAGATAATACCCTGAACCCAATTTTAATAAAATAAAATAATAATCTGTACTGTGGTTTGGTTTTTGTAATTATCTTGAAAATGCATCAATTTTAGTGCTGAAAATGGCAAAAAACTTCTTTATTTTGACAAATAGTTAATATATTGCTCTTGATTAGTACTAAAATTAATCCGTTTTCAAGATAATTACAAAAAACCAGTGTCGAACGTGACAAAAAGTTGACTTTCCTGGAGAATTACCCATATGGATAAATCAGAAAGTATAGATAAGAATGTATGCGTGTAACGTTCAAAATGTACATATGTACATATATATATATACATTGCATTGCCAAAAAAAATAATAATAGATCGCGCTTATATTAGTTGAAATTCGAACATTTTTATATTATTAAATATCATTAAAAATAGACCCAACAAATAGACGTTCTTCGATTAACACGCATCACCTTAATAACCACAGACACTTCATAATTGTAAAAGAAATATATCAATGCCACTCGACGCTGTAATTGCCATAATAAATAAGTTCACTGCTAAAGCGCCATCTGGCAAGCTTAAGTTCTTAGACCAAAATATAATTGAAACAAAAACACTTTCAGAAATGATGCTATTAAATATTTGAAATTAAAAAAAAACGCACTTATTCACAATTAGTTAAACTACCAACTGACTTTCAAAGGTATCAAATACAAAAGAATAAATAATAATAATAAAAAAATATATATATATATATATATATATATATAAAAAGAAAATAAGAACGGCTCAGGCGGGACTAGAACCTGCGACACCCACATTCTTTGCATCTGCCTAGCTATCTACACCACGGCTCACTTAAACGACAGAGTAGCGAAAATAAATGAAATTCGCCATATACGAAAAAAAAAAACTAAAGCAGAGGCTGAAAATACAAATACAATTCAAAGACAATGCTAACGCAATTCAAAAACAATTGTGATTCTTAGAATATACACGCATAGCAACATAGAAAACGGCCCAAGATTTTTTGTGTGTATATGTGCACACGCATACGAAAATTGATTTGCATTGCTCAACGTTGCTTGCATTTCCATTGTTATTTTAATTGTTTTAAAATTTTTAAAATATATAATGGAATGTAATAAGAGTTTCAGCATATGATCTACATATTCTATTTAACATTTTAGGTTTTTTTAGAAATCATAACTCTTTTACAATTAGCTTTACATGCACAAATACATACATATGTACATATGCATGTATGTGCGCCCGCAATGCGTCTTGCTGTGTCGCTGCCTTGCTTGCTGCGCCACATGGGTTTTGATGAGAAAACTTTATAGACTAATAATTCTGTTTCTAGGTGGACAATCGTATTGATATGTTCAGATTAAGATTATGATATTTATATCTATATGCCAAACCAAACTGCATGTCTCTAGTATTTGAAATGCATTTTTTACACATTTGGGGGTGTGGGGGCGAATTGGGGACCGGCATCCAAAATCTAACAAAAACCGAAATTGTATTAAATTGGTATCTATATATATGCAGAAGACTTGGAGACTTTAACTCTAAAGATGAATTAGCTAGAATTTTATAACTGGTTCCCGATAAATTCGTTTATCGATAACTTTGCAAATATACAAGTTATCGAATTTCTGAAACAAACTCGTACTGCGCGCGCAATATACGGACCTAACACAAAAAGAATTAACTCTCTAGCTTTTGTATCTTCGGAAATCGACGCGTTCAAACATACGGACAGACGGACAGACAGACGGACATGGCTATATCAACTTTTCTCGTCACCCTGATCAAGAATATATATACTTTATGGGGTCTGCCACGCCTCCTTCTGCCTGTTACATACTTTTAACAAAACCATTATACCCTGATTTCCCATTTTCAATGGGTTCAGGGTATAAAAAAAAAAAAAATGTTTTGTGCTAAACAAAAACATGCGATCGTAGAAAAAACAGAAAAACACAGATCGTTGCTGCCTGAGTAGGAGGGGTTCTGGTTAAGCACATTTAGAAAGTGTTATTTTGTGTTTTTTTTTAAGCGTCTATGAGAGTGACTTATCTTATGACTTTGAGAAATCCTCAACGGTTATGCGGGAGCTGTGTTCCTGCATACTGTATTCCCAATGGAAAAACAAGTCAGAAAGCTGTAGTCGAGACTGCTCGACTACGAAATCCCCTGAGCCCTTCTTCGAACGAATAATATTCCTAGAATGCTTCGTTTCGATGCTCCACGGGTAAGAAACTATACATGCAAAAACACGAGCACACACACACGCTGATCTATGCTTGTACGCCTGTATGCGTGTAAGCATTGCAAGCGTCTTGCTGTCTCTCTGCCTTGCTTGCTGCGCCACATGGGTTCGGCTGCAAAAACTTCATTGATTAATAATGCTATTTCTAAACGGATAATAGTATTCATCTCTTTAGATTATGAATATGATATTCATATCCATTTGCTAAACCAAACTGCATGTCTCTAGTATTTGAAATGCATTTTCACACATATGAGGGTGTGGGGGTGAATTGCGGACCGGAATCCAAATGACAAAAACCGAAATTGTATTAAAATAATATCTACAGTATGTCCATTAATTGTTTGCAAAACAAAAAAAGTCATACAAATGCGACTTTGACATCATATTTTACTAGGAAAGGCACTTTTTTTCATATTTTTTTTTTACAGCGTTATTCTTATATGTATTCTTAATGATACTAAATAAAAAAAATAATGAGAATAGCAACAGAAACATAAAAAATAATTCAAAACAAAAAAAACAGCAAATATTGACTGTCTATTAATTCTTTGCAAAATGCAAACATTAGTTGAAAGAAGACGAGAAAAAAGCTAACGGAACATCAAAATCAAAAACGGCTGGTCGCGTCTTTTTTTCTCGTCTTCCGTGAATTCATTCGCTTAAAAAGTTTCTTGGAATCACTACTACTTCTGATAAAAATTACATTTTTGCAATGCCTGGTAAACGCACAGATGATAATTTGATACAATTAGTGTATTTTAATTATAACAAAGGAAAGACCATCAAAGAGTTAGCTGAAATGTTTAATATTAAGCTTAGAACTGTTTATAATATTATTAGTCGGGCAGAAAAAGAAAATAGACTAGAATTAAACAGCTCTAGAGGCAGACCAGCAAAGCTGTCTCGACGGGATTGTTCAAAAATTCTAAAGACCGTGGAAAACAATCCACAAACAAGCCTCAGAGAGTTAGTTAGTGATATTAGAATAAACCTTCAGAAGTCTGTGTGCCCCGAGACTGTGAGAAAAGTACTTAATTTCCACAGATACTCATCTCATATAGCAAGGAAGAAGCCGTTGTTGTCCGCTATAAATATTGAAAAACGCTTGACTTTCGCTAGACTTAATGTTAACAATCCTCTTAGCTATTGGAATGATGTAATTTTTTGCGACGAGACGAAGATCATGCTATATTATAATGATGGCCCTGGAAAAGTTTGGCGGAAACCAAAAACAGCACTCCAGGCCAAGAATATAGTGCCTACTGTTAAGTTTGGCAAGCTTTCAGTCATGGTGTGGGGTTGTATTTCTTCCAAAGGTGTAGGGCAGGTGCGAATTTTCAACGATACTATGACAAAAGAGTATTATTTAGACATTTTAAAGAAAGAATTAACAGAAAGTGCGAGAAATTTTGGCTTCCTTGATCCAGAAAACACCGGTAAGCTCAGATACAAGCTGTATCAGGACAATGATCCGAAGCACAAATCGCTGCTGTGTCGCACTTGGCTGCTTTATAATTGCAGCAAAGTCATTGACACCCCACCCCAGAGCCCAGATCTCAATCCTATTGAGAATTTGTGGGCATTACTTAAAAAAAAAAGTGGCCAAACGAAGTCCAACTTCAAAAGTTGACTTGATTCGTTGCATAAACGAGGAGTGGCGCAAAATACCCCAATACTACGACATGAATGCGTTAATAATGTCGATGTCGCAACGCCTCAGATGTGTAATGGAAGCTAATGGAGGGCATACCAAATATTAGCCAATTCCCTATTGATCTTCAAAAGATACAGATCTCACAATATTAATGTTTGCATTTTGCAAAGAATTAATAGACAGTCAATATTTGCTGTTTTTTTTTGTTTTGAATTATTTTTTATGTTTCTGTTGCTATTCTCATTATTTTTTTTATTTAGTATCATTAAGAATACATATAAGAATAACGCTGTAAAAAAAAAATTATGAAAAAAAGTGCCTTTCCTAGTAAAATATGAAGTCAAAGTCGCATTTGTATGACTTTTTTCGTTTTGCAAACAATTAATGGACATACTGTATATATGTATGTATATGCAGAAGACTTGGAGCCTCTAACTCTAAAGATGAATTAGCTAGAATTTTTTAACTGGTTCCCCATAAAGTGTTTTATTGATTGAACTTTGGAAATTTCTGAAACAAACTCGTACTGCGCGTGCAATATTCGAACCTAACACAAAAGGAATGAACTCTCTAGCTCTTATATCTTCGGAAATTGACGCGTTCATACATACGGACGGACAGACGGACAGACGGACAGAGCTAGATCATCTTTTCTCGTCACCCTGATCAAGAATATACATATGTATATACTTTATGGGCTCTGTCACGCCTCCTTCCTGTGCAATGTCCGTCTTGCTGCCCATCCGACTGTCTGTCTGTCCGTATAAATGCAATATTTTTAGGCGCTATTGGAGCTAGAGGCTTGAAATTTAGAACATACTCATGTATGCTCTCGAATTAAAAAGAGAACAACATTTCCCGATCCGTCCCCTAGGGGCGGGGCAAATCGGAAAAATCTAATCATAGTAGTTGATGAGCTAGAGAGAGTTGCAATTTGGCAACCCAAGTTCAAAAAGCTATGGCGAATATATCTACGCCCATTGGGGGCGTGACAAAAAACGTATCTTCAACACCGTTAAAGCTAGAACGCTGAACTTTGGCATGTGAGTTAATGTTATGTATGATTCTATAAAGATCAAAGTTATATGTTTGATTAATAAACAAAAGTTTCCAGCAAGATTCAAACCCAGGTCATTTTAAAATAACATGTAATCGTTAGCTAAACCTAAATAGGTTCACTGCTACAAACAATTCAATCGCAATTCTTAGAATACCATAGCATGCAATGGTTATACTCGAATAGTGTGTATAGGAAAAATGTTTATTGCTTGTCATGTACGTTGCTAATTGCCGAAATATTTGGTTTATTAAATGTTTATTAAATAAATAAAATGCACCTACGGGAACAGAGTATCCCGCAGAAGTTGCGCCTAACTGCAACATTCTTACTTGTTATACCCTGAGCCCATTGAAAATGGGAAATCAGGGTATAATAGTTCTGTTAAATGTATGTAACAGGCAGAAGGAGGTGTGGCAGACCCCATAAAGTATATATATTCTTGATCAGCATAAAAAAATAAGTTGATCTAGCCCTGTCCGTCTGTCCGTCCGTCCGTCCGTATGTATGAACGCGTCGATTTCCGAAGATACAAAAGCTAGAGAGTTCATTCTTTTTGTGTTAGGTTCGTATATTGCACGCGCAGTACGAGTTTGTTTCAGAAAGTCGATAACTTGTATATTTGCAAAGTTATCGATAAACGAACTTATCGGGAACCTGTTATAAAATTCTAGCTAATTCATCTTTAGAGTTAGAGTCTCCAAGTCTTCTGCATATATATAGATACTAATTTATTACAATTTCGGTTTTTGTCGGATTTTGGATTCTGGTCCCCACTTCGCCCCACCACCCCTAAATGTGAAAAAAATGCATTTCAAATACTAGAGACATGTAGTTTAGTTTAGCATATAAATATGAATATCATAATCATAATCTGAAGAAATCAATACGATTGTCCATCTAGAAACAGAATTATTAATCATCAAAGTTTTCTCATCAAAACCCATGCGACGCAGCAACAAAGCAGCGAGACAGCAAGACGCTTGCAATGCTTACACACATGCATACACACATACATGCCTACAAGCGTAGATCAGCGTCTATGCGTGCAGAAACGAATCGAATAATTCTTGGAATATTATTCGTTCGAAGAAGGGCTCAGGGGATTTCGTAGTCGAGCAGTCTCGACTACAGCTTTCTTACTTGTTTTATTTTAAAAATTGTATTTTTTGTCGAATGGTTGAAACTTGATGAAATCTGTGAAAATCTTGTCCAATAATCGCAATAGTCGAGCTCTGCGTTTGAGGTCGATATTATTTTGTTTACAATTCATTAGCTGACATCTCTAACGCTTTAATGAAGCTGTGTTTAGCTTTGAAACAATCACGATCTTTTCTGATTCATTGGATTTAGCATTGGAAGACTAGATTAAATCAATTTGAAATTCATTTTGTTTCGATCTTTTCAAGCGGCAGCAGGCTTGTTTTACGACATTCAAACTTTTTGGTGTCAAGAGCATACTCTCTTACCCATAAAACAGTTTAGAATAAGTTAATTATTTCACTCGATTTATAAAAACTACAGATAAACACAGGTTATTATATGATGTTACATTCTGAATCTCGAGCTCAACTTTTGGTCCAATAATTTAATTGCGCATGATCCATTGTGAACTAGCAATAAGGCTGCATATCTGCAAGTACGCAGAGCTGTGCACAAGCACTAAGAGGCAAATCCGATGAAACTCTTTCCATAGATCCATCTGATTTCGAGTTCAGAAACAGCTTATAAAAGCGAGATGTAAGCACAGTACACACCGTGCACTGAGCAGTGGGACATGAGCAGATCCTAATAGCTAGTTACGCCGCTTTGGCGGCTAACCACTGAAATGTGCACCCACATGAGCGGCTGCTGCCTGCTAGTTGATAGCTGCTCGTTTAAATGCAAAGCAGATGCTCGATATTCGATATTCGATACTCAATACTCAATGCGCGATGCGCGATGTGCGATGCTTGGTGCTCACTGCTTCGTATAATTGCAATGTCCATTCAACTGTTTGTTTGCGGCCAAGTTCTTTATTATACCCTGAGCCCATTGAAAATGGGAATTCAGGGTATAATGGTTTTGTTAAAAGTATGTAACAGGCAGAAGGAGGCGTGGCAGACCACATAAAGTATATATATTCCTGATCAGGGTGACGAGAAAAGTTGATATAGCCATGTCCGTCTGTCCGTTCGTCCGTCTGTCCGTCCGTCCGTCCGTCCGTATGTATGAACGCGTCGATTTACGAAGATACAAAAGCTAGAGAGTTCATTCTTTTTGTGTTAGGTCCGTATATTGCACGCGCAGTACGGGTTTGTTTCAGAAATTCGATAACTCGTATATTTCCAAAGTTATCGATAAACGAATTTATCGGGAACCAGTTATAAAATTCTAACTAATTCATCTTTAGAGTTAGAGTCTTCAAGTCTTCTGCATATATATAGATACTTTTTACAATTTCGGGTTTTGTCAGATTTTGGATTCCAGTCTCCGATTCCCGATTCATACATGCGTAAAGAAGAAGAGTATCACTTTTTTTGCAGGGTTCAGGGGATCTCGTAGTCGAGCCGTCTCGACTAGAGCCTTCTTACTTGTTTTGTTTTGGCTTTTAGCCCGTTGTTAGTGCCCATCATAAATTTTACGGAAAGCGGGCGCCTAGACAAACGCAAGGGCTAATCGGTGACTTTTCATCTGACTGCGCTTAGCCCCTGCCAACCCCTTCCTATCCCGATCGATCTTAGTCGTAGTCGATGTTGTTGTAGTTCTTGTCGTTGTCGTTGTTGTCGTTGTCTTAGTTGTCGTTGTCGCTGGCCGTTGTTCAGTTGTCTCGGCGCACGCATAATTAGGCCTGGCACTGCAGGTTGCCTGCCATCGGCTCCTTACAATTTGGCCAAATAATTGCTGGCTGAGAACAATAAGCCAAGAGGTGCGCTCGTTGCTCTTGGCCAATCGTGGCATCTTAATGCGCATTTGACATTTAAATAGATGCTAATTCTCATCATAACTGCAACAACTCCAAGACTATAGCCACCTCTTAAAGTTGCCCCAATATAAATGGAAAAGCTCACGACGCGCTCAATTTCTTGTTTGGCGTTTTTGGAGCTATTGGAGCACTTCCTGCTGGCCGCTTTCTTTGCGCGTGAATCCGTGTAACCGCAAACTGTGATTTGACCAAAAACAGAAAACCGCCTCGGCTTGCGGATATAAACGCTTTAAAGTGCATGTTGTTCGCCCGGATGCGACCGAACGGTGCCCAAAGCCGACTCCAACCAAACTCCAACTCTGACAATGTCCCTCTACGCAGTGTTGTCTCTGTCTGCTGATTGTTGTTGCTGCTGTTGTTGTTACTGCTGTTGTTGTTACTGCTGTTTCGTGTCAACTGACTTTGGCTTTGTTTATCAGCCGCCCCCTTTTGACCAGCCCAGCAGCTTACGCCTGGCCTGGCCTGGCTCTAACATTTGCTTAACGTTTCCCGCCAAACTCTGCCCGGGGCTTCGTTCGTTTGTTGTTTGCATTGGTTTGAGTGGTTATTCCACCTACCTACACAGTGGTCCTTCAATTTGAAAACTTTTTAAAAGACCAACATAAAATTGTCAAGAATGAAGGGGTACAAATAATTTATATATATATACATACATACATACAGTTCATATATACTTTATATATGAATGTCATCTTGTTCATCACTGAGAATGCATCTGTTATTGAATCATTATTAATACTGTTCGCAATATTTTAAGAAAGAAAAACTCATTTTCAATGAAAATGTTCCTTGCTGTAGATATATAGTTCCTATGATATTAATTGCAAGTGCCTCCGTGGCGCAATCGGTTAGCGCGTTCGGCTGTTAACCGAAAGGTTGGTGGTTCGAGTCCACCCGGGGGCGGCAATGCATTTTTTAAATTCTAAACCAAATATAACGCTGAGGGAATACTATTAAATTAAGTGTTTTATTGAATTTGGTTATACATATAATTGCTAGTTTCACATATTGGCTGATTTTGTACCACTGTTCGGTGGTTTGCTATGGCTTGCGCTCTTGGAATTGTGCGTTAGATTTAAATGCTTTCGTTATGGGGCTTAATTTGCATTTTTATTTTTATGTTTTCATTGAAAGCGCCAGCATCAATGGAGCCCGCAACAGGGAGCACACACATTTTGCTATTCCTTTGTTTCGCGGCCGCTCCTATCAGTGTCGGTAGATGCACACGCTGTCAACGGAGAAGCAACAACAACAACGACAACAACAACAACAGCAACAGCAACAGCAATATGCAAATGCAAATGACTGTTGCCCAAAATGCTAAAGGAGGCAAAAAGAAACCAACAAAAAAACAGCAGCTCAAAGTTTTTAGCCTCAAGTTGAGATTGTTAAGCGGGTGCTGACTGTCAACGGGACAGCAACAGCAGCTGGCATTTTCAATAGGCAGGCAAAATGTGGCATGCGGCTGCTGCATTCAGCACACTGTTGTCGCCTTCGCCTTCGCCTTCGCCTTCGCCATCGCCATCGCCATCGCCATCGGCGTCGCCATCGCCATCGCCATCAGCGTCGCCATCGTGTGGCACAGCCGAGAGGCCATTTTGGTAAAAACAACTAATCAATCCACAAATGTGCCATCCGTCAATCATTGGCCTGGTGTAGGTCACACGACACCATCAGCGAATTGTATTCAATCGCATTCACTTTGGCTCCAAAAACAACAGAATGCCACCTTGGATGTGAATGTCAGTTGGCCAATTTGGTTGCTAGTGGTCGTTCATTCATATATATTAAAAAAAAAATAAATATATACATATATATATATATATATATATATATATATATATATATATATATATATATATATATATATAATCTGAGCTATTCATTTGCCGACTAGTTGACAAACTGCCTCGTCTATGTGTGTGTGTGAGTGTGTTTATTTGAGTGACAGACGACGGATCGCATTTATTATTAGCCTTTCCCAAATTGACTATTTTTGGCGCTGTCGATGGCCACACAAATGCAGCAACTGCAACTGCAGCAGCGCAACTGCAACTGCAACTGCAACATGCCGCACATATCACAGCAAGACAAATTTCTATATAATTGCATTTGTTGCAGGCTTCAGGCTTCAGTCGAGGCCAGCGGCCGCAGAAATAAAAACTAAATGCAATAAAACACAAATAAAAGCAAACAACACAATACAATGCTGCATTATTTTTATATAAATTGCCTGCCACTGGCTGCACATTCCACGCTGCCTCTTGCCTCCTGCCTCCTGTCCGGCTACTGCCTACTACATACCACTTGATTCTTTTGCAGCGACCAATCTCGTTTGGGGTTTGGGCCGGGCTGGCCACACTGGGCCAGCTGGGACGGACTGGTCTGGTCTTCAGGCTGGAGCTCAAGCTTAACCCTAATTGTCATTTAATGAGACACGCTCGGCATTCGCGCACGACCCACGACTATCAATTCGATAACAATTCGATTTGGATTTGACAGAGGACAGAGTACAGAGACGTGTCTTTCCACTCTCGGATTCCATCTGTATTTCGACTGACTTCTGTAAATTGATTTGTTTAGCAAAATCAATTAAAAACAAGTAAGAAAACTCTAGTCGAGAGTGCTCGACTAGATAATACCCTGAACCCAATGTTTATAAAATAAAATAATAATCTGTACTGTGATGGCAATCGAAAGTAACAGACTAATCGTTTAACAGAACATTGAAGTTTCAGTGTTGGATACTGTCTAAAATCTGTTAAACATGTTCCTTTAGTTATTGCACCCACATAAATGAATGATAATCAATCAGACAATTACTGATAAGTGATTGTATGTTTAGATTTTCGCTGTGTGTAATTATTATACGCCTATTTATCACCATAGCTTGAGAATACAGATATTTTTAAAATCATTACTCAATAGTGATGATACTTGAACTTATGGATAAATCAGAAAGTATAGATAAGAATGTATGCATGTTACGTTCAAAATGTACATATGTACATGTATATATACATATGTGTGTATGCATTGCCAAAAAATAATAATAGATGGCGCTTATATTAGATGAAATTCGAAAAATTTTATATTATTAAATATCATTAAAAATTGACCCAACAAATAGAAGTTCCTCGATTAACACGCATCACCTTAAATAGGACAGACACTTCATAATTGTAAAAGAAATATATCAATACCACTCGAAGCTGTAATAGCCATAATAAATAAGTTCACTGCTAAAGCGCCATCTAGCAAGTTTAAATTCTTAGACTAGTTTATATGCTAGGCTAGTTTTGAATATACATGTGTGCATACATATAGGAAAACTCTTACCGCAGATGTCACGTGCTTTAGTTTTTTGGGCAAACTTTCTGTTTATTATTTGCTGTTGACTTAACGGAATAAATTATAATTGAAACAAAAACACTTTCAGAAATTATGCTATTAAATATTTGAAATTAAAAAAAAAAAACCCACTTATTCACAATTAGTTAAACTATCAACTGACTTTCAAAGGTTTGATACCTTATATATATACAAAAGATTAAATAATAATAAAGAAAGAAATAATAAAAAAAAATAAAATAAGAATAAGAAATCATGAAGGACTTAGGCCAGACTAGAACCTGCGACACCTCAACATTCATCGCATCTGCCTAGCCACCTACACCACGGCTCACTTAAACCGCATAGTAGCGAAAACGAATGAAATTCGCCATATACGAAAGAAACACTAAAGCAGTGGCTGAAAATACAAATACAATTCAAAGACAATTCTAATGCAATTCAAAAACAATTGTGATTCTTAGAATATACACGCATAGCAACATAGAAAACGGCCCAAGATTTTTTGTGTGTATACATGTATGTGCACACGCATACGAAAATTGATTTGCATTGCTCAACGTTGCTTGCATTTCCATTGTTATTTTAATTGTTTTTAAATTTTTTAAATATGTATATAATGGAATGTAATGAGAATTTCAGCATATGATCTACATATCCTATTTAACATTTTAGGTTTTTTTTTAGAAATCATTACTCTTTTACAATTAGCTATACATACACAAATATATACATATGTATGTATGTATGTACGATTGCAGCCACACGCTGATCTACGCTTGCACACATATACATACATACATACATATGTGTGTATGTATGTACATATGTGCGCCCGCAATGCGTCATGCTGTGTCGCTGCCTTGCTTGCTGCGCCACATGGGTTTTGATGAGAAAACTTTATAGACTAATAATTCTGTTTCTAGATGGACAATCATATTGATATGATCAGGTTAAGATTATGATATTCATATCTATATGCCAAATCAAACTGTATGTCTCTAGTATTTGAAATGCATTTTTTACACATTTGGGGGTGGTGGGGCGAATTGGGAACCGGAATCCAAAATCTGACAAAACCCGAAATTGTATTAAATTAGTATCTATATATATGCAGAAGACTTGGAGACTCTAACTCTAAAGATGAATTAGCTAGAATTTTATAACTGGTTCCCAATAATTTCGTTTATCGATAACTTTGCAAATATACAAGTTATCGAATTTCTGAAACAAACTCGTACTGCGCGTGCAATATACGGACCTAACACAAAAAGAATGAACTCTCTAGCTTTTGTATCTTCGGAAATCGACGCGTTCAAACATACGGACAGACGGACGGACGGACAGACGGACAGACGGACAGACGGACAGACGGACAGACGGACGGACAGACAGACGGACATGGCTATATCAACTTTTCTCGTCACCCTGATCAAGAATATATATACTTTATGGGGTCTGCCACGCCTCCTTCTGCCTGTTACATACTTTTAACAAAACCATTATACCCTGATTTCCCATTTTCAATGGGTTCAGGGTATAATAAATATTCAGCGGAACTCAAAATACATATTCAGTCCTTATTATTTAATTTGACCCTAGACAAACTTTCGAATTTGAATACTATAATTTTATTATGACATAGTATAATTTACAATCGATTGAAATACGCAGTTAGTAACTACTAACAAAAATATATTTTCTAATAGAAAAATGGTTTAATTTTCACTTGAACTTGAAATACATAAATTATATTTCTCCCTTTCGAAGCAAAATTTAGAAACATTTTATAATTCGTTTTAAAATAAATCGGCAGTCAATTTACGATATTCCTGCCACATATTTTCATGGCATTGAACAAATTAATTTAGCACGCAATTATTTATAGCTCATTCTCGCGGTTCTTCTTCTTCATTACCTTCTTTTTTTAGTTGCTAAACATTCGTTTATCTCTCGAATTTAGTTTGTCACTTGAAAAAGCTTTTGATTAAATCGTAGAAGCGCCCTACAATCAAATGATGTGTTTTTCCAGCCATACGGCGGCTGCCTCCGTGGCGCAATCGGTTAGCGCGTTCGGCTGTTAACCGAAAGGTTGGTGGTTCGAGTCCACCCGGGGGCGGAGACTTTTTTTATTTTTTTATTATATATATTTATTATAGTGCAATAAATATTTAGAAAGCATTATGAACTTATGGGATGACACGCAGAATTTTAATTGCTTTAATTTATTTATCTGCAGCGAATGGTATATTTAGCTTGTTATACCCTGAATTCCCATTTTTTAGGGTTTAGGGTTTAGGGTATAACCCATTCAGAGTATAACCCATTGAAAATGGGATTCAGGGTATAATGGTTTTACGAAAATGTATGTAACAGGCAAAAGGAGACGTCGAAGTATAATGAAGTATATACATATATATTCTTGATCAACACAAAAAATAAGTTGATATAGCCCTTTCCGTCAAGATTTCGAGATTTCGTAAACTACAAATTTCACATGAATAGTTATATGTTAGTTACGCAGTAGAGCTCATTTTATTTTTTGATAACTCCTCCCACTTCCCAATAATTGATAAAAATCGAAAATGCTTTGACTGTTTTTTTGGTCTATTGAAAGTAACTTCTACATCGTTTTAGCTAAAGACTTAAAATTTATTTATTTAGATATATTATGGATTCGCAGATTTTATAATTTTCATACGGACAGACGAACAGGGCTATATCAACTTATTTTTTCGTGCTGATCAAGAATATATATACTTTATGGGGTCTGCGACGTCATTTTCTGCCTGTTACATACATTTTCCCAAAACCATTATACCCTGAATTCCCATTTTCAATGTGTTCAGAGTATAAAAAATTATTATAGTAATATATTATATCGATATAAATTTGTTAAATGCATACAAATAATATTCATACATACATATTCGACAATCATACACCCTTAGTTCATATCTAATTTCAATCTGTTCACACAAAGCTCATACGCCTTTTACCTCTTAATACGAAAAGCAATGCGTGCAGATCTTTCGCTGTTTGGCTTTGTAGCATCTGCAACTCGTTAAAGTCGAATCTTCTTTTGTTGTTGGCTGCGACTCAAGACCGTGAACGTAACAACAACTACAACAATTGGAACAACTTTAGGTGCGACTGCCGAAAGTCGAGTTGCGTATGTTGTTGTTGTTGTGGTCAGTGTTGTTTGCTAATTAAAATGTCTTGATGCTGTCCCCCCACGGGCCGGCCGCCAGACGTCAGCAGCAGCAACAAAGTCAACAATAACAACAATAACAGCAGCAGCAACAACAACAACAACAACAATAACAACGGCAACAACAACAACAAGAGGACTGTAGCAGACGAGTCAGACAACGACGACGCCCATTTTGGTCAGCGTGGTGCAGTGGCAACAATGCAATTTAGCCATACGCGACGCTGCTACAATTTCATTGGAAGTTGATGGGCTGACGCAGTGGCAGTGGCAGTGGCAGTCGCAGTCGGAGCCGCCGTTCTCGTTGTTGTTGCTGAGGCTGCGCACGCTGCGTATGCGCAATGCCACAAAATGGCGAACGCATTGTTACAGTTCGCAATTATTTTTAGCGAGACACTAATCAAAATTAAAATGATGCGATACAACAGAGCTGTCGTCGCCGCTGCAGAAGGTTGATGAGTTGTCCGTGCACGTTCGATGACAGAGCCAGAAATCAATATTCTAAATTCTTTAACGCGTGTGCACATTTAAGGCAACGAGCAGTGATCATCATGGCTCATTGAAATGCGTGCCAGCGAGCAACGCGGCCAGCACTTATACGCAATTTCGCGCCATATTTGGTGCAAGTATATAGTTCTCTCTCTCTTTTTTTTTTTTTTTTTTTTTTTTTTTTTTTTTGCCAGACACACGTAAACATATAAAATCGCATACTTGCATGGCATATAGAACAAGCCAGTCCGAGACAGCGTGGCAGGCAGCTCATCTCTGACTTAAGATCATACCAGACTGTTTGGCTACAGCAACTATCTAATCTTTTCACTCTCTCACTCTCTCTCTCTCGCTCTCTCTCTCTGTCTTTTCTTTCTTGTATGGTAGGATGACCGTTCGCCAACATCGTCGGGCAACGAATCGGATGACTCTTCGGATGTGGAAACGCCATTGCCAGCCGATGCCGATACTTCCAAGCCAGACACACAGGAGCTTAAGCCAGAGACTGCAGCGTCCGCCGCTGTCCCAAAAGCAATGCCAGCCGCATTAATTTATCAGACTGAGGCGAGAGCATCGACGTCCACAGCAGCGGCAGCGTCAGCAGCAGCAGCAGCAGCAGCAGTAACAGCAACGGATAGCAAGTATGTTTATCCGGCCACCTCGTTTGCCAATATCCCGCCGGACATGCTGCGCCATCTAATACAATCGGGCCAATTGCAGATTCATGCCGAAGAAGGTGAGTATAACGTAATTGTTCAAAGCTAGTGATCTAGCTATAGTTAGCAACATTTTAAATTATTATAAACAGCTATAAATAAATAAATAACAAGTAAGAAAGTTTTGGTGATTAATTGGGTGAATTGGGGGCCGGTATCGAAAATCTGACAGAAATCTAAATTGTATTAAATTATTATCTATATATAAAAATCAAACTTGAAGATTTTGTAAAATATGTTTTATCGATAACTTTGAAACGATACAACTTATCGATTTTCTAAAACGACTTCGTACTGCGCGTGCAATATACGGACCTAACACAAACAACAACAAAAATGAAGTTTCTTATATCTTCGGCAATCGACGCGTTTACACATGCGAACAGACGGACATCGCTATATCGACTCAGCGCGTCACCCTCATCAAAAATATATATACTTTAAGGGGTGGGAGACGCCTCCTTCAGTCTGTTGCATAAAAGAAAATCTATTCTCAATGGGTTCAGGGAATGTATCACATTTTATTTATATATAGTATGTATGTATGAATTTAATATGTATATTTATTAAATTCTAGATGGCAATCAATATGTTACCATACCACTAAGCTCCTCCGTGGCCAGTTACATCAAAGGCAAGTCAGCGAGCTCCAATCCGAAGTCTGAGAAATGTACCGATAAAACATTATCCATAAAGCAGGAATATGATTAGCATACTGATTGGCATAAACAGAGACTGCTTTTATGACCCCATTTGAATATATTGCAAATCCATATCTAATCATGCAATCCAAGACAAAACATTTATATATACATATACCCATACATGTAGCACACACACACAGACAAAAGCATATACATACAAATCTATCCATAAAATCATAATCAATAATAATGTGGATCAAATACTGATCACACACATATGCTTACACACAAACACACATACATAGATACATATGCACACAAGCACCAAGTCATATACTATATCAATACAATTTTTATATAGATTATTTTTATACCTATATAAATCCTGGGCTGTGCTGAGCTCGATCGCAGCTCGCCTGGGAACTGCCTCAAGCTGTCAGAGGCAGATACTTGCATAAGTTTATAAAGTTTACAAGTTTATTGAGATTAAATACCAGAGATGGAGTCAATGAAAAGGATGATAATCATGATGATGATGATGATGATGATGATGATGATGATGATGTTCCTAAGCTGCAGATGAAAAGTTGCTTTGTTAATAGTTTATATTGTTTTATTATATGATACACATGCACCGTTTTTGCCAGAACAACAACAAACTATAAAAGTGTTTCTAAATTGTATTTTTTAAATAAACCGGAAACAAATATTTCAAGCGAAATAACTCGTTTTCCTATCTAACTTCACTTAACTCGGGCGATTGGCGAATGACAATTGACAAGTAAGTATCACAGCCAACAAGGAGATTTCGCAGTATAAAGGGGTTCATTGAATGATAATTATTATTTTATTTACTTTATTTGTTTTTAATCTATATATACTGTAGATACTTCGGTAATAAGTTCCATTACCCAAGAGGAAAATGTAGGGCATTGATGCTGAATAGCAGTTACCTAGATGAATAAGACGAATAAGAATTTAATCAGTTTCATCGGGTCCGCTGCTTCACTTTCCACTTGTAAACAAATTAGTTTATAATAATGTACTATGATGGATTTCTCCTCATTCCACAGCATTGCCACGCAGGGCTCCTTCAGAGCGCATCGATAAAGAGGAACAGCTTTAATTTAGGCTTGGCCTTTCACCAAACACTTTCAGCTGGTCTGTTAGGAAGCCGCCCAGCCAAGCAAGTAAATATACATTTGACTTACATAAGCATACACATAGTATGTATATGCATATCAGTTGCTAGAGACCTCGGAGGCAACTACAACCAGAAGCTCAGAATGCCTTTTGTTATTTAGCTGATTGATTGCTGTGTGTGTGTGTGTGTGTGTGTGTGTATGTGTGTGTGTGTGTGTCTGTGTGTCTGTGTAAGTGTGTGAGTGGGTGCGTGGGTGTGGCTGATTGATTGACGACATGATCTTATTGACACTTAACCCAATTAAACGTCGCTTACTGCTTAACAGATAGCTTCAATGGGAGGCGGGGCAAGCGTCTTCGCTGGTTGCACCTGTTGTTCTTCCTCCTTAGCGGCTTCGCTTCAGTTTCGCTGGGCTATGACGACGGCGTTGCTTCCGTTTCAAGCCATTTGCATGCCAAGAGCAACACTTGGCCACAAAAGACGCACGTGAGCCAAATGCAAAATGAATGTGTAGGGACTCTGGGCGCTGGTTGGCACGTGCCGTTGCTTCCGCAGCGCCTCTTGGCCAGCTTTCGAGCCGGAAGCCGTTAGAGTTTGTCCCATAGCTTTTATAGCCATGCGACAGCAGCAGTGACTCTGGCCAACTGTAAAAATCAAAATAAAACTTTTTGCGGCTCTGGTCAAAGTTGAGTAGGTCACTAAACTGTTGCGGCTAACGGTTCTGTAACACGAAACGCAAGTGTGTGTGCGCACTCGTGTGTGTGTGTGTGTGTGTGTATGTGGGTGTTGTGCTTATGTGCACGCAAATGGAGCCACAATTAGCGTTGACTATGACCACAAGCAGGAGTTGATTGACATTGGTCTGCAATGGTCAGTGTCTCCTTTCAGGGCACTTATCAACGCGAGGGCATGGACAAACTATATTTGTTTTGTCAGTCTTTATTATACACGCCCACGCAATTACACGCTGAGAAAACACTCTTAATATCTGAAGCATGAAAGCGCGATGAGATTGCAAACAAATTTGGTCTCTTTAAGCCAAATTAGATGTAATGAGATAGTTTCAGGACTGCATGCCTTTAGGACAGTTTCAAAGTATGAATAATTTGTAGTTTCAGTAAAATACTTCATGCAGTTTTCGAATCGAATCGAATCACATTTATAAATCAATTTATTAAATTATATAAAAAGTATGTTTCTATTTTAATTAAGTTTTCTTCGTCAAAAACAGTTTCAAATTGACTTGTATCAAACTCTTTTAATATTTGCCATTGCTCTACCTCGCAAATATCGCTCAGTGTAGGCAACGCGAGAGACAGACAGTAAAAATATATGAGTATTGATCCCTCCTGGGGACAGTTGTCCTGGCTGCGGCCAGCGACTATTATTAATGGCCAGTGCAAAGCATTTGCATTGCGATTATAGCTTCAGTTCTCATTGCGAAGCGCTCTTAGACGGACAGCTTGAACGTTGTCTCCTGCAAGTGGTGCAGCGCTCACACAATCTCATCCATAAACATACACACACTCTCTCTCTAACACACACACACACACACACACACACACACACACACACACACGAGCGCGAGTATTAAAAATCAATATTAATGAGCCATTAACTGCTCAAGCTCAAGCTGCTTCTAATGACTTGAGTTGTCAGCTTGGCTTGAAGCGGAAATTGAATAGCCACAAATTAGAAAGATTCAGAACGGATGTAGCCCCAGCGCCGAGCAGGAAATCGCATTAGCATTTGCATCAGCATCCAGTGACTCAACCGATAGAGATTCGGTTAAAAAGTCAGAGACCAGAGAGCAGAAAAGCCCTCAGCCCGGAACGGAAGTTTTAGCGTAATGCCTTGCGCCTTGCGCCTGATGAGCTACCGAGCATGGGCTGCTCCAATACAAAGGCCACGACAGCTGTAGACGAGAGAGGAACAAAGACAACCCCTGTCGCAGTCGCAGCCGTAGCGACAAGAAGGCCTAACAATATGGACACTTTGCCCAAGCAGGAGTACCGTATGTAATCCTACATTGCCTCCATCAACCGTGCCCTTATAATCAATAGAACTCATTAAGCAGCACCCTCTGAGGCATTCACCATACCCCTCGACGACGCGGTTAGTGCAACTCTTCCACTGAACGACACGTTGCGGCAGCCGCCCAAGCGACTGCAGCAGCTAATGCAGCAAGCTGCCGATACAGAGCCCCTCACACTGGAGGAGCTGGAAGACAAGCAGCAGCGAGCCGAGGCGCGCCGCCAGGAGCTAATGCAGCAGAAGCTGGAGACCATTCAGAGGAATACGCAGATGCTAATGCGGGGACATACGATTGAAGAAGATAAACCCAAGATTCCCGAGCAAGAATAACACCTTGGGTTTTCAGCACTAACAAGGGTCTATGCATTCAGCTTCATTCACAATTAATTAATCACAATTAATCAAAATGGAACCTTTTATATTGAATAAATTACCACGTACTAATGCACACATTTACTAAAACAGAATTCAAATAAATGTATAAATCTTGTATAAAGATATATGTAAGAGCAAGTAAGAAAACTCTAGTTTAGAGACTAGAGACTAGAGACTGTTCGACTAAGATATCCCTTGAACCCTTCGAATAAGTGATATTCCCAAAATTCTATGGCTATATGTATACGTATACATATATAACATTTTGTTTTTATACTTTGTTCCCAAAGGGGAAACAGTATATTGGGTTTCTGCAATGACCGTCTTGCTGTCCGTCCGTCTGTCCGTCTGTCCGTATGAACGCAATATTTTTCGGCGCTACTAGAGCTAGAGACTTGAAATTTGAAACATATACTCATATATGCTCCCAAATTATAAAGTGTAAAAATTTTCCCGATACGCCCACTAGGGGCGTGGCAAATCGGAAAACTCTTCCGCCCATAGTCAAGTTATCATACCAGATGATGAGCTAGAGAGTTGCAATTTGGAATGTATACTCGGGTTGACAACCCAAGACCAATAAGCTATGGTAGATATATCTACGCCCACAGGGGGCGTGGTAAACCGCAAAAGTTTATATCTCCTACAGTTTTAGAGCTAGAAGCTTGAAATTTATATGGTTCAGTTACTAATGTCCTCCTCTATCGATGACCCAAAAATAATTTTTCAGCCTCTTTGGGGGCGTGCATATCGAAAAATACCCTGTAATTTTCGCATTTTTGGAATGTAAGCAACCAAATTTTGCAGGCATGTTAGCCTCGGCCCTTAGAACTTGCAAAAAATTATGCGTCTACGCCCACTGGAGGCGTGGCAAATCGGCAAAGAAGTTTGTTGTGGCCAACTGCATAATTCATGCATTTAATAGCTGAGTAGCAATTGCTAAGATGGCAGAAAGCATTTTAACATAAATATAATAATATTAATGAATTAAAAAAATTAAATTTATAAGTTTTCGATTAATAAATAAAAAGTTCCCAGCGGGATTCGAACACAGGTCTTTTGAAAATAACATGTAATCGTTAGCCAAACCTAAATAAATTCACAGCAGGTCAGCTGATCAGCTGATCAGCAGCTTGTGACAAAACAAGTAAGAAGGCTCTAGTCGAGACGGCTCGACTACGAGATCCCCTGAACCCTGCAAAAAAGTGATACTCTTCTTATTTACGCACTTATGAGCGCGCGCTCTGCTAACTGCGCAGTTGCTGCCGTGGCTTGGGGGTGGGTTGGGCTGAACTTTGGACGCTTTTAACTCCATTTCTTGAGGGACGATCTTCATGAAACTTTCGGAATATATTTAGAGCATCTAAATGTACCTATTTGCCAAATTGCAAGTCTCTAGTATTTGAAATGCGTTTTTCAAATTAAGGGCGAAGGGGGCGTGGCATCCAAAATCTGAATTGATCTGATTACATAATCTGCGTATTCATAATATCTATCTAAATATATTAATTTATAGTCTCTAGCTAAAACGGTGTAGAAGTTACGCCCAAAAAAACAAAACAATGTAAACGAATTTTCGATTTTTTATCGATAATTTGGAAATATGATGAGTTATCGAAAAAACAAAACAAACTCGTACTGCGTAGCTAACATACGAGTATTCATGTAAAATTTCAGCTCTCTAGCTTTTGTAGACAGACGGACGGACAGACGGACAGACGGACAGGGCTAGATCAACTTATTTTTTTATGCTGATCAAGAATATATATACTTTATGGGTCTGCGACGTCTCCTTCTGCCTGTTACATACATTTCCACAAAACTATTATACCCTGAATTCCCATTTTCAATGGGTTCAGGGTATAAAAAGTATATTGGGTTTGTGCAATGACCGTCTTGCTGTCCGCCCGTCTGTCCGTATGAATGCAATATTTTTCGGCGCTATTAGAGCTAGAGACTTGAAATTTTAAACATATACTCATATATGCTCCCAAATTATAAAGTGTTAAAATTTTCCCGATCCGCCCACTAGGGGCGTGGCAAATCGGAAAACTCTTCCGCCCATAGTTAAGTTATCATACTAGATGATGAGCTAGAGAGTTGCAATTTGGAATGTATACTCGGGGTGACAACCCAAGTTCAAAAAGCTATGGCGGATATATCTACGCCCATTGGGGGCGTGGCAAATCAGGAAAAACGTATCTTCTACACCGTTAAAGCTAGAAACTGAAATTTTGCATGTGAGTTAAATGCACAATTTATATGAGCATGTTATTATCAATTAGATTTTATAATAAATATACAAACATAAAAAAAATTAAAAAATAATCATTTTTGAAAAAAGTCTTCTGCGGGATTCGAACCCAAGCACGTAGGTATAGCTTGCATAGCGCTTACCACCGGCGCCACCGCCCTAATCTGAGCTCCTTTAACTAAAACCGAATAAGGCATTGTTAGAACGCCTTTTGACAAACAAAGTAACGATCGAAAAATTCACAGTTCAGTCACAATTCTTAGAATATTCTGGCTTGTTATTACTTGCAGCGTTGGTCGCTGCAGCTATGTTTATTGTTTGGCGTCAGATAGCGTGCAGGCTAGCGACTATTGCCTATTTTTCTACCCTGAGACCATTGAAAATGGGAAATCAGGGTATAATGGTTTTGTTAAATGTATGTAACAGGCAGAAGGAGGCGTGGCAGACCCCATAAAGTATATATTGATCTAGCCCTGTCCGTCTGTCCATCCGTCCGTCTGTCCGTCCGTACGTCCGTATGAACGTCGAGATTTCGAAAACTACAAAAGCTAGAGAGCTGAAAGTTTACATGAACACTCGTATGTTAGTTATGCAGTACGAGTTTATTTTGTTTTTTCGATAACTCATCGAAAATCGGCTTGTGTAAGAATGTGATCTGATGAATGCTCGTGGAGCGGGATACATATATAACAGAGTCTTATAGTGTAGTACATAGAACTCCATATTATTTATGAATACCGTAGCAGCAAGCCGAAAAACAGAATTTAGCATATGCTGACATAATTCAATTGATATCCCAGGGATCCATGAAGGAAAGTCAATAGAAAGAAAACAATTGTAAGGATCGTTTCATTCACATTGTTTTATTGTTAGCATTAATCCATATATGTGTTTTAAATTGTATTATTACTATTTCATACATATATCGTATCGTAGTATATTTCCAAACAATTAGATTGTATGCAATTAAATCTTATCCCCTATTAATATTGTAGCAGGCCACCTAGCCAATGTTGTTGCTCTGACAAATTGCAAACTATGTGATCTAAGTGATCCATATAATAAATTTGGGATTGATTGCAGAGATAGATGTATGCTTCATTTGGATGTGTGCGTGGTTGTAAATCATGTCTTTTGGGTTCTAGTACTTTGAATTTCATATTTGGTTTGCTTTAAACTTTAATATTAATTTCATATATCTTATATGGTACATTTATATATTTATATATATGTATATACTCGAGCTGTGCCATAGGGACTACAAATGTTGCTTTGATTTCAGCGTTTGGATACCACGTCGAAATTTATTTAGTTTGTTTTGTTTAAGTTAACTTCCAATTGATAAAAAGGATTATTTCTTTTGTTCATTTCGCTCTCACAATGTGTATCGTCTATATATGTACTTGGGTGTTTATCTTCGGCTTAAGCTACAGAATTTTTTGCATTTCCCATATTAAATATGCTATATAATTTTTAAATGTATGTAGTTTCTCCGTTTGTTGGTGCATTGGAACAGACTCTTCACTTGAGACCCAATTCGGGACAGTCGTTGGTGATATAAGCCAGCTGAACCTAACTGAAACCCATAACCATAACCCTATCTCTATTGCTTAGCAGGTTCGTTTCGCAAATTGTTCAGTGATGTGTTCCTCAACGGCACAACCTTTTGATAAACATATTTAAATATTCGGCAATGACTGTAAAAGTATCTTTACAGTGTTTGTCTATTATGAAAGTATTTCTATTAGTTCCAAGTAAAACTCCTCTCGAACGTTTGTCTCCCTTTCTTTGACCACTTTTCCGACGGTCTAGAAAAGAAAAACTTTCCACAACTCAGAAATTTTCAAAATTACCCAATAGTTTTTCGATTCATTCTTGTACCCGCTTCTACCTGCTGGGCCAACGACTACCCGGTCTTGAGTGTGATGAGCGTCTGATTTGCTATTGCTTTTGCCATTTGCTTCGATAAACTTTCAATCGTCTCTTTCGTTCGCTCGTTCTTTGGTTTCTTCGTTTACTTGAGTTTTTTTTCTGTTCTTTCTACAAAGTTTCAATCAACAGTTACAAAAGTTTGTTCTCAGTAGTAGAACTATGGTGGGTTACGTTTTTAATAGATACATACTTGTTGTTTTGTTTTTTTTTTTTTTTTTGTTTTTTGTTTTGTTTTGTTTTGGTTTATGTTTTGTTAAGTTACTATACTATAAACTTGTATCCTTGACACATAGTTGATGTTTGCTACCTTTGCTTTTTTTGTCCTTTGTTCGCTTCTCGCTCGTCTGGTACTTACACATTTACTTGGTTTACAAAAGGTGGTTCAAAATATCAAAACTTATCAAAAACACAACGAGCAGCACAATCACATTTCGCCCCATTTTTCCCGGCAATCTTTAACTCCGCATCGCCCAAATGGTATATTCCAAATGGAAAATGTGCCCCCTGCGAGTCGTTAATTTGAACTTTATTAAAGCTTTTTCGGTTTTTTGTTTTTTTTTTTTTTCGCGTACTTAACAACTTAAAGTTTACCATAGGTAAACATATATTTGCTATATGTTAATTATATATGTGTATTTATATAATATATTCCAAATCGTAATCGTTTATATTTGTTTTAAATTCTTGTTGCATGGTGCAGGTGCCTACCTAAAAGTAAACGCCTAACAAAATCGTTTCTTATGTGATGTGGTTGCTTTAAGTAAAAGCTTCGGGGGCTGCTCAATATTTAGTATGAATGTTGAATGTTAATGTCGAATGTTTATGCTTAAAGTTAAGCTCGTAATGAAATCATGATTTTTATATTTTCTAGTCATCATTTATTTATTTGGCACTAAATAAAAATTTGCAAGAATTTTTCAAATGGAAGACGATTTTGTTTCAATTTAAACTTCACATGACTTATTTGTCCTCCCGATAAAATGTATATAGAAAATTGGATCCGGTCTAATGAATCGAATACTTATACATGCCATGAAAGCAGAATAAATAAAAAAAATATATTGTAAAATAAAAAAAAATGTTTCTTGGACATTTTCACTTGTTTTATTTTCAATTCATATATTCGATATAGACCTAAACTCAATTTATTGTTCACGAACATTTGGCTGATGGAAAGCTTATTGAGCAGCCCAGACAAATTGTATGTACATATAGATAAATATATATATACACATATATATTTATATGTATATGTATTTATTCACATATGTATATTCATTTATTTATTATAATTTCATCAATATGAATTGAATGAATTGTTGGCTAGACATCAAAAATCAGTACTGCTTGTCAGAGAGTTACCTAAGCCTAGTTTTGGTTTTCGCTTTTGCTAACAATTTATCATTTGATCATTTGGTTTTATTTAATGTTCGTTATGCAATCATATTTTGCAAACAACTCTTATTGCAACGCGTATGAACTGAATTTTTGTATTTGATCGACTTTAGGCATTGCGACGCCTTAGTTGTACACGCCTCTGACCATGCCCTCGCGATTACGCGAGTGCCATTTGCAGGTGAGAATGCGTATGTAGGTGCGCCGGAAGGAGGCATTGCAGAGCGCATAGCACATGGGATTGATGGTCGAGTTGATGTAGCATAGGGCGTAGAAAAAGTCCCACAGCTCGGTGGGTATGCAATCCGAGCAGGTGGTCAGAGGCTTGATCAGAACTAGAATATTGTACGGTGTCCACGTGATAATGAAGCTGAGCAAGATGGCCGACAGTGTTTTGGCCGCTTTCGATTCCTGTCGCTTCTCCTGTGACTTTTTCTTCTTTTTGGCCGCATTGCGCGCATTGAGCAGCGCATTTTGCCCGGCCGCCTTACCCAGCTGCTTTGGTATGACCTTCGCATTGAGCAGCCGCATGTCCTGCGGGGCATGAGACATACGTCTGCCCAGCGGCAGGCTGAATTCCGAGTCTCGCGATGGTAAGGGACGACGCGTGGGGGGAGGGGCTGTCGTGACCACGCCCATGGTGCCCGTGCCCACTGCTGAGACATCCTCATGTATCATCTTTATGGAAGGCCCGCAATCGCCATGGACACTCTGGTTGCCTATGGCGTTGTTGACGCCGCCTAGTCCGCTGCTGCCGGTTGCTGTGCTGCCGCCATCTGGCGGCAAGCGGATGAGTATTGTGTAGACGGAGTCCTGGCTAACCGAACGCGAGCCGATGCGATTTCCCACGGGGAGCGTTCGTGAATCACGCTGCGTACTGGCATTTGTGTTGCCGTTGCCGCTGCCGCCGTTCAGATTGCTGTTGCTAACAGCGCCACTAGCGCACCCACCGCCGCCTCCAGCACCATTACCGCTATTGATGCTGATGTTGATGTTGACATTGCCGTTGTTGCCATTGCCGGTCGCGTTCATTTCCTGCATCTGCATCTGCGAAATGGAATTGTGTGGCGGACGCAGCGGCGTCGGCGACACATCCGCCAGCATTATGCTCGGTGGCCTCACCCCGCTGACGCTGCCGCCTATAGAGTAGTTGTCCCGCATGACGTTCATCGAGGTGCATCTGCGAACGACAAAAAGGACACAAAGGCATGTCGCTCTTTAGTAAGTTTCCCCATGCCACAAGCCATCGGGTGCTCGACATTCACAAGCCTTGCGCTGGCAAGCAACGACAACAACAACAACAACAACAATAACAAGTAAGAATGCTCTAGTGAAGACGGCTCGACTCCGAGATACCCTGAACCCAGCAAAAAAAGTGATACTCTTCTTCTTTACGCACTTATGAGCGCGCGCTCTGCTAACTTCGCAGTTGCTGCCATGGAAATTCAGGGTATTATGGTTTTGTGAAAATGTATGTAACAGGCAGAAGGAGACGTCGCAGACCCCACAAATATATTCCTGATCAGCAGAAAAAAATTAGTTGATTGAGCCCTGTCCGTCTGTCCGTCCGTATGAACGTCGAGATTTCGGAAACTATAAAAGCTAGAAAAGCTAACTGAAATTTTACATGAATATTCGTATGTTGTAACTTACAGTACGAGTTTGTTTTGTTTTTTCGATAGCTCATCTCATTTCCAAATAATCGATCAAAAATCGAAAATTCGTTTCCAATCTTTACGTTTTTTTGGCATAACTTCTACATCATTTGAGCTAGAGACGTCAAATTTGTATATTTAGATAGATATTATAAATATAGCCTCCAATATGCAAAAACGCATTTCAAATACTAGAGACTTGAAATACAAGACTGGCAAGTACACACATTTGGATGTTTTCAATATATTCTGAAATTTAAAAGAAGATCATCCATCTAGGAATGGAGTTATAAGCGTCCAAAGTTCAGCCCAACCCACCCCCAAGCCACGGCAGCAACTGCGCAGTTAGCAGAGCGCGCTCACACGTGCCTAAAGAAGAAGAAATTAGTTTTTCTTGCAGGGTTCAGGGTATCTCGTAGTCGAGCCATCTTGACTAGAGCCTTCTTACTTGTTGGTTTTGTATTACTATTGAAATCAGAGATCAGAAGAAAACAATATAATGCCAAAAACACAGCTACACTAAATATGAGCAAAAGATAATTAAATAAATATTTCGAAACATTTATATTTTAACTTTAAAATAAAGCTAATAATTCAATAATTCATCTTTGACTTGTGAAAATCAATCAGAAATTACAACTGCAAAATACCAAAAACAAATGAGAACAAACAATAATAATAAGCAGTCAAGTACGTAAGAAAAGCTATCAACTAAAGTAAGTAAAGTCAAAAAGGACGACTTGAAAATTGCCTCAAAGGAAGGATATTAAACCAAACTGCATTCAATTATTTATTGCAGCTACTGAACTGCAATGTGAATACTTTTCGGGTACACTGTGTGCTATCTATTAATGGCTGTGCATGAGCGAAATGAAACCATTTGTGCGATGGCTTTTCCCTGCCTGAGGACAGGCATGGAAAAGCGAATTGGCATTTCTTTTGGGATGAAGTGCTCTCAGTGCATTGGAGATGCGTGACATATGCATGCAACACCCGCAGATACAGATACACAAGGACGCAGGCATACACACACACACACACACAGATCAAGCAAGCAATAGGTGTACGCACGCTCTGTGTATGTGTGAGTGTGGGTGAGTGGATGCGTGCGTGAGTACATGGGTGACGGGGTGCCTGGGTGCCTCGGTGCCTGGGTGCGGTGTTAGCTTACTCGAAATTAGACGATTATAAAGAGTTTTTTTTTTTTACTACCTGGAGACGGAGCTTTGTAAAGGAGTTTCAATTGTTACTGGTGTTGCATACCCTAAATCAGATGGCTCCTCCTGCTCGTAGGCAAAGTCGTCAGAGTCTTCGCGGCCCGAATGCCACCACGCGATGCACCACTCCTTGATGCTACCAAAGCAAGAATATGGCTTTTTGATTGTATTGGTGCTCTTGATCTGTGAATATATATATATATAAGCATATGCATATACAGAGCAGGAGAGAGAAAAAAAAATATGAAAAACAGTCAGGGAATGCCTGCTTGTCACGTCCAACTTACGCTCGACTTGCGCGAGTGCATGCCATGATATCCCGAATCGATGACCATATTTGTCATGTAAACACTTTCCGCATCCGCGGAGCTCTCGGAGCGCGGCCGTCGCCACGTGTCATGATCATTTCCGCCCAGCTGAGCAAACCCCAGCAGGCCACCAGTTGTGTGATTCACCACAGTATTCTCATCGCTAAAACAGAGAAAAAGAATGGGTAATAGAGTTAATAATTAAACAAATAAAAGTGATCTAGTCTAGCCTTAGCCTGTAGCCCTAGAACCTGCTGATCCTCCTTCGGCCTGTGGAATATACTTTCACTCAGGCTTTCTCATTCGCAATGTGTTTGGGCGTACAAAAGATTACGCTTAGCACTTGAAAGTATGCAACGAATTAATCTAAACTTAAGTTGTAACTACGATTCATGAAGCTCTAATATTGGTATTTATTATTATTATGCGTCGCTAAAAGAAATGAAGAAAACCTCGGTTGAAATACTAATATTACGTGTTGGGGTTGCCACAACATACATGGGTACTACATACAATAATTAGTACGGGTTCGACACTTATTAAATAAATAACAAGCAAGAACTTTGCATGATGCTCTGTTCCCGTAGGGTCATTTTATTTATGTAATAAACGAAACATTCAATAAACGAAATATTTGGGCAATTAGCAAATGTAAATGGCAAGCATGTATTGTAAACATACATACAAAAGTCTGCATTCTATCATAAAGATTGCGATTGAATTGTGAATTTTTCGATCATTACCTTAGTTTTGTCAGAAGTCGCTCTAGCAGTGACTTATTTGATCAAACTCCCTTTAGATGCGTGGGTTCGATTGCCGACAACAATTTTTTGTATCGAAAATTAATAACTTTTTAATTTGATTTATGTTTGTATATTTATTATAAAATGCTTGCTGCCAGCTTAACAATTGAAAATAAGCTATTTTTAAACAAGAAACTTCGATTCCGATTTGACCAGCCCCTAGTGGGCAAACCATTTCTTATACATACAAATATCCAGATGTTTGTACGTGTATACGCATATTCAAAGAATTGCGATTGAATTGCGAATTTTTAGTTTTAACAGAAGGCGCTATAGCAATGAACAGTGGATACCAGATGAAGGCAGTGGAGTTGGTGGTAAGTGCTATGAAACTAGCACCAATAGCATTTGTATACCCTGAACCCATTGAAAATGGGAATCCAGGATATAACGGTTTTGTTAAATGTATGTAACAGGCAGAAAGAGGAGTGGCAGACCCCATAAAGTAAATATATTCTTGATCAGGGTGACGAGAAAAATGTATCTATCCCTGTCCGTCTGTCCGTCCGTCCGTCATCCCATTTCCAAATAATCGATAAAAAATGGAAAATTCGTTAACATTTTTAGGTTCTTTGGGCATAACTTCTACACTGTTTTAGCTACAGACTTTAAATTTGTTTATCTAGATAGATATTATGGATACGCAGATAATGTAAGATTTTGGATGCCACGCCATCTTCGCCCCCAATTTGAAAAAACTAATTTCAAATACTAGAGACTCGCAATTTGGCACATAGATACATTTATATACTCTTAATCTACTCTGAAAATTTCAACAATGATCGTCCATCTACAAATGGAGTTATAAGCGTCCAAAGTTCAGCCCAAGCCACGGCAGCAACTGCGCAGTTAGCAGAGCACGAGCTCATAAGTGCGTAAAGAAGAAGAGTATCACTTTTTGGCAGGGTTCAGGGTATCTCGTAGTTGAGCCGTCTCGACTAGAGCCTTCTTAATTGTTATACCCTGAGCCCATTGAAAATGGGAAATCAGGGTATAATGGTTTTGTTAAATATATGTAACAGGCAGAAGGAGGCGTGGCAGACCCCATAAACTATATATTCTTGATCAGCATAAAAAAATAAGTTGATCTAGCCCTGTCCGTCTGTCCGTCCGTCCGTCCGTCCGTCCGTCCGTCCGTCCGTCCGTCCGTCCGTCCGTCCGTCCGTATGTATGAACGCGTCGATTTCCGAAGATACAAAAGCTAGAGAGTTCATTCTTTTTGTGTTAGGTTCGTATATTGCACGCGCAGTACGAGTTTGTTTCAGAAATTCGATAACTTGTATATTTGCAAAGTTATCGATAAACGAACTTATCGGGAACCTGTTATAAAATTCTAGCTAATTCATTTTTGGAGTTAGAGTCTCCAAGTCTTCTGCATATATATAGATACTAATTTATTACAATTTCGGTTTTTGTCAGATTTTGGATTCCGGTCCCCACTTCGCCCCACCACCCCATATGTATGTATGTATGTGTACGTGTATACACATCCAAGTGTGTATACATATAGCAAGAATTGCGATTGTATTGTGTTGTTTTGTCACAAGCTGCTGATCAGCTGTGAATTTTTTTAGGTTTGGCTAACGATTACATGTTGTTTTCAAAAGACCTGTGTTCGAATCCCGCTGGAAACTTTTTATTTATTAATCGAAAACTTATAAATTTTATTTTTTAAATTCATTAATATTATTATATTTATGTTAAAATGCTTTCTGCCATCTTAGCAATTGCTACTAAGCTATTATATGCATGAATTATGCAGTTGGCCACAACAAACTTCTTTGCCGATTTGCCACGCCTCCAGTGGGCGTAGACGCATAATTTTTTGCAAGTTCTTAGGGCCGAGGCTAACATGCCTGCAAAATTTGGTTGCTTACATTCGAAAAATGCGAAAATTACAGGGTTTTTTCTCGATATGCCACGCCCCAAAAGAGGCTGAAAATCATTTTTGGTTCATCGATAGAGGAGGACATTAGTAACTGAACCATACAAATTTCAAGCTTCTAGCTCTAAAACTGTAGGAGATATAAACTTTTGCGGTTTACCACGCCCCCTGTGGGCGTAGATATATCTACCATAGCTTATTGGTCTTGGGTTGTCAACCCGAGTACACATGCAAAATTTCAAGTCTCTAGTGTCAATAGTGCTCAAAATATAGTACAATTTCGAAAATCACTATATATTCAGATCCGATTTGCCACGCCCCCAATGGGCGTAGACATATAACTTTTTGATCGATCTTCTTAGAATCATAACATTAACTCACATGCAAAATTTCAGCGTTCTAGCTTTAACGGTGTAGAAGATTTTTCCCGATTTGCCACGCCCCCAATGGGCGTAGATATATCCGCCATAGCTTTTTGAACTTGGGTTGTCACCCCGAGTATACATTCCAAATTGCAACTCTCTAGCTCATCATCTAGTATGATAACTTAACTATGGGCGGAAGAGTTTTCCGATTTGCCACGCCCCTAGTGGGCGGATCGGGAAAATTTTAACACTTTATAATTCGGGAGCATATATGAGTATATGTTTAAAATTTCAAGTCTCTAGCTCTAATAGCGCCGAAAAATATTGCGTTCATACGGACAGACGGACAGGCGTCTACGCCCACTGGGGGCGTGGTATATCGGCAAAGAAGTTTGTTGTGGCCAATTGCATAATTCATTCATATAATGGCTTAGTAGCAATTGCTAAGATGGCAAAAAGCATTTTAACATAAATATAATAATATTAAAAAATTAAAAAAATAAAATTTATAAGTTTTCGATTAATAAATAACAAGTAAGAAGGCTCTAGTCGAGACGGCTCGACTACGAGATCCCCTGAACCCTGCAAAAAAGTGATACTCTTCTTCTTTACGCACTTATGACCGCGTGCTCTGCTAACTGCGCAGTTGCTGTCGTGGCTTGGGGGTGGGTTGGGCTATACTTTGGACGCTTATAACTCCATTTCTAGATGGACGATCTTCATGAAACTTTCGGAATATATTAAGAGTATCTAAATCTATCTATGTGCCAAATTGCTCTAGTATTTGAAATGCGTTTTTTTCAAATTAAGGGCGGAGGGGGCGTGGCATCCAAAATCTGTAAATTACATAATCTGCGTATACATAAAATCTATCCAAATAAATAAATTTGAAGTCTCTAGCTGAAACAGTGTAGAAGTTATGCCCAAAAAACCTAAAAAATGGAAACGAATTTTCGATAATAATCGATAATTTGAAAATGGGATGAGTTATCGAAAAAACAAAATAAACTCGTACTGCGTAACTAACATACGAGTGTTCATGTGAAATTTCAGCTCTCTAGCTTTTGTAGTTTCCGAAATCTCGACGTTCATACGGACGGACGGACGGACGGACGGACAGACGGACGGACGGACAGACGGACAGGGCTCAATCAACTTATTTTTTTATGCTGATCAAGAATATATATACTTTATGGGGTCTGCGACTTCTCCTTCTGCCTGTTACATACATAATCACAAAACCATTATACCCTGAATTCCCATTTTCAATGGGTTCAGGGTATAAAAAACGTTTGTTGCTTGCCATGTATGTTTTCTAATTGCCGAAATATTTCGTTAATCAAATGTTTGTTAAATAAATAAGATGCACCTATGGGAACAAAGTATTCCACTGTTAGTTACGCTTAACTGCAACGTTCTTACTTGTTATCGATAGAAAAGTCGAAAAATCGGGTACTTTTTACGTTTTTTAAGCATACCTTCTACTACTAACCATACAACAGTGCTTCTACATTGCTTGAGCTAGAGAAAAAAAAATGAGTATATTTAGATAGATATTAAGAATACGCAGATTTTGTGGTTTTTTAAATATTGGATGCCACGCCCCCTTCGCCGCCAACTCGAAACAAAAAAACACATTTCAAATACAAGAGACGTAATTTGGCAAATACACACATTTGGATGCTAATAATATATTCCGAAAGTTTCGTTAAGATCGTCCATCTAGAAATGGAGTTATAAGCGTCCAAACACAGATGCCGAAAGTACGCGGTTAGCAGAGCGCGCGCTCATACGTGCGAAATTAAGAAGAGAATTAGTTTTTTTTTTTTTTTTCAGGGTATCTTGTAGTGAATATTTCTACACTTAGTACTCAGGAAAAGACTTAAATTTAAATTTTAAAGTAAGGTTTCTTGTAATCGAAATTGATCGATTATTGCTTGTTCACATCTGTAAGATAAGCTATTACAGACGCTGCATATATTCAAATTTAAATGTATTTAAGCTCACCTGCTGTTGGATCGCTTACTGGAGTCCTTTTTGCCGGCCTGCAAATTGGGCAAGTCTTTTTGCCGCTTCTTTGTCTCCCGCCAGATGCGAAAATAGAGAAAGCACATGATCGTAACAGGAAAATAGAATGCGGCCAGAGCAGTGCCAAAGGTAATATACTGATTCGTCTCAATGAACTGGATGTAGCACTCGTCCTTGGGCACCGTGCGCTTGCCCTCGATGTAGGGCCAGCTGTAGATCCAGGGCGGCCACAGCAGTAAGCTGATGCCCCAGGCAGCGCCAATCATGACGGCCGCCTTGTTGGTCGTGCGCTTGGCGCGATATGTCAGCGGCCGAGTGACACTGAAGTACCGATCGAAGCTGATGATAAGCAAATTCAGCACGGACGCATTCGAGGCCAAGTAGTCGAGGGCCAGCCAGGTGTCGCACACGTGCGGCCCCAAGGGCCAGTAGCCCAATATCGTCGTGACCGCAAAGAGTGGCATCGAAATGGCGCCGATTGCAAAGTCGGCGATGGCCAGTGAAAAGAGAAAATAGTTGCTGATCGTCTGTAGCTGTTTGTCGATCTTGAACGAGATCATGACCATGAGATTGCCAGCAACTGTCACCGCACTCAGAATCGCCGCTACGAAGCCCATAACAAGCATCGAGGCCAGTGAGTACCTCGGCCCCTTCGTCTCAAAGCCCAGAGTGGAATTCGTGTGGTTTCCATACGGATCGTAGAAACCACTCGCTGCCGTTGAGGTTAAATTCTCGAGCAGCGCCGTCAGCAAGGTGCTGCTGGTGGTGGGGCTTATGGTGGGGCTGCTGCTGCTTGTCGTGGCAGCTGTTGTGGTTGTTGTTGTGGTTGTGCTCGTAGTTACGGTTTTAAACAACGGCTCCAATATGCTGGGCGGCCCATGGGCAGCCAACGCCAAACTCATGACTGGTTCCATGGCGTATGCGTGATATTTGATTCGCTTTGCTTTTAATTTATTATTTCAGCAAGGAATATAGTATATCAATACATACTATACTCAATAGGTCAATAGGTCATATTGAAATATGTGGTTGACCTCGCTTTTGCTTATTTGAGTTGTGATTTCTAAATGGCCAAGCGGTCGTCTAGCTGCTGTTGCTACTGATGCTGCTGATGCTGCTGCTGCTTATCCTTGTCGACTGACTTCTGCGCATTTTTGTACTGGCCCTGCAAGGACAGCAGAGAAACAAAATAAATGACAAATAAGAAAGCTCTAGCCGAGACTGCTCGACTACGGATCCCCTGAACCCTCCGAAGAACCAAAAATATTCCAAGGAACTATACATGCACATCCACGAATGCATACACACGCTGATATAACGCTTATACGCATATGTATGCACGCATTGTAGGCTGTCTCGCTTGCTCTGTCTCGTGGGTTATATTGCGAGAACTTAATTGATGAATAATTCTGTTTGTATATGAACAATCGTAATTAAACTTTAAGATTAGGACCATGGTATTCATATCTATAAGCCAAACTAAACTTTATGTATATAGTATTTGAAATACGTTTCTTATACCTTTGGTGGATGGAGGCGAATCGGGGGTCGGTATAAAAAATCGAATTTGTATTAAATTATTATCTATATATATAGAAGAAGACTTGACTACTTTAACTCTAAAGATGTACGAGATATAATTTTATAACTTCTCCTAGTCAAATGCTTTTAATTGATAGTTCTGGAACGGAAATGTTGATCGATTTCTGATAACGCAATACACGGACCAAACAAAAAATAAACATACGGACGGACGGACAGGGCTAAATCGACTCAATTCGTCGACCTGATCAAGAAAATATGTATGTATATACTTAACAATATATATACATTTAACAAAACCATTATACTCTGAATTCCCATTTTCAATGGGTCCAGGGTATAAAAAGAAGCAAGGAAACTGAGAATTATGAGCTGACGCAGCTCTTTGATAGAGGCAGAACCCCAACACTAGCCGCCCAATGGCTCAAAGAAAATACATTCACCGAGGTGAGGACATGGCAAGGCGGGAGTATGAGCAGAGGAGGGGGGAGGACGCAGAGAGGGAGCAAAGCCGCCTGCGGTCGCATTGCTTTGTGCTTTTTGCAAATGACATTTTCAGTGTGATTTGTTTTAATGAAAATGTAAATGAAAAACTGCTTGAATGCGTTTCCTTGGCAGGCCCACAGTAACAGATAAACATGCCACGCCCACGCTTAGCTTTATTTGCATCTGTTTGGGGCTCTGCCTTCTGTTCTGCTTCTACTTCTGCTTCTCCTCCTGCTCCTGTGCTGTTGCTGCTAGTGGTGTTGTGCTAACAATGGGAGAACATGCAACAGTCAGTGTAGGAAAAAACTTAGTTATCGACTCGAACACAGGCGCAGTTCCTCGGTACCTCCTCTCTTACCACTTTGCCAACCCCTCCTTATTTCCGAGCACTCTGCCACGGAAATGTTCAAAGCGGCCTTCTCTGACACTTTGCAAAACTATTGATGTTGTCATTGGCTACATAAGCAACCAACCCAGCCACTCACCCACACCCGCACGCACACATTTTGATTTGATTTGGAAAGTTTTTCAATAAGTTACGCATACGTCGCGTGGTGCGAGGCGATTCTCACTGCTTGCCTCGCTCACTGATGCTTCTGATATGATATGCAGCCTGATTGATTCGTATTGAGTCCATTGGAAGTTGTGCACTATTATTCTCAGCCACGTTGACAGCACTCAGCATTCACTATTGTTGGGTCGCCTCAATGCTCGAGCTTTGTCCGTGAAATGTTTTTCCTCTTCCTATGCCGCCAAGCACAAATCACGCCTAAAATATGTCAGAGCACATTGGAGGATACGAGCATCAAAAATGAAATGATAAGATACAAACGAAATAACATACGTTTATAATTGAATTATGGATGGGACTTTAAGCCGAGGCCAAAGTAGATTTGAGCGGGAGTGTGTGCTATTGTCCAAACTCATTTTCAACAATCAAGTTTGGGTAAAATTAAATTAACTGATAATGCAAAAGCTTTTAGTCAGCCAATAAAAATGCGAAAGTCTCTGCAAATTCAGCTGGAAAATTCAATCCTAATTGCATTTCACACTATATGAAATCAATCTGAATCCTTAATCCTTAATCGGTTTCCATTTCTCGTCAAATTCCCTTTCAATCAACACCAACAATACGAATTTGAAATGTTTTCATTCTCGCCAGCATTGCGTTCAACATGAAGTGAATCAGGGTTTCAATCGCATTCGTCAAGCATTTTAATAAAAATAATAGAATAGAGTATTTTGAAATATCCTTCTGTGTGAAAACAATGACTTGTCTATGTGATACTTGAAACTTCAATTGTGAAATGGGACATAAGCTATTCACTTCTGCCTACAAAAAACCAATATGCATATGGTTTCTCTGATTTCAATCAAGAAATGTTTCATTACCCAAGGGAAGTATATGTATACAAGTAGTTCAATTTTTGTTATACCCTGAGCCCATTGAAAATGGGAAATCAGGGTATAATGGTTTTGTTATATGTATGTAACAGGCAGAAGGAGACGTATATATATTCTTGATCAGCATAAAAAATAAGTTGTCCGTCTGTCCGTCTGTCCGTCCGTCCGTCCGTCCGTCCGTCCGTCCGTCCGTCTGTCCGTCTGAAAGTAAAAAGTTGCCAGCGTCTTTTGAAAATAACATGTAATCGTTAGCTAAACCTAAATAAATTCACAGCAGGTCAGCTGATCAGCAGCTTGTGACAGAACAATACAATCGCAATTCTTGGAAAATGTATACACACGTACGTACAAACATCTGTGTACACATGCATACATACATAAATGCATGCATGCCACGCAGCGTGGCAAATCGGAAAAGTTGTTTTAGTTTATAAATTATTATCAATTGGCAGCAAGCATTTTATAATAAATATACAAACAAAAAAATTAAAAACTATAATTTTTGAAAAAAAGGTTTTCTGCAGGATTCAAACCTACGCACCTAATTATAGCTTGCGTAGCGCTTACCACCAGCGCCACTGTCCTGACCTAAGCTTCGTTAACTAAACCCAAATAAGGCATTGCTAGAGCGCCATTTGACAAAACTAAAGTAACGATCGAAAAATTCACAATTCAGTCACAATTCTTAGAATATTCTGGCATGCAAACTTTTATATGCATACTTAGAAAATTGTGTGTATACTCGTATAGTGTGTACATATGTAAATCTGTATGTATGTACATATGTATGTATAGGAAAAACGTTTGTTGCTTGCCATGTACGTTTGCTAATTGCCGAAATATTTCGTTAAATAAATGTTTATATAATAAATAAGATGCACCTATGGGAACAAAATATTTCGCAGTTAGTTGGTAGTTTTTTTAGATTTAAGTACGCTTCAAATGGACCTGCCTATCAAGCCGTTCGACCCAAGTTAGATATCGGAAGTAATTGCTAGCCTAAACACGAAAAGAGCGCCTTGACACGACGTCATATGCAATGCTACTTTGAAGGCACTGTCAAATCATGCAGTCTGCTTCATAGCGTTGATGTTGACAATACTTCCCTCCTCAGTGGAAGCTCGGAATAATATCAATGATACACAAGCCAGGAAAACCGGAATGTGAACCTTTCTCCTACAAACCGATAACTCTCCTCCCTTCGATATCTAAGGTGCTGGAAAAACTTATTGCCGGTCGACTGGTTAAGATCATGGAAGCCCGAAGGATTATCCATGATCATCAATTTGGATTTTGTGCTGGCCACAGCACTGTGGAGCAACTTCATCGAGTTGTTGACCAATTCTTAATTGCCTTTGATAACAATGAGTATTGCAACGCACTTTACTTGGACATCCGGAAGGCGTTCGATCGCATATGGCATGCTGGATTACTTCTAATAGTCAAACGTACTCTCCCTGCGTCATACTTTGAGCTGCTCAGGTCGTACCTTGTAGGAAGGCGATTCGCGGAACGCTTTCATACGGCGCTATCCACTGAGCATGATGTGGCAGCTGGTGTCTCTCAGGGCAGTGTCCTTGGCCACTACTATACTGACTATGCAGCCACGACATGCCAGCCAGATTATAGCCTTTGCTGACGACGTGTGCATCACATATAGAACTGTTGACGGCATCCAAGACTATTTGTCAAAATTTGCGGACTGGGCAAGGCGCTGGAACAACAACAACGCAATCAACAACGGAAAATCGTGCAATACCTGCTACACTTTAAAGCGAAAAACGCCACCAGCTGTGTTCTTGGAAGGGAATCCAGTACCACAAGCTAACGATGCCCAGTATCTTGGAGTGGTACTGGATCGCAGACTCACCTTCTCCAAGCACATAACCGCCATCACAATACGACGACCTGCGGCGGTGAAGAAGCATTACTGGCTTCTCAATTCGCACAGCAAGCTGACTCTGAACAACAAAATGACAGCGTATAATACTAGCGCCAATTTGGAAATATGGCTGCCAAATCTGGGGCCCGGCTTGCGACAGCCAGATCAAACGAATACAGGTTGCCCAAAATAAAATCCTCAGATTGATTACCGGCTTCGAAAGGTATGTGAGAAACTCCATATTGTACCGAGATCTCAAAATAGCCACAATCTTTTATGCAATTAATCAGCACACGAGTCAGTACCACGACAGACTGCTGAGACACAGAAACCGGCTATCAAATATGCTTAACACACACCGAACTCCAAGGAGGCTCAACCGCAGGCAACCACGACACCTACTAAATAGATTTCATTATTAGCAATCTAATTAATTTTAAAAGTTATAAATTTTGTAAATAATTGTAGTAGTACTAGTACTATTACAAGTGAAAGTAACAGCAACAGCTAACTTTAAAAGTCAACCGGCGAGCCCAAATGGTTTAATTTATAGATGAGAAAGTTCACAAAGGGAAAATTGTTATCTCGGATGACTTAATAAATAAAATCATTAAAAGAAATAAAGAATTAAGTAGTTCAATTTGAATGCACCATTTGAAATATGTATATAATTCAATATATTTGTAACATACTTTGGGGCTGTGTGCTTAGAAAGTTTCTGGGCTGCAATTTTCTTAACAAATTATAGAAGCTGAGCAATTGCTCAAAATGCACCAAACAGCTTATCAAATATATAATTAAATAATTGGTTAACGGAATGAGGATAATCCGAAATAAAGAGTTTATCCATGAAGACAAATAGAGGGGTGTTTAGTTCAATTAACTAGCATTGAATTAACTTATTTCTCCCAGCGCTCTAGCAATGCTTTTTTTGGTTTTAGTTAACACGGCGTAGATCAGGGCAGTGGCGCTGGTGGTAAGCGCTATGCAAGCTATACTTAGGTGCGTAGGCTCGAACCCCTCAGAAAACTTTTTTTCAAAAATGATAATTTTTTAATTTAATTTTTTTTATATTTGTATATTTATTATAAAATGCTTGCTGCCAATTGATTGCCAATTAATTTATAAGCATACGCATATGAATTGTGCATTTAAGCAAAAACTAAAACTGCTTTATGCTTTCCGATTTGCCACGCTGTGTAACAAGCAGATTTTCTATGCATGCATATATGTATGTATGTATGTATGTTTACATAGATGTTTGTATGTGTATACACCTCCAAGTGTGTATACATTTTCCAATAATTGCGATTGTATTGTTTTATTTTGTCACAAGCTGCTGATCAGCTGATCAGCTGACCTGCTTTGAATTTATTTAGGTTTGGCTAACGATTACATGTTATTTTCAAAAGACCTGGGCTCGAATCCCGCTGGAAACTTTTTATTTATTAATCGAAAACTTATAAATTTAATTTTTTAAATTCATTAATATTATTATATTTATGTTAAAATGCTTTTTGCCATCTTAGCAATTGCTACTCAGCTATTAAATGCATGAATTATGCAGTTGGCCACAACAAACTTCTTTGCCGAATTGCCACGCCCCCAGTGGGCGTAGACGCATAATTTGCCTGCAAAATTTGGTTGCTTACATTCCAAAAATGCGAAAATTACAGGGTATTTTTCGATTTGCCACGCCCCCAAAGAGGCTGAAAAATTATTTTTGGGTAATCGATAGAGGAGGACATTAGTAACTGAACCATCTCAATTTCAAGCTTCTAGCTCTAAAACTGTAGGAGATATAAACTTTTGCAGTTTACCATGCCCCCTGTGGGCGTAGATATATCTACCATAGCTTATTGGTCTTGGGTTGTCAACCCGAGTATACATGCAAAATTTCAAGTCTCTAGTGTCAATAGTGTTCAAAATATAGCACAATTTGAAAAATCACTATATATTCAGGTCCGATTTGCCACGCCCCCAATGGGCGTAGACATATAACTTTTTGATCGATCTTCTTAGAATCATAACATTAACTCACACGCAAAATTTCAGCGTTCTAGCTTTAACGGTGTAGAAGATACGTTTTTCCCGATTTGCCACGCCCCCAATGGGCGTAGATATATCCGCCATAGCTTTTTGAACTTGGGTTGTCACCCCGAGTATACATTCCAAATTGCAACTCTCTAGCTCATCATCTAGTATGATAACTTGACTATGGGCGGAAGAGTTTTCCGATTTGCCACGCCCCTAGTGGGCGGATTGGGAAAATTTTAACACTTTATAATTCGGGAGCATATATGAGTATATGTTTAAATTTTCAAATCTCTAGCTCTAATAGCGCCGAAAAATATTGCGTTCATACGGACAGACGGACGGACAGCAAGACGGACATTGCACAAACCCAATATACTGTTTCCCCTTCGGGAACAAAGTATAAAAAGAGGGCTGCTCTCAGAAGGACGTAAGTGGTTAACTTGTAGCTGTCCAAAATAAAACTAAACGGAAAAAGAAATTGACAACGTTTTCGCATATCTACAAAGCTCACCGTCTTTGCTTTTCAGCTTGCTTTGGCAGTTCACATGGTGTAGTCGGAAAATAAAATGCGCGCCGGAGAATAAATTAATCACAAATCCAAATATTTAGCTGAATTATTGTCTAGCACAAACACGGTGGGTGGGCCCAGAGAGGCGGGCGAGTAGTCAATAAACAAACAACCACATGAAGAGCTTTCCACATTGGAACTCAACCAGCGACAACAGCAGCATGAGCAACTGCTAATATCGCTAATATCGCTAATATTGCTGCCTCGCCTCTGCTAGTGTATGCTCGTGTGTGTTGCCTGGCCAACCTGCCCAACCTTTGGCCACGTCAGCCACGCTAGGCAAGACAGGCAGTGCGGTGCTATGTTAGCCAACTGTCGGCTTAACGTAACATTCAAATCATGGCGATTAATCGCATTGCCTACCCAGCCCGTAAGAAATGGATTTATGGATTTATAATAAAAACGCAACAAACACACTCATATATACATATATATATATGAACAAGCGAGCAACCTGCGGCTATCCACGGCATTTTGTTTGCCAATTTATTAGGCTATGTTTATGACAGTTACGCGCACACACATACACACTCACACAAACTTACGCACACTTCAATTCACACACATAGCTTCGAGCCTGATCAGCAGCAGCTTTTATTGTATATACGAGATTATGTAGAATTTTATATAGAGTTTCCCCTGCATTAAATGCGTACGCTGTCAGCTAGATGAACACACATGCACACCCACACACACACAGAAACACACACATCATACACATACATACACAGCCGCCCAACGGGCCGTTAAGCTTTAAAGAAAAATAGCAAACTAGCTGCAGACTTTTGTGCGTTTGCAGCTGCTTAGCTTTTATGTTAATTTCTTTGCGCGAGTTAATTGCAGGGCTCTCTGGCACTGGCCCTTCCTTGTTGGCGGAAATTGAATTGCCTGTTGGTGGATGCCGTTGGTGGCTACTTGTGTTTCTGGTAACTGCTTACACCTTATGCTCGCGGCAGACCCAATACAAAGCATATTGCGTACTGTTTGCCGCACCCCACCGACCCGATCTGACCTACTCGTAGGTTTAATCAAAACGAGCGCATTGTGAACAGCAACACCAAACGGCGTTCCTTCGCGCACACAAACCACACTCGCTCTGCCTTTTTCCCACTCTCCCGCTCTCCCGCTCACCCGCTCTTGCACTCATTACTTACATGGGCGATTACGTAGCGGCGCAATCTCTCGTGCTTTCGTAGTCTCTACCAAACTCTCTCGCTCTCTCTTCCTCTCTCTCTCTCTCTCTCTCTCTCTCTCTCTCTCGCTCGTTAACTCTGTCGTTTTCTTTGTAAGTGTGTTTCAACTCTCACCACTATTTTGCTTAGTTGCGAATGCTCAGCGTCCGTTGTAGCGTTGACATTGTTGTTGTTGTTGCTGCTATTGCTGCGGGATGCTGCTGGCTGCTGCTGCTGTTGTTGATTTTGGCCATTTGCCGCTCCCAAAAGTCTGCTTTGTAATTTTTCGTATTGTGCGCGCACATCTTTGCTGCCTTCAGTCTCGGCGTGAGCGTCGCTGTTCGGCTGTATTCATTCCGCCTATTTTTTTTTTGCTTCGCAAATTTTATTATACACAATGCTGGCCACTGCGCCAACGTTGACGTCGACGACGCCGTCAACGCTCTGACGCGCTTAGCGTGTGTGCGCTGGCCCCCAACTTTTTACATTCGGCTTACGCTTAACATTGTAATCAAATTTATGCTTTGGTGTTATAGATACAAATACACTGCGATATTCTGTTACAACGCGTTTGAAAAATGCACTCCCTTACGCGACAGTTCCGCCTTGTCGTTCAGGCTTTATTAATAAATTATATATTGAGCGTGCTTTTTACTAATGTAAATCTAATCCGCTGTCAACCCAAACAAAATCGTTGTTTTTTTTCACGTTGCGAGCTGCACGCGTTCGTCGCCAGCTAGAGAGCTGAGCTGCTGATGAAGCCAAGCGCACGTTGCTAAATCTCGTCCGGGACTGAATCTAAAAGCTTCAAGCACATACCTTAACGGTACCTTTGCCGCGAGAGCTACACACAACCCAAATGCGCGCGCTCTCTCAGCATTCTCTCAGTTTGCCTCTCGCGCTCTCACTATCTATCTCTCTCTCTTTCTCTGTCTGTCAGGAAGCTGTGCGAACTTGCAACTGAGGATACGGGTGTGCCTGTATGTGCTTATATATATATATATATATGTGTATGTGTGACTGTGTGGTAAAGCTGTTATCTTTCGTTTTGTGCTGGAATTTGTGTTTGTTGGGCAACACGACGAGCATCCTCAGCAACACCCTCAATAATGCCCCAGCTCTGCTAATGTGTGTGTGAGTGAGAAAAAGCGGAAAACTGTTACAATGTGCGCACATCTCTCTGTGTGTGCGTTTCGTATGCGTTTATACACTGTAAGCTGTGGAGAGCAGGCATTTTTAATACATTCTATGTACGACATTACTGCATTATAAAACTTAAAGAATTTCTCTTCTAACGCTTTAGTTTTCGGTATATTAATTATGGTATTAGTTACAGTGTCCGCCGGACGGACGAGCAAGAAAACATTGCACACAACCTCTACAAAAACAAGTAAAAAGTACATGCATCTTAATTAATCATTTAACATAACTATCAACAGCAACAGTATTTCGCGCAGTGTAGTATTAAGTTGCAGCAGCAACAACCGAATAAAAACACAAAACAAAAACTAAATGGATAAATATGAATGAAATACCTGCAAGCAGCCAAGTGCAGAGCAGAGTACAAATGCTCAACTGGCGGACTGCTAGCTGCCTAGCTGGCTAGGTTGCTATGTGGCAAGGAGGAGAAGGATGAGACTGTGCCCTAAGGGAACGTTGGCTCAAGCATGCTTCTGTGTAACTGTAGCACACTTGCTGTTTTTGCTCTTCATCAGGCTAAACAGCGGCAACAGTGAATGCCTGTGAATGGGAATCAGGATGATGGAATGATGGGGGCGATAGCGATGATGACGATGATGACGATGACGATGATGATGATGACGATGGTGATGGTAACGGTGATGGTGTTAATGACGGTAGACTTATGTTTCGGATGTTAGGGCTATGAAGTGGACGCCTTAAAAAGCGCATTTTAGCATTTCAATTAAATAATGCCAAGAGTGTACTTGAAGTTTTGATTTAATTCGTTCTTTTCGCTGCCTTCGCTTTCATTAATAGCAAATCGTGTTGCTCTGAAGCCGGACAACTATGGCCAACCAACTGCCCAAGAGCTAATGCTAACCGACTAACCGAGCTAACACGTCTGCAGGCCATCTAAGCCCCATTGGCTCTATTCCAGCTTGTATATCATATTTATAATAAATATTCTTTTATCGAAATGGCCCAACCATCTCACATAAGAACACTTCATATGTTTTCAAAACTGTCGAACAAATTACCAATTCAATTCAATGGAATCAAATGACCTATAGCAAAAACAGACCACGAAGTTGAATATGTCTGGCAACTATAGGGTTTTGGCTGATAATAAATTTATATAAAAAAAAATAATAATTAAAAAATAAGGTACATATAAGGTGTTATATTAAACATAATTAACAAAATTAAAAGTGAACAACAAAGAACCAAATATAGCATTACTTTATATTATATTTTATTGCATTCGGATTTTCCTTAAACAAATAACAAATTTGAGTTTTTATGAAAAATTGATCATATTATATATATGATTTTGTATCCATTTGGTATTATTTTGGTTAAAGAGGCTTCAACGTTTTCATGTATTGTACAACTAATTTTTAGTGTCATTAGAGCCGATTTTAGCCCACTCTTCTTTCAGTCGATATCAGCGTTTTGTGACTCGGCGTTTCAACGCACTCCACAAATTTTGAATAGGGTTGACGTCTGGCGATTGGAACGTCGGTTATAAAACTTGTATGCTACAAACTATAAATCAAATATTTGACTTATTCTTGTGGGCTTTATTTCTAGGGTACATAGTATAGCTTAAATGTGTTTCCAATATCCATTTTTCCGAAAGTATTTTGGAAATACAGAATATTTCTTTTAATGTCAAGCTCCATACGCGTATAGATTCCAAATTTGTAGTGCTAATCACCAATAGTATTAGCTCATAATATAACAGCATATATGTAGTCAAGTGCCAAGTGGATACCAATATTCTCTATTCAGTTCGTGAACAAATATTAAAACACAAACGAACATTAATATAATCCTCGTATGTTGTATGAGTTTTACTATTATACAAATATAGATGATACAAGTTGATAATATATTTTCAAATTTAAGTGTTAAGAATATATACTTTATTATTATATTATCCAGAACAATCAATTTTATCATACTCTATCGCCTAGGCAAGGTCTGCTTTCCCTCTCTCTCATTCTCTGTATTATCTATTTTTTATTTATTTTATTCTTTTCTTCTTCTTTTGCCTTACTAATTTTTTAACTTATGTTCTGTTAGGGTAGTGTATGTGTAATATAAGACTCGACATGTACATAGATGTGGCATTCAGCCGGGGTAAAGGGTGATGTCAAATTTAAGATTAGTGTTAGAAAGATGATAAAGGTAACGGGTAAAACTCAACCTTTTGCGTTTTCGTATGCAGCGGAGTCTTTTGTTAGGTTAAGCGAACAGTTTGTTGTGATTCCTTGTTTACGACGTCTTCGATCACGAACCACGGAAGATGGATATATGTAGTACCAATCTTACTTAAGTGAATTATATTATTTTGAGAGTGAGAATCGGAAGGTCAGTAGCCAGACCAGCGCTATTATGCTTCACAATAACTTTTGATAGTTCTCATATACCATCATATCATATACCTATGTATACATAACTGTACTCATAATGTGTGAATAATAAGTTTTCAAATATATTTACAATAGCGATAAGGTCAACAAAAGATTTGTGTGAGGGTGGATTTTGTTATTTCGTGTTTGGATATTTACTTGGGCGCTAGAGATAGGACATGTACATTATATATATATATATATTGATATATATATACATACATATTGTGTATATGTATATATAAAAGTATATATAATTGAATAAGTAGGCTAAAATACAATGCAAAAGAGTTAAATTATGTCTTATCATTAAATTTAACGAACGACGCGCTGCTTGGCATTTCCCATATATATATATATATATATGTATATAGAGTGGAGACTGAGCCTATTAGACTTTGGAGATGATTGACAAATGTTTCATAGTTGCTGCTGCTGTTAATGCCGCGGCTGGTGGAGGTCAGCCTTCGGAATACGAGCTTAGGCTACTGCGCGTGGATCCCGTGAAGTGATCGCGCTGCAAGGTATCGGTGGGCATAGTAACGATCAAGGCGCCGCCGTACAAGGTTTCCATCTCATCCAGCTGCTGGGCGAATGTCTCCTCCAAACGCTGAACACAATAAAAAAAATAAATAGCCATCATTCATTAAGTATAGCTTTACAACGTTGGATTGTACGCAACAACAGTTTAGGAAACACACAACGTCCAACTAAATACTTTTAGAATACAAAATTAAATTTGATATTTGATATTTGGCATGCATATTAATAGCTAATTCAGTTCTATAAATACTTTATAAGTAGAGGCAGCTAAAGTTAGATAGTATAGAATTAAGAGCACTCTGGCCCATAGACTAACCTCTTGTTGCAGCCGCTGTTGAAGATGCTTTACGAATAGAAGAGCCGGCAAGAAAATGTGTTTTTAACATAATTTAGACATTTTTTTTTTTTAATTTTTGTTTTCTTTTTTTTTTTATATATGAAAAGCAACGCGTTTTTGTGATGTTTGTCGTTGACGTGTGTGTGTATGTGTGAAAAATGAAGCATCAATGTGAATATCAATGCATGCATATGCATATGAAAATGCAAATGAAGAAGGTATGCAATAAGTATTAATAAGTATTATCTTACAGCTTTCTTAATTTCATTTATAACTTTTTCTTTTTGTGTAAGTACTGTCTGCATTATAATACTGCTAAATGGAATGCAACGGTGGCAGGTAAACCCCGCAAACAATGTAGTATTTCTTATTTGGCATCATTGGCAAATCAATTGTTTTATTAACAAAATACAAAATATATTTATATGTATATATATAACTTTGGCAATTTGTAATGGCAATTGGCAAAAAGTAGTTTGCTAAGATCTGGATAGTTCGAAGAGTGTGTGTGTATGCGTATGTGTGTGAATGTATGTTTATATGTCTGTGTGTCGATTAACCACCAAAAGGAAGCAATGTTAATGGAAGGGAAATATATCGCAATTAGGGGTTAGTAAGAGGTGGTGTTTAAATGAGGTGAATTTATAGATATTGTAGACGTTGTTGTTATATAATCTGCAATTTGTTTGAAGGATCTTTAAGCGGCCGATGTGTCATCATCCAAGCTGAGCTGGCGCTGAGTTATGCGTGGCAGCCGGTACTTAGCCGCATACAAATCATGGTAGAAGTCATCTGTGACGATGCCGTTATGTGTGGGCTTTAGCGTAGAGCGCAGCTGGGGCTGCACCTCATTCAGCAGGGCAGCTGCCTTCAGTCCCGAATCGAATATTAGTTCGGCATCGCTGCAGTAGCGAGTCGAAGTGCTCAGCTCGTGCATATTGTACATTGACTGGGCGCTGCTCAGCGAGGAGCGTCCGCTGCTGCGACTAGCCAGTGATGGACGCTTGATCGCAAACGAGGTGGAATGCAGAAGGTGCTGTGTGCGAGCAGTCAGTTTGGGCCCTTCATGTATGCGCAATTCAACGGGAGCTTCTTGAACATCGGGTAGGCCGAATCGATTCACTACCAGCCCCAACTCGTCTGGCGTCTTTGGTAGAGGAGCCTGCTTGAACGTACTCATCGTTGGCACGGCATTTGCTGCATCTGCGCTGTTTAGCTGAGGCATCGGGGTCACCACCTTGACCAACTCATTCGGTGTTGCACTTGCAGGCATTTTAGTAATCAAACGCAGTTGTTGCTCTCCCGGCAAAGTGACAACGCTCGCACGCTTCGTTTGCTCCTCACCATCTTCCCCTTCGGGCAGCAATATATCGCTACGCATTTGGGCCCGTTGGTGCTTGTGCATGATCGGAGTACTTGGTACGCTATGACTCAAATCGGGTGCCGAACCCCGAAAATTACCACGGCTACTGCTGGACCCAAGCATTAGGAGCGATGAGCGCGATCGGGGTAGCTGCTGCTGATCGATAAACGTGTTTCGTGGCAACAAACGTGCCGATCGATCATTAAATATGCCACGCAACCGTAAAGGCAGCTCCACCTCAAGGTTCTCAAACTCGCATCGATTAGTTACGAGGCCGAAACGCTTCTCATGATCGTCGATAGCAGCGCTTACCAGGACGTTGAGACGCTGATCATTGTCGCAGTTGGAGTTAAAGTTGAAGTTATATTGGTTAGCACATGCAAGGCCCGAGACCAGCCAATTGGTCAATTGATAGTTTGGTTGGGTTAGTAGTTGAAAAGCACAGCGGCAAGCATTGTTTTTAAGAATATTTCAAATATATCGTTATCATATATATTTTTTAGTGTTGTAGGTAGTATTGAGTAGGCAGAGTAGTAGGCCACCAAAGTGTATGCATATGCGTGGAGGTATAAAGAGAGAGAAGAAGTAGTTCGAAATATATATATATATATAATTTGAATTTTCGATTGCATAATTTTGCTGTTTTTGTTATTGTTGGTTGGTAGTGGGTTCGTCAAAAGCAAAACGCATTACAGCTGTGATTGAGCAATAATTGATTTTGAATTAAGGTTGTTGAAAATATATCAAAATATCGATATATCGATATATAAATATATTTTTTTTATAAATATATTTATATCGGAATAGTTTTTTCCCCAAATATCGAATATTTTTGTGATATTTTTGATATATTTGCGTTGGCAATTGTCTCATAATGGTGAAAACGCATTACTCTGATTTGTAAAAATCGAACAGCCAAATGTAATTATTGCCTTCAAGTAATAAAAACAAGTGGTAACACATCAAATATGGCATCGCATATAAAAAACAAGCATGATGATGCATTTAGATGACCACGGTGATAACTTCGAAAACGACCACAACAGGTCAATATTGAAAGTACATATTGCGGAAGAGGGAACTTGAGATGTATCGCAGCTTACCACAAACTTCTTGGAAAATCAATCCGATATTTTTTTTTTTTTTAATTCTCAAATGGCTCTACGCCAGTACTATCGAAGATCGCATTACGATCAGCCCTGGTAGCTAAGTGCCTTTGGAGAGACTTGCTTCGCCAATAAAATGCGTTGTTTGCGACTCATGACGGATTCTCACATATCAAAACGCTTTTTTTTTTGTTTTATCTTTGAGAAGCTAATACTGGTCATTATTATAAAAAATAGTTATTCTTATTATTCTTTTTTTTGGTCGGATTGTAAAGTTATTGTGGAAAAAAGTTTGAAAAATATCAAAAATATCGATATATCGATATTTTTAAAGTTGAATATCAAAGATCATTTTGATATTTTTTCAAAACTTAAAATATCATCGATACGATATTTTAAAAATATTCGACAACCCTATTTTGAATATAATAATATTTTTATACATATCTATCAAGATATTATATATCTCACAATCTAATGATCAATTTGTCAGTCTGATTAACAACATATAAACATAAACCAGACTGCTCGACTACGAGATACCCTGCAAAAAACTAATACTCTTCTTTTTATACCCTGAGCCCATTGAAAATGGGAAATCAGGGTATAATGGTTTTGTTAAATGTATGTAACAGGCAGAAGGAGGCGTGACAGACCCCATAAAGTATATATATTCTTGATCAGGGTGACGAGAGAAGTTGATATAGCCATGTCCATCCGTATGTATGAACGCGTCGATTTCCGATGATACAAGTTCATTCTTTTTGTGTTAGGCTCGTATATTGTACGCGCAGTACGAGTTTGTTTCAGAAATTCGATAACTCGTATATTTCCAAAGTTATCGATAACAAAAACTTTATCGGGAATCAGATATAAAATTATTTTTAAATTCATCTTTAAAGTTAGAGTTTCCAAGTCTTCTGCACATATATAGATACTAATTTATTACAATTTCGGTTTTTGTCAGATCTTGGATTCCAGTACCCGATTCCCCCACACCCCCAAATGTGTAAAAAATGCATTTAAAATACTAGACACATGAAGTTTGGTTTAGCATACAGATATGAATATCATAATCATAATATGAAGATATCAATACGGTTGTCTGTCTAGAAACAGAATTATTAATAAATAAAGTTTTTGCAACCAAAGCCATGTGACGCAGCAACAAAGGCAGCGAGACAGGAAGACGCTTGCAATGTTTACACACATACTGGAGTACATGCGTAGATCAGCGGGTGTGTATGCTCGTATTTTTGCATGTATAGTTTCTTACGCGTGGAGAATCGAATCGAAGCATTCTTGGAATATTATTAGTTCGTTCAGGGGATTTCGTAGTCGAGCAGTCTCGACTACAGCTTTCTTACTTGTTTATACACGTATTAGCACGCGCTCTGCTAACCGCGCAGTTGCTGCCGTGGTTTAGGGGTGGGTTGGGCTATACTTTGGACGCTTATAACTCCATTTCTAGATTGAAAGTCTCTAGTATTTGAAATTTTTTTTTTTACTTCATTCAAAATCTAAAAATAACCAAATCTGTGTATTCACAATATCTGTCTAAATATATTAATTTAAAGTGTCTAGCTAAAACGGTGTAGAAGTTATGCCCAAAAAACCTACCAAATGTAAGCAACTTTTCGATTTTTTATTGATAATTTGGAAATGGGATGAGTTATCGAAAAAGCAATAAATAAACTCGTACTGCGTAGCTAACATACGAGTATTCATGTAAAATTTCAGTTCTCTAGCTTTTGTAGTTTCCGAAATCTCGACGTTCATACAGACGGACGGACGGACAGACAGACGGACAGGGCTAGATCAACTAATTTGTTTATGCTAATAAAGAATATATATACTTTATGGGGTCTGCCACGCCTCCTTCTGCATGTTACATACATTTTCACAAAACCATTACACCCTGAATTCCCATTTTCAATTTCAGGGTATAAAAAAAAGTAAGAAAGCTCTAGTCGAGACTGCTCGACTACGAAATCTCCTGAACCCTTGTTCGAACGAATAATATTCATAAATCACGCTCCCACAACCACGCTGATCTACACTTGTACGCCTGTATGTGTGTAAGCATTGCAGCCGACTTGCTGTCTCGCTGCCACGCTTGCTCTGCCGCGCGGGTTTTGCTGCCATAGCTTCTTTGATTAATAATTCTGTTTCTAGATGGACAATCGTAATCAAATCTTCAGTTAATGATCATGACATTAATATCTATATGCCAAACCAAACTGTATGTCTCTAGTATTTCAAATATATTTTTTACCCATTTGGGGGTTTGGGGATATATATATATATATATATATATATATATATGCAGAAGACTTGGAGAATAACCTCTAACTCTAAAGATGAACGGGATATAATTTTATAACTGATTCTCGATCAATTTATATCGATAACTTTGTAAATATAAAAGTTATCGAATTTCTGAAACAAACTCGTACTACACGTGCAACATACGAACCTAACACAAAAAAAGAATGAACTCTCTAGATCTTATATCTTCGGAAATCGACGCGTGTAAACAAACGGACATGGCTATATCAACTTTTCTCGTCACCCTGATCAAGAATATATATACTTTATGGGGCCTGCGACGTTTCCTTAACCATATACATTTTCACAACACCATTATATCCTGAGTTCCCATTTTCAATGGGTTCAGGGTATAAAAACGTTAAATCCGCTTGCTGGCAGATCGCTACAAGCACAGGTAAGGTTTATATCATCTGTTAAAGATAAGCTTTAAGCAAGAGTCAAAAAATAATTAGGTTGTCATAATTGTTAGCTATACCAAAACTGATGTTTGTTTCGCTCTAGAAAGAAAGAAGAAATTATAATTTAAACAAATATACGCTTAACCTATTAATTATTTTCCAAGTAGTTCTACAATTCAAAATGTTTATTACTCATAATTTATTTTTCAATTTTAAACGCTTTCTGATATCGTTTATGACTCACAAGTTTTATCGTGTTATTGCATTAAATGCTTTTACACACAATTGCACAAGAAAATATTGTCATAGTTAATCTAATGAGTAATTTTTTTAATATTGTATGGCATAAAATATATAATTATTCCTCAATTATTGCTGAACATGTGTAACAACGTTAACACGTTTGAACGAACGGGCAGGTGAGATACGAGGGCCAGGTCAAAGGTCATAGTATAGCACAAAACACCACAGAACACCGCCACAACCAAATAATAATTAATATTTACAACATTTTTAAAATTAACTTTACATCAATCCAAGTGGAACTTGACACAACTGTACATAACACAAACACCAACAAAATGAGGTAGATTTTTTGTTTTCCTTTGGCTTGCAGGGTACTGGGACGGTCAGGTATGGGGAAAGGGTCGTAACAGATACAGATCAAGAGAGGACAGGCGAAAGGGTGAAAGTAAAAACGAAAACTAGTTATACATACCTGTTTGCGGGGCACTAGCTGCTCACGCCAATCTCGCAACTCGGCCTTTAGCCGCTCATCAATCTCCGAGAGCTTTGCATGCTCGTGTTCAACAAGGGCTTTGCGCTTCTCATTTTGCAGCTGTTCCAGTTCTCTACAATGAAGTTTGAGTTGAAATATTTCGAAGAGGTACTTTCGTTTCTAGCTGTCTCACCTAATGGCGCTTTCACGCGTGGCACGCAACTCCTCCAATTGCTTTTGATGTTTGACCTCAAATCGACGTTCCTCCTGCATGTAGCGTTTTTTCTCCTGCTCCTGGAACTATTTTACGGAAAAGTATCACTTAACAGTTGTTTCCTAGCCCCTGATCGACAATTAACTTACCTTCTTTAAACGATCGCGCTCTATCTCGGGATCGAGATTTGTGGAGATGCGCAAGGATTCGCGGAACATGAGATCACGTGCCTTGCGTTCGGCTCGTATGCGCTTGGGTAGTGCGCGTTTCTCGAGTGTTTGCTTCTTCAGTAAATCCTCCTCCTTGCGCTGCAGCATGCGCTTTACTTGATCTAGCTCTTTTTCATGGCGTACGATCATTTGATGGCGCTGCATGAAGCATAGTTCTTTGACATGCCGCTTGGACAGTTGATGACGTTCATGCAACTGCTTCTCTTCGAGTTCCCAGAGCAGAGCCTCGCGCGTGCGCATGGCATTCTGTTTCTGTTGCAGAAAATTGCGATTAATGGTTGCTAAATGATCTCGATGCTTCTCACTGAGACGACGCAACAGCAGCTCGTGACGCTCTTTGAGCGAGTCAAGGAACGTGCGCTCCTTCTCCTCGTGATCCAACTCCATTGCTGTGCGGCGCTGCTTGAACTCGTCCTTCCGTTTGTCTTTTGGAAAAAGATCCACCTCCTGCTTAAGGAGCCGTATCTCCTGCTTAAGATTCTCTCGGAATATCTTAAGTTCTTGTTCTTGCTCGGAACGTATACGTTTCGAGGAGCTGCGCAACTCATTCTCTTGCGTCTGTTCGGTTTTTTCGATTAGCTGCTTGTGTTGACGCGCAAGAGTTTCCATATCTGTGTCATAAGTCTTCTCAAGTGCCAATCGCTCCTGTTCGAAGCGACGATCTTGTTGCTCCTTCGCCAGCTGCTCCTTGACGTGCAATTCCGTTTGCTGCTTCTTTTCTTGCTTTTGCAGCATTTTGAGTTCGCGCAGTTCCTGTTTGCGGAAATCGTGATCGTCATAGATACGTCCGTTATCCTCATCGCCATAGATGACGCGACTAGTGGTTGTGGTCATTTGCACGCCATCAATTTCAAATTTACGCGTGCGCTTGCGTGTCTTTTTGCGCAAATTTCGCAGCTCAATTTCCTCCTTTGTGAGTCCACTAACGCCTGCAGACTTGGCCGCCGGCATCCGCGGCTTTTGACGTATAATCACAACATCCGTCTCCTCCTCTTCATCAATAGACAGCGCCAACCTCTGATGGTGTAGGTTGTTGCGGTTGTTGCTATTGCTCAACGGAGGCGGCGGTGGCAACATGGTATGCAACTGCTTGTTATCCACCTCGTTGCGGCTGTCTTGACTAGCGTTGGTGCCAATACTATCATCATCGCCGCCTCCGCTCGTTATCAGCACTTCAACGCCGCCTTTTTCACGCACGGAGCCATTCTCGCTTGACCCGGAGCCGAGGCTATTATCAGGGGAAAGGCGTTTCTCTTGCTCATGCCCAGGCTTAAAACGGTTTACAATTATGCTTACATCCTCGGGTATACTGCCATTGGCCTGTTGGCGCTTGCCGATATCACCACCATCATTAAGCTCTTGATGACTGCTATCCTTGACCTTGATTACCTCATCACCAACGGTGACAACGGACACATGACTGGTGTCCATGAGCAAGAGCTGATCGCTGTGATCATGACTGCCCGAAGCGGTGTTGTATGCCGAATCGTCGTCCGCGTACGATGGACTCACAATCAATACCTCACTCTCATCCAGCTTTCGTGCGCGAACAGCACCTGCAGCTGCTGTTGCTATGCCGCTGTCTTGACATTCATTTACAGACAGTATCATAGATGACTGTTTCACCTGATCCCCAAGACTATCGTCCAGTGAAGGGAAATCTTCATCAGTAGATGATTCATGCATATGCCTGCTCTTGTTCAAATCATTCGACACGATGATCACCTCATTTTGCGCCATTAGGGATGATGGTTGGGAATTGTCAATGATCACTGGCGGATGAGTGCTTGTCACGACTGTTATTTGACTAACCGAGTCAAGGCTGTTCGGTAATACCAACTGCTGAGCCAGCGGCGGCGGTGGCGGCGGTACTGATTGCTGTTGACGCAAAGCAGTCGATGCATCGCTGCTGTTAATGGTTATTAGTGAGGTACTGGAACTAAGCATTGCGCCCGTTAGGCTACCCGAAGTGCTGCCCGAAGAAGCTACCGATTGCACGGATATAATAGAAGAGGCGGTCGGTGAGGGCGGCTGCGACTTGGACTCCCCGGCATCTTGCCCAATGGTTAATTCAATGTCACCTGTGGACTCTGACACCAGTTTAGGCGATGCTGTTGCCACCACTTCCGATATAGACGTACTTAATGGCTTGGTAATTGTAACAGCAGCGGCGACCGCTGATGGCGGTGGTGGCGCTTTGCCTTTTTCCTTTTTGATGAAGTGCTATTTTAACGGTTTCAATATAAATAAATCTGATAATTAGAAAATTTTCAATGCACTATTCACCTTTTTCTCAACATCCGATTTTTCATTTGTTTCCGCAATATCCTCACATGATTTCCTTTGCACGGCAGCAGCTGGAGGCTGGGGCTGTGACTGTGATAGTTGTTGCTGATATTGTTTATCTGAAGCTGGTGGTATTGGCGGCACTGGTGCAGGCACTTTGGTATGAGATGCGGCTGTTTCGGATACTCCTGGCGCATGCTCCTCCTTGATCAGATTTGGTTTATCTGGTGTTGTTGCTTTAGTTGTAGTCGTTGTTGTCGTTGTTGTTATTATTGTTGTTGCTGCTGCGACTGCTGCAGAAGCACATGTTGTTGGTAGACTGCTACTTGGTTGGGATTGCTCTTTGGAATCCCGCGAAATGGATGTAGGTGTACCTGGAACTTCATACAGAAAGAGTTCAATAAGTGCGATATAAAAAGTTTAATGGCCACTTACGTTTATCAATGTCTTGGCTCTGCAATGAAACAGAGTCATCGTCCAGGTCGAGCTGGAGCGCCGAGTTGCGGGGTTCCTACACAAAATGCAGACAATATAACGTTAGCAAAAAACCGAAAACTATTTTGTAACAGTGGTTCGCTTTAGGACGAAAGCGCCACTAAATACTTTTATTACAATTTAAATCCATTGAAAACAAATACATTTTTCTGGATATATTAGTATAGATATATTAGTTAGTAGTACGCGCTGTGTATAATACACATACGACTGTTGTACAAGCGCGTACTACTAACTAATATATATATGCATATGTATATATATGTGTTCGTGACTTCCGAGAAGCAACATAATTAAAAACCGTCACTTAAATGTGAGTATATAAAGCAAGATAAACGTTTGACAATGCTGATAAAATAACTTTAATATAAATGGAGCGTGCGTTGTGCGGAGGAACGGCTGTCAGGGTCTTGCTGTAGAACGACTTACCAACCCTCTGATAGAGTGAACGCCGCTTTTCTTGGCGTTTAAGCTTCTAAACCAATTGTGTATAATCACACACAAAAAAATAAATAAGAAAGAAAACGATAACGAAAAATTGCCGAAATAATGACGAGACAAATAAATAACGCAGTTAGTTTAGATTTTTTTGATTGGACATAGTAGACGGGGCAAGGATGCAGCGTGTAAAAAAGAGATATACAAAATATAGAGAGAGTTAGTGTCAGCTCTAGCTCTGGATGAAATACAGGTGCAATTGTACTGGCAACAACAAAATATACAGTGAGTAGTTAACAGTATACTAACCTCAGCCTCATCATCGACGACCTCCTCGACGACTTCGGCCTTGTACTCGAGTAACAAATCCTTAATCGGTTTTGCATCCAGAGTGCAGTTGATGAAACTATGTTGAAGCAGCACTTCTGTTGAGGGACGCTGCTGGGGATCCTGAAAAAGCGAAATATACACAAAGCAGATAAGTGCTACATGTTCTCATTGGTCCCAATAAAAATTACACACTTTGACTAAAGACTTTTTTAAAAAATCATTGAATTCCTTGCTCCATCTATTAGGGTGATCCAGTTTGGGCGGCTCACTCTTTTGTATTTTAAGCAGCACACGCATTGGCGACATTTCACTATTGGGCGGCTCCATTTGCGCCAGCTCAATAAGTGTGATTCCCAGAGACCAAATGTCCACCTTGTGATCGTATGGATTATCACGAAACGTTTCGCACAGTACGAGTTCTGGGGCCATCCAGTAGGGCGTACCAATGAACGTGTCATGCTTTTGCATTGTGTGTTTATTCTTGGCCGACACACCAAAATCAGCTGTAATTGAAAATAGGAAAATCAATTGAATGTACACTTCATTGAAAGCCAGCTGCATACCTAGCTTGACGCCTCCCTCCATGGTCAGCAGCACGTTACCAGCCTTCAAATCCCGATGTATGACCTTATTCTTGTGTAAAAATGTGAGGCCCTCGGTCATATGCTTGCATACATAGGCGATCTGTGGCTCTGTAAGTGCCTTATCCAGTTCAACCATAATACTGTCCAAAGCCCCGCCGTCACAGTATTCTATGAGCATCTACAAAACAAGAGGATGCTAGTTTTTATAGACAATTACTTTAAAAGTAATTAATAAGTTTATATTTATATATAACATTTGGCTTTGGAAAGTATATTTACAACTTTAATTAACATCGCTACTACTTAGAAAGTATTTTATATGTTCCCCCTTTTTCAAAGCAATCCAACTCCACTACACAAGCTTAAATTTTCCACAAACATTTAAGCTTTTTATTGAATGCAATCTTTGAAACACTTAAAACCACAAATAAAGTGCACTAAGTGTTACACATAATTTTGGTCAGGAATTCAAACTGAGTCGATCTACTCCTGTCCATCTGTCCCAGGACGTATGTCTGTTCATCCGCATTTTAGTTAAGTTTCTTGCAATGCTTGTATGTGACTTAATAGCACCCGCTGATCATGTTTGTATCCAGTGATCAATAATTATTACCATTAAAAATAATCGATTACAAATGTTATCCAACTTCAATCATTTTCTTTCAACCGAAGCAATGAAGCTATCAAATACAAAGTTTAGTCAATTGGCAAAAACACGTGGCAAGCAATGCTAAGTAAGAGTATGAATTTTAAATTAAAGTGTCCGATTTGAATTTACTTTAGATGCGCTAATGCCTGACGAAGTCGGTTTATTTATTTTTGGTTTTTGAATGTTATTAATACGGGAAATATGTGTGAAATACATATTCAATCCCCGTTAGGGGATCAGGGTATCTCCTAGTCGAGCACCCCCCACTAGAGTTTTTCTACTTGTTTTCATTATTCATTTAAGTGTTACAGTCAATCCCCTAACTAACCTTTTACAAATGCCAGCACATTAACATGCGAATTGTTATGACTCACCCATAGTTTGTCATCAATGGAGAATGCCTCGTATAGTTCCACAATATTTGGATGTTTTATTTCGGAGAGTATATCGATTTCGACCATGTGGTCACTTAGATTTTCCTCATCCTCGAGTGTGCACATTTTCGCGGCTGCGAACCGTTTGTGTTCTTTGTGCTGGGCTTTATAGACCTTGCCGAAGGCGCCATCACCCAATTCCCCTACCATTTCCCACAATTCCTTTGGGTCGGTATCCATCTTGATATTGTTGTAGAGGCGTTTTTTTTTCGCCTCGCCACCGCCTCCGAGGTGGAAGACCTTCTTCAAATTCGTTATAAAGGACATTTTGTCGTGCTTCCTAACTTCGTTCCTGTTTATCTACGACTTGCAGAAATGCGAATGTAAATATTGTTTTTATTTCGGCCTCTTTGTTCTACATTCTTCAAGGTGCAGTGGCCACCGCCAAATTAAACGTGATTTCAATTTGGTGAAAGCTGCGTAACAACAAAAACAAATACATGCATCATTCATTGAACTTGAGCTTCATTGATTGATTGAGCTTTGCTAGCTGTAGTTTTTTTTATTTTTATTTTATTTGCTTTTTTTATTTAATTTTTTTTTTTTTTAAATATTTTTTATAACTCTCTTCTCGCTCACCTGCCTTTTCTAGTTTAGTTATTAGCTGCCGTCGTCGACGTCTTAGTGCAAATAGAACTGGGCCAAAGTTTGGGGTCGTGGGTTTGGTTCTGGCTGTAGCTCTTGCTCGGCGACGACTGTTTAACGCTTCTGTCTGTTTATAATTTAATTAGCAGCTCTCAGCTCTAATGTTTGTACACTACATAGAAAGAAACACATAAGAATGGCTGCAAAATGATTACAAACGAGATAACTAAAAGTAGACAAAAAGAGCGTAACACGACTGTCTGTCCGAGTGCATGTATTTGTGCGTGAGTGTGTCTGTATATAAGTGTGCGTGTGCATTTGCATGTGTATGAGTCTTAGTATGTCGCCGAGCTAAATCTGAGACTGAGACTTGGCTTTTTTACTTGGCTCTTGCCAGGCTTTTAATTTTACTTTCGTTAAACAGCTTTTTGGAATAGGCACAAGTTTTACGCATATGTATGTGATAAGCACCCTAACTCAAACAATGCAATGCACAATTTGTAAACAACACGCGCACTCAAAGCCTCAGCCTCGTTTTATAGTTGCTCATTGATGATTATGCTGCGGCAGCTCATCAAACTGGACGGTAAGTAAACGCTTTTGTGTGCGTGTATGTGTGAAACTGTAGACGAACGCAGCAAGCGACGACAGCAAAAACAATTACCTCATCGTCGCATCACAATCATTTTATCATATCAATTGGCTACACTACACAAACGACACTCCCAGCAAAATTAATGTCATTACTGAACTATGCACGTAGATAAAACGGTTTTGCACTCAAATTGCTAATTGCTTTGGATATTTTGTCAATTTCTCTCGCGCAATGACTTCCAGTGTGACCAGTTCTGAAATTCCACAACCACGATATGGCAACACGCATTGCCTCTGGTATTTCGGCATACATATGTTAGAAGAGCGCAACTAATATGTATGTGCAGTGCCAACAAGGGCAAACAGAAACAGCACTTCGCTACTATACACACGTACACAGAGTTAAGACGATAACGGCATATCAATTGTTAGGAATTTTGTTATTTCAACTCTTGTTAATCTCTCGTTGTTTTGCTGGGAAAAGTGAATTCATTAATTTGAAAATGTTTAGGCTTACGGAAATATATCGATACATCGATCTTAACGTAAAGTTTGTTTCGAATTTACAGAATCGACAGACGCGAAAGTAAATTTATTACTTTTTTCTTAATGGTATAAAGAATCATCGATTCACAATGACCACCTGATTATTGTATGCAGAACTCATCGATAACACGTATGTAAGTTATTTTGTGTTCCTAGCCTAATATCGCTAGCGATATTGTACACAATAATCGGACGTATTCGATATTAGACTCATCTCTAGTCACACTTAAAGAAGAAGAATTTGCTTGTCATTTCGGTTTTCAACCGCAGCGAAAATAGTAATTCTTACAAATACATTTCAAGCAAAACACAGGAATAGTGCGCTGTGCGTAGTAAATCCCCAACACTAAAAATCGAGCAACAAATTCAAAATGCCATCGCTGGAGGTTAGCGTAAACAAAGTGATTGTCCACCCGCTGGTCCTGTTATCGGTCGTGGATCATTTCAATCGCATGGGCAAAATCGGTAACCAGAAACGCGTTGTTGGCGTGCTCCTTGGCTGCTGGCGCTCCAAGGGTGTACTAGATGTATCTAACAGCTTTGCAGGTAAGTAGACATATTTGTAGATATTTGTAGATTTTTATTAATTTTCCAAATGCGTTGCAGTTCCATTTGATGAGGATGACAAGGACAAGTCAGTGTGGTTTTTGGATCACGATTATTTAGAGAACATGTATGGTATGTTTAAGAAGGTGAACGCCCGCGAGCGCGTTGTCGGTTGGTATCACACTGGACCGAAACTGCACCAGAATGATATTGCAATTAACGAGCTGATTCGCCGCTATTGTCCCAACTCTGTATTGGTCATCATAGATGCCAAGCCAAAGGATCTGGGTCTTCCGACAGAAGCGTATATATCCGTTGAAGAGGTGCACGACGATGGCTCGCCTACTAGTAAAACTTTTGAGCATGTGCCAAGTGAAATTGGCGCCGAGGAGGCCGAGGAAGTAGGCGTTGAGCATTTGCTGCGCGATATTAAAGACACTACCGTTGGCAGTCTATCTCAGAAAATTACCAACCAGCTAATGGGCCTCAAAGGCCTGAATGCGCAATTGCGTGATATCAAGCAGTACCTGCAGCGCGTCGGCGAAGGCAAAATGCCTATCAACCATCAGATTGTCTACCAGCTGCAGGACATATTTAACCTTCTACCTGACATAACTAACGATCAGTTCACTGGCACCATGTACGTGAAGACTAACGATCAAATGCTAGTTGTCTACTTGGCGTCTATGGTCCGTTCGATTATTGCACTACATAATTTGATCAATAACAAGTTGGCTAATCGCGATGCAGAAGAAGGCAAGAAGTTGATTGAGAGTGACGGCAAGGATAAAAATAAGGATAGCAAGGATAAAGAGAACAAAGACACTAAAGATAAGGATGCCAACAAGAAGGCCGATGAGAAGTCCGACAAGAGCAAGGACGAGGGTGGTAAGAGTAGCAAGAAATAGGAGCGAAAGAAAAAACGCAAATCACGTCGCAAACGCAAAAAGCATCCGCCAGAACCCTAAATGATTAGGAATATCAAACATCAAAAATTGTAGCGGCAGCGACAACAAATATAAGATCAGTCACGTATTTTTGGCAAGCTGAGTGGGACGTGTTAAACATGGCAACAAACGTCGTAATGAAAAAGCACATAGGATTCATTTTCATAAAACATTACATAAATATATCGTACCTAGTTATATATATATATATAGATACATATGTTAATTAACGCAGCCAGATCCTCTTTAACTATTTTGTATAGCTAAGTTCGCTAAACAATAACTCAAGTATCTTGATGTAATTAAAATTTAATAATATTAAAATTAATTGTGAATATTTTATTCTAACAGCCCGTTTTCAGCTTTCCAGAAATCCAGTTACTCTCAAGGTTAATCTTATCCTTAAAGCACCAGTACCGATTTATATTATTATACCCTGAACCCATTGAAAATGGGAATTCAGGGTATAATGGTTTTGTGAAAATGTATGTAACAGACAGAAGGAGACGTCGCAGACGCCACAAAGTATATATATTCTTGATCAGCAAAAAAAAAGTTAATTGAGCCCCGTCCGTCTGTCCGTCAGTCCGTATAATTTGGAAATGGGATGAGTTATCGAAAAAACAAAAACTCGTACTGCGTAACTAAAATACGAGTATTCATGTACAATTTCAGCTCTCTAGCTTTTGTAGTTTCCGAAATCTCGACGTTCATACAGACGGACAGACGCACGGACGGACAGACGGACAGGGCTAGATCAACTTATTTTTTTATGCTGATCAGGGTTTGCGACGTCTCCCTCTGCCTGTTACATACATTTTCACAAAACCATTATACCCTGAATTCCCATTTTCAATGGGTTCTAGACTAGAGCCTTCTTACTTGTTTGTTTGTACATTTACATTTATCAAACCCACTACAGCCTGATTTCTCATTAGAAAATCGCAAATTCCAATTCATAATTATTCACTTCTCTAATATATGTATGTGTGTGAGTGAATGTTTTACATACACACATAGACATATATACATATTTAATTCATGGATTAAGCTCATGAAATCAAACAATATTTTTATTGGTTTTAATGGTTTATTTATTTGTTGTTTTGTCCTAGCACTCTATCGATATTCTGCTTGAATAGAATTTGATTCGACAAAAACCATTGTGGATGGCTGTTCCACAATTGTTTTGGCATCTATTGATGCTATAGAGGCATTTGGATGGGGTTTCTGTGAGATACATAGATACATATCCATTGCATAGTAGCATTTTGATAGCAAAGTATTATTTAGGTGAACAATACTATTATTGATTTGTTAGTAAAAAGCTTTGGTTAACGAGTTACTTGCACATCATACAATTCACTGAATTAGCTTAAACTCTTTGCTTCTTCGACTATATCAACTATAATACCTACATAGTTATATTATAATATACATATGTAAACATATTTAAGATGCAATTACATATATAGCAAATATAGTTAGAAGTATTTTTTTTTTAATATGGGGTAGGTGAGCACAAATTTAGCTAGTTTCCACAGTTGTTATACAATTATTATAATTATTTTATAAACCTTAAATACTTGTCAAAGAAAAGCATATATTAGCAGGCGTCCGAAATGCTTTGCAAATGGCTGTTTACAAAGTATTTCCAGATGACTTATTCTTCTGGTGATTTCATCTCTAAACCAACCACTCGCTGGCTAATGGAAATTTGAGTGGCTTGCAGCTGCTGATCCTCAGCGCACTGTTATTGTCCCCGGCAGCAGTTGTGGGATTGCTTGAATCGCATTTTTTGTTGGCCGAACCGAGATTGAGACTATGGCTAAGACTAGCACTCGCATAGCATATATTAATATCGCTTACATTCCGTGTGAATGATTCCCCCTTCTCTGCGTCCCCTGCACTGCCGTCTGCCTCCGTATAGCTAAGATTTGTGTGATAAGCGTAGTAACTGTGTGGGATCAACACCTTATTGTTGCTCACTTCCATATTTGCTGTGGTTGTTGTTTTTGTTGTTGTTGTTGTTGTTGTTGTTGGTGAATAGGTCCTACAATTTAAACTATAAATGTTAATGCCGGCCCTGGTAGTGTGTATATTCAAATGCACAGCATTATCATGTCACACCGAAGTGCCCTGTTGACCAGGCACAACCGAGCCACAGCTGGCGTCCGGTTTGAAAGAGTGCTGCAGTCGCTCTTGGCACTTGCCCTTAGATGCAAAAAAGAACTTGTAGATCATGTACATGGGTATGCACAGCACAGACGAGCACGTAACGGCCCAGCCAACCTGAATGCTCCAAGGCGGATAGTAGAACTCCTCGCCCAGCATTTCCTTATAGCCAAGTATGGAGAATATAAAGATGGTCTGCGAAATAGCGAGCACTGGAGTCGACATCAATCATTTGAATCACTGTAGTTTGTCCACTTACCAGCAAAAACACTGGGCTTATATATGTCCAACAGATGCGCCAGAAAATACCCGGCTTGGCACCCAGCATCTGCTCCACATCAGCACTGAAGCGATCAACGCCATAGAACCAAAACACGCCAGCTGCTTCAACGAACACCACAAAGAGAATGGCCAGACCGGGTCCATAGACATTCAAAAAGTTCACTAAAACCACTCCACCCTGGAAATCAGATGGAGACGAAAATATATTTGTTTAGATATCAGTAGGATATCTACTTATAAAATACCCACAGGAGATCTAAATGAATACTCCATTGCCTATGAAAGAAAACGCCAACTTGGCATCTCTACGTACCATCGCAGCTCTTTTTACAGGCAAACGAATATAATATACAGTGCCGATTGTTATTTAACAGCTTTAAGACCTCGCAAAATTAAGTGAATAGAATGATGCACTTCCCTACGCTATGGTTGATAAATGGATGCAGGTGGAGTACCAGTTAAGATATATGTACATATAAATTGAATTTCTTGATCCATTGACCGATACTCAAGTCGAGTGGTCAAGTTAAATATATGAAAGATACTAAATTATAATTTCAAATGTAATCAGACAAAGTGGCAATGGGTGGACAGACAGAGTGTTTGACCAACCACCTAATATGCTTGGGTGGGGTATGCACTGGGCAGGCGAAGAGCAAACAAGCGAGCGGACCACTTAACCCACTTCCCGCGCTCACCCCACCTGACCCACCTGACAGCTAATAAAAATGCAGAAACACAAGCAGAAGCAAACCAACCGGGCAGCTAAGTAAGTATGTGAGATTATCTGAAGGAACGATGGAAAGCACTTAATATGGCAATCCATCGTTTGTTGCTCCACATAAACTGGCATATTTAAACAGCCAGCGAGTTCCGCAAGTCCACTCATTCCGTTATCCGGCTGAAAGACAATTGCCACTCACGGTCGGGCTGCGTTTAATGAGCCATGTGAAGCCTCCCACCGTGAGTAGTAGAAGTAGGAGAGTTCGTCGCTCGCACTTAACAGTTAATTAAAAGAATCACTTCGACTGATAGATAAGCGACAGCAGCGCTACATACTTTTACTTACATAGGTCATTGTGGGCAGCGCACAGAGAAAGATGAAGGCGAGCAGCAGCAAGACGAACAATTCTCGCCGTCGTCCAATCACACGGGGATACTCATCGCAGAGTGCTGTTATCATCGCCTCCAGGCCGCCAAACGTACTGTCCAATCCCAGCGTGATGAGCATTAAAAAGAATATAATACTCCAAAAGACCGAGCCACTCATGGTAGCTATTGCCTCCGGATAAACGATAAAAACTAAGCCAGGTCCTTCCAAGCCCACCTTATCAATCGAAGTCTTCTGAACATGGGCCATATAGCTAGGAGGCGAGAAGAGATATTGCCTTAGGTATTTGCTTACATATGCTCGTAAGAGATTCATTCGAGCTCCAGAAAAAAGGATTCGTAATGTATATTTTAATAAAAAACCAGTAAGAAGGCTCTAGTCAAGAGGGCTCGACTACGAGATACCCTGAACCCTGCAAAAAAGTGATACTCTTCTTCTTTACGCACTTATGAGCGCGTGCTCTGCTAACTGCGCAGTTGCTGCCGTGGCTTGGGGGTGAGTTGGACTGAACTTTGGATGCTTATATCAGAGTAGATTAAATGTATCTATTTGCCAAATTGCATGTCTCTAGTACTTGAAATGCGTGTTTTCAAATTGTTGGCGAAGGGGGCGTGGCATCCAAAGTCTGAAAACTACATTACCTGCGTATTCATAATAGCTATCTAACTAAACAAATTTGAAGTCTCAACTAAAAGTTTTAGAAGTTATGCCCAAAAAACCTAAAAAATTTAAACGAATTTTCGTTTTTTTATCGATAATTTGGAAATGGGATTGGTTATCGAAAAAAAAAAAAAAAATAAATAAATAAAATCGTACTGCGTAACTAACATATGAGTGTTCATGTGAAATTTCAGCTCTCTAGCTTTAGTAGTTTCCGAAATCTCGACGTTCATACGGACGGACAGACGGACATGGCTATATCAACTTTTTTCGTCACCCTGATTATGAATATATATACTTTATGGGGTCTGCCACGCCTCCTTCTGCCTGTTACATACTTTTAACAAAACCATTATACCCTGATTTCCCGTTTTCAATGGGCTTAGGGTATAACAAGAGACTTGTAATTTAGCAAATAGACACATTTAGATGATATTAATATGTACCGAAAGTTTCATGAAGATCGTTCATCTAGAAATAGTGTTATAACTTATCCAAAGTATAGCACAAGCGCGCTTATACGTACGTAAGGAAGAAGAGTATCACTTTTGTCTCAACTAGAGCCTTCTTACTTGTTTCAATATAAAACGTGAAACATCGTTTAGTAGATCCTTGCTTCTAAATTTAATGAAAAAACGATATTATTCTTATATACTCACCCCAAGACCGAAAATATAACGAATCCAGCCAGAAAACTTGTCAGACAATTGATGCTGCTGGTTATGAGAGCATCCCGATAGCAATTGTTGTTGAACTTATTATAACTGGACAGGGCAAGCAGCGTACCAAACCCAGGACCCAGGGAGAAAAAGATTTGTGAGGCAGCATCGATCCATACCTTTGAGTTCTTCAACTTGTGCCACTCGGGTGTCAGGTAATACTTGATGCCCTCATCAGCGCCAGGCAGGGACACGCCACGCACCAACAATATAATAAGCACGACATACGGTGCCAGGGCCGTGACCCAGACGACTTTTCCAGCACTACGAACACCTTTCCAAAGTGAGAAATAGACGAGCACAAAGACCCCAAATACACAAAGTGCCAAGGTGGGCTTGACAGGCCCCATGAAGTCCAGGCCGTTGCTCTTGTAGCTCTCCAGAACTTGACGCCTGCGGTATTTAGTTATATACACTTGCACGATTATATACTTATATGAATATCTTACTCAAAGAACTCCTTGGCCGGTGATGTGGCGAACTCCGTGAAGTTCTCACTTGTCACGGGCATACAGTTCTGTGTGTTCCAAGGATTGTCACACGAAGTCCACGGCAACTTGGAAGTGAAAGAGGCGAACAAGTAATACACCGCCCAGCCAATAATCGTGTTGTAGTACATGCCCATATAAATGTCGATCAAGCAAATAGCATAGCCAACACCTGAGGTGAAGAAGAAGCGCGTATGTGAACAAACGTCTATATTAATGGATACTACTCGCCGTAGACTCACTTAATTTATAGAAAATCCATTTCAAATATATACAAATTACTCTTTCATATTCCTTATCTGTGATTTTATATAATTTCTTCATTTTCATCGTTCACGATCGAGGTTAATGGCATAGACAACAACAGCTAACAATAGATATAGTATGTAATTTATGAATGTTTTATTATTGACCGACATTCTATCAAATGTTGTTAATAAATCCCGCTTCAAGTGCAACCCACTAAACTACTTTCACGGTATAGTTTGAGAAACACACATATATTTATATACATATGTGTGTGTGTGTGTGTGTGTGTGTGTGTGTGTGTGTGTCTGCAGAGTTGAATTACCAATCTCTGATTGATAACGATAAGAGAATTCATCAACTTCAAATATTCCCACGTGACATTTTACAGATTCCTGCTTATTGGACACGACATGGAGGTGGAATGCTTTGATAAAATGTCTTCACGGACTCCATGGCAAGGCATCTAGATACGCCTGCTGTCCACCTTTCTTTCTTCTCGACGCCTTCCACATTTATTTGATGATGCCAATAAGACACGTCACATGATTTGCAGTTGGTTTGTAGCCAACGCCTTACTCAGACTTTACCACAAGCAATTTTTATTTTACGTTTGATACCCTGTACCAATGGACATACAAGGCGTAGTGTAATTAAATCTATATTGGTTGCATATATGTAACTGATTCAGAATGGCTTGTCTATCAAATTATTTTAAACCACCAGCTAAAAAAATCATTATCATTTATAAAGTTCCATAATTATTATGCAGAACATATTTTGAAATCATATTGAAGCAGGAAGACTTTTAAAAATAGATTTCAAGCAAATATTATTTTACTCACACAACAAAAAAAAACTAATTTTTATCATTTATAAACAAGAGTTCAATATAATATTGTCAATTGTTCACTAATAGAATAGAATACATATACAAAATATGCTAGGTAGTAGGGTATACCTAAGTCGAGCACTTTCTTCTCTCTTTCTATTTTATACCTTTGTGAGGGTCCGTGGGTGTGTGTGTGTGTGTGTATATATGTGTGTGTGTGTGTGTGTGTGTGTGTGTGTGTGTGTGTGTGTGTGTGTGTATGTGAATGCTTTTTTTCTCATTTCTATTCAGTTTTAATCGCATGGCAGAAAGTTGGCTCAAAGGTTTCTCTAGAGCAAACACTTGTTGAGCAAATGATGACTGCCACAAAGTAATGTTTGCCGTTCAGCTCAGGGCCAGAGGCCCGGCGGCTCGGTGGCTCGGAGGCTCTGAGGAGCTCCGGATGAGAAATATAGGAGTGGGCTCTAGTGAGTCAGCAAAAAGTTGGTGCAACTTTAAAGCACTGTCAGCCGCAGGATAAATACACTTGTATGGGACAAAAATCCATTTGGCAGCATTTTGTTTGCCATTTAATGAAATTATCAACTTGATACGCAAAACTTTCGAGTGTCTTCGTATCGAGATAAGTCAATTTGTAGAAGAGGAGGAAAACCAGGAGACGGGGGCGGTGGCAGCAAGCTGCACAATTAAATTAGAGCTTATATTGCGCGTGATTTGTGCCCTATTCAAATTTGAATTTAACTTGAATGCGACGTTAATTGCTGCAACAAATTCCAGTCTGGCTTATCAGCTCACTTGACTCAACTCCAAACCGACTCCGGTCCTATTCCGATAACGTCATCACCAGCAGTAACAACAGAAGCTGAGCAAGACAATGGAAGCAATTTCCCTGCGGGTGCCTATGTCCAAAATATCACTTAACACAACTCTCCTCTTTCTGTTTCAATCCGGCTTGCTCGCATCACAACCATCAGCAACATTCAAATCATACACCAACTGTGTTCTTGTTGCTCTTTAGAGCCCTCAGCACTGAGTGAGCATGTGAGTGTAACACATTTGATATTAAAGCTCATCAAGTTAATATGAAATATATAAATTTGATGTGTAAATACGATTTCATTACTCTCTACTGCAGGGCATTTAACTTCCCAAATATTGAACGTAATTTCAAGACTTGATGAATTCGAACATGCATTTTGTACGTAATGTGGCTTCTTGCCTGCGTGCCGATTATTCAATATTTGTGATTATTTTATGTGGAACAGGCATCAAAATAAATTACAGGCAACATAAAACGATAGGTTAAGGGGGCCTGTGGAGAAAGAGAGAATTTGATGAAGAAACACTTTGAAAATTTGTTTTCAATCAGAATTTTTAACAAGTAAGAAAGTTGTAGTCGAGACTGCTCGACTACGAAATCCCCTGAGCCCTTCTTCCAATGAATAATATTCCAAGAATTATTCGATTCGTTTCTGCACGCATAGACGCTGATCTACGCTTGTAGGCATGTATGTGTGTATGCATGTGTCTAAGCATTGCAAGCGTCTGGCTGTGTCGCTGCTTGGCTGCTGCGTCGCATGTGTTTTGATGAGAAAACTTTGATGATTAATAATTCTGTTTCTAGATGGACAATCGTATTGATTTCTTCAGATTATGATTATGATATTCATATCTCTAGTATTTGAAATGCATTTTTTTCACATTTGGGGGTGGTGGGGCGAAGTGGGGACTTGAATCCAAAATCTGACAAAAAACCGAAATTGTAATAAATTAGTATCTATATATATGCAGAAGACTTGGAGACTCTAACTCCAAAAATGAATTAGCTAGAATTTTATAACAGGTTCCCGATAAGTTCGTTTATCGATAACTTTGCAAATATACAAGTTATCGAATTTCTGAAACAAACTCGTACTGCGCGTGCCATATACGAACCTAACACAAGAAGAATGAACTCTCTAGCTTTTGTATCTTCGGAAATCGACGCGTTCATACATACGGACGGACGGACGGACGGACGGACGGACAGACGGACAGGGCTAGATCAACTTATTTTTTTATGCTGATCAAGAATATATAGTTTATGGGGTCTGCCACGCCTCCTTCTGCCTGTTACATATATTTAACAAAACCATTATACCCTGATTTCCCATTTTCAATGGGCTCAGGGTATAAACAAGTAAGAAGGCTCTAGTCGAGACGGCTCGACTACGAGATCCCCTGAACCCTGCAAAAAAGTGATACTCTTCTTCTTTACGCACTTATGAGCGCGCGCTCTGCTAACCGCTCATAACTCCATTTCTAGATGAACGATCGTCATGGAATTTTCAGAATAGATTAAGAGTATTAAAATGCATCTATATGGCAAATTGCAAGTCTCTAGTATTTGAAATGGGTTTTTTTCAAATTGGGGGTGAAGGGGGCGTGGCATCCAAAATCTGTAAATTACATAAATTACATATCTATCTAAATAAATAATTTGAAGTTTCTAGCTGAAACAGTGTAGAAGTTATTCCCAAAAAACCTAAAAAATGTAAACGAATTTTCGATTTTTTATCGATAATTTGGAAATGGGATGACTTATCGAAAAAACAAAATAAACTCGTACTGCGTAACTAACATACGAGTGTTCATGTGAAATTTCAGCTCTCTAGCTTTTGTAGTTTCCGAAATCTCGACGTTCATACGGACGGACGGACGGACAGACGGACAGACGGACGGACGGACAGACGGACAGGGCTAGATCAACTTTTCTCGTCACCCTGATCAAGAATATATATACTTTGTGGGGTCTGCCATGCTTCCTTCTGCCTGTTACATACTTTTAACAAAACCATTATACCCTGATTTCCCATTTTCAATGGGCTCAGGGTATAAAAAATAATGGACAACAAATGCTAGAATTGCGAATTATTTTACCCTGAACCCATTAAAAATGGGAAAATGGACAGGGCTTTATGACTTTATGAGGTATGCCGCGTCTCCTTCTGCTTGGTACATACATACATTTCACAAAATCATGATACCCTGATTTCCCATTTTTAATGGGTTCAGGGTATAAAAACAAGTAAGAACGTTGCAGTTAAGCGCAACTAACTGCGAGATACTCTGTTCCCGTAGGTGCATTTAATTTATTTAATAAATATTTAATAAACGATATATTTCGGTAATTAGCAAACGTAGCAACGTTTTTCTTATACCTACTATATACACAGTAGTATACAGACTGCGTGCGCGCAAATTAAGCGATTTTCCATGCAAACATACAAAGGCTGCATGCTATAGTATTCTAAAAATAGCGATTATGTTAAAATGCTTTCTGCCATCTTAGCAATTACTACTAAGCTGTTTGTATGCATAAATTATGCAGTTGGCCACAACAAACTTCTTTGCCGCCCCCAGTGAGCGAAGACGCACAATTTTTGGCCAGTCCTTAGAAAGAGCCTAGGGTAACATAACTGCAAAGATTGGTTGCTTACACTTCAAAAATGCGCAAATTACTGGGTATTTTTCGATATGCCATGTCCCCAAAGAGGTTGAAAAATCATTTTTGGGTCATCGATAGAGGAGGACATTAGTAACCGAAACATCCAATTTTGAAGATTGTAGCTCTAAAACTGTTGGAGATATGAACTTTTGCCGTTTGCCACGCCCCCTGTGGTCGTATATATATATCTACTATAGCTTATTGATCTTGGGTTGTCAACCCGAGTATATATGCAAAATTTCAAGTCTCTTGTGTCAATAGTGTTCAAAATACAGCACAATTTGAAAAATATATATTCAGGTCCGATTTGCCACGCTCCAATAGGCGTGGACATATAACTTTTTGATCGATCTTCAAAGAATCGTAGAAGATACGTTTTTCCCGATTTGCCACGCCCCCAAAAGGTGTAGGTATATCAGCCATATCTTTTTGAACATGGGTTGTCACCGCGAGTATACATTCCAATTTGCAACTCTGTAGCTCATCAACTATTTGCCACGCCCCTAGCGGGCGGATCGGTAAACTTTTTACACTTTTTATACCCTAACCCATTGAAAATGGGAAATCATAATAATATAATGGTTTTGTTATAAGTATGTAACAGGCAGAAGGAGGCGTGGCAGACCCCATAAAGTATATATATTCTTGATCAGGGTGACGAAAAAAAAAGTTGATCTAGCCCTGTCCGTCCGTCCGTCCGTCCGTCTGTCCGTCTGTCGGTCCGTCCGTCCGTATGAACGTCGCGATTTCGGAAACTACAAGAGCTAGAGAGCTGCAATTTCACATGAACACTCGTATGTTAGTTACGCAGTACGAGTTTAATTTGTTTTTTCGATAACTCATCCCATTTCCAAATTATCGATAAAATTCGTTTACATTTTTTAGGTTTTTTGAGCATAACTCTACATCGTTTTAGCTAGAGACTTCAAGTTTGTATACTTAGATAGATATTATGGATACGCAGATTATGTAATTTTCAGATTTTTGATGTCACGCCCCCTTCGCCCCAATTTAAAAAAAAACGCATTTCAAATACAATGCAATTTAACATATAGATAGATTTAGATACTCTTAATCTACTTTGAAAATTTCATAAAGATAGTCCATGGAGTTATGAGCGTCCAAAATTCAGCCCAACCCGCCTCCAAGCCACGACAGCAACTGCGAGGTTAGCAGAGCGCGCGCTCATAAGTGCGTAAAGAAGAAGAGTATCACTTTTTTGCAGGAGTCAGGGGATCTCGTAGTCGAGCCGTCTCGACTAGAGCCTTCTTACTTGTTTATTCTGGAGCATATGTATATGTTCCCAATTTCAAATCTCTAGCTCTAACGCCGAAAATATTTCGCCGAAAAATATTGCGTTCATACGGATAGACGGAAGGACAGCAAGACGGACGTTGCACAAAGTCAATATACTCTTTTTCCTTTTGGGAACAGAGTATAAAAACTAATACTCTTCTTCTTTACGCACGTATAGGCGCGCGGTCTGCTAACCGCGCAGTTGGTGCCGTGGCTTCTACACCGTTTTAGCTAGAGACTTAAACTTTATATATTTAGATAGATATTATGGATACACAAATTTTGTAATTTTTAGATTTTGGATGCCACGCCCCCTTCGCCCCCAATTTGAATAAAACGCATTTCAAATACTAGAGACTTGCAATTTAGCACATTGATTCATCTAGAAATGCAGTTATAAGCGTCCAAGGTTCAGCCACGGCAGCAACTGCGCAGTTAGCAGAGCGCGCGCTCATAAGTGCATAATGAAGAAGAATATTAGTTTTTTTTTTGGAGGGTTCAGGGTATCTCGTAGTCGAGCCGTCTCGACTAGAGCCTTCTTACTTTTTTTTTTTTTTTTTATTTTTTGCAGGGTTCAGGGTATCTTGTAGCCAAGCCGTCTCGAGTGGAGCCTTCTTACTTGTTTTGTACTGATCAAGAATATACATACATACATACACTTTATGAGTCTGCTACGTCTCCTTCTGCATGTTACATATATTTTCACAAAACCATTATACCCTGAATTACCATTTGCAATGGGTTAAGGGTATAATATGTTTCTATAACATAGGCCATATGCAGTGTGTGCTTACGCGTCATGCGTTTGTAAATAAGTGTGTGCGTATACATATGTTCATGTGCTGTTTATTTTGTGTGCAGAAAAAAATGGCAGAATTCGTGGAATATCAGTTCTTCGAAGGGTTCAAGGAATCTCGTAGTCGAGCAGTCTCAAACAGAGCTCTCTTGCTTGTTTGTATGTAGGCATTGCAGGTTTTAATGGTCTCGTTTTAGAATGTTTATTCTTTGTTCCCAATGTCCGTCTTGCTGTCCGTCCGTCTGTCCGTCTGTCCGTATGAACGCAATAGTTTTCGGCGCTATTAGAGCTAGTGACTTGAAATTTTAAACATATACTCATATATGCTCCCGAATTATAAAGTGTAAAAATTTTCCCGATCCGCCCACTAGGGGCGTGGCAAATCGGAAAACTCTTCCGCCCATAGTCAAGTTATCATACTAGATGATGAGCTAGAGAGTTGCAATTTGGAATGTATACTCGGGGTGACAACCCAAGTTCAGAAAGCTATGCCGGATATATCTACGCCCATTGGGGGCGTGGCAAATCGGGAAAAACGTATCTTCCACACCGTTAAAACTAGAACGCTGAAATTTTGCATGTGACTTAATGTTATGATTCTAAGAAGATCGATCAAAAACTTATATGTCTACGTCCATTGGGGGCGTGGCAAATCGGACCTGAATATATAGTGATTTTTCAAATTGTGCTATATTTTGAACACTATTGACAATAGAGACTTGAAATTTTGCATGTATACTCGGGTTGACAACCCAAGACCAATAAGCTATGGTAGATATATCTACGCCCACAGGGGGCATGGTAAACCGCAAAAGTTTTAGAGCTAGAAGCTTGAAAATTTGATGGTTGAGTTACGGATGTCCTCCTCTATCGATGACCCAAAAATGATTTTTCAGCCTCTTTGGGGGCGTGGCATATCGAGAAAAAACCCTGTAATTTTCGCATATTTCGAATTTAAGCAACCAAATTTTGCAGTCATGTTAGCCCCGGCTCTTTCTAAGTACTGGCCAAAAATTATGCGTCTATTATGGCAAATCGGCAGTTTGTTGTGGCCAACTGAATAATTCATGCATATAATAGCTTAGTAGTAATTGCTAAGATGGCAGAAAGCATTTTAACATAAATATAAAAATATTAATGAATTTAAAAAACAAAATTTATAAGTTTTCGATTAATAAATAAAAAGTTTCCAGCGGGATTTTAACCCAGGTCTTTTGAAAATAACATGTCATCGTTAGCTAAACCTAAATAAATTCACAGCTGATCAGCTGATCAGCTGATCAGCAGCTTGTGACAAAACAAAACAATACAATCGCAATTCTTGGTTTATGTATACACACTTGGATGTGTGAACACATACATACATATATGCATGCATAGAAAAACTGCTTGCCACGCAGAGTGGCAAATCGGAAAAGTTGTTTTAGTTTTTGCTTAAATGCACAATTCATATGCGTATGTTTATAAATTATTATCAATTGGCAGCAAGCATTTTATAATAAATATACAAATATAAAAAAAATTATATAATATAATACGTTTGCTAATTGCCGAAATATTTCGTTAATTAAATGTTTATTAAATAAATAAGATGCACCTATGGGAACGAATTATTTCGCAGTTAGTTGCGCCTAACTGCAACGTTCTTACTTGTTTTATAATGTGAAAGAGTTTTGCGTTTTTACTAATTTAATACAACATGTAAATATGGAGATCGTATGCTCAAAACTTTATGGAAATCTGTTAAGTAGAAAAGAAGTTGTTAAGCAAAACGATCGGCCTATTAGCAAAGCTGCCAAGCAAAGCCGAGCGTTCGCATTTTGCCAGTAAAATTGCACGCATACATGTACATATGTATATAAGTGAAGTCTTCAGTAAATTATTATAATTATTATATAAATTCAACCGATTTAATGGTCACCTGAAAGCCCTCAAGGCAAGGAAAAAAATAATGCGAGTTCCAGCCTTATCCTAAAGTTTACTCACCCTTCAATGCGGGACAAATGCGCTTCCAGATGCTGATGCAGCCGCAACGATGGAACTGACCCAAGGCCAGTTCCATGTAGAACAACGGCAGACCGCCAAAGATGAGGAAAATGCAGTAGGGCACCAGGAAAGCTCCGCCCCCATTCTGATAGCAGATGTAGGGAAAGCGCCAGACGTTTCCCAAATCTACGGCAAACCCGATTACGGCCAAAAGGAACTCGGCTTTTTGACCCCAAGTTTCACGATGACGCTCAGTCACGGAAACGACCAAAACGTGCTGCAAATATAAGGTGACAAGGAATTTTCCTGTTGTAGTTTCGCCTCATCGTCGCATAGGACTTCAAGAGAATGTTGGACTCACCTCATTGTTGGTTAGTCGTGGGGCCAGAGGATCGGTAACTTTAGCGGGTGTCGTGTTTTCGCCGTCATCCTCGTTGGAGTCGCCCTCGTTGTTGGGCGACTCCTTGTTGCCCCACGGCGTGGCTGTTGAATCCCTGGCCGCGACAGCGCTGTGTCCAAACTCCATGCTGTTGTCCTTTCTGTTGCGCTCCATACTGCTGTTGCGAATATCTGGCTGTGCCTGTACGGGCATCGTGGCCGAATAAGGCGATCGCGGCACTAGCGTGGCCAGCCGGACACTACCGTGCCCTGCCACAGGTTGCGTTTGCGGTTGTGCCAGAGCCAAAGCTCTCAATGTACCACTCTCTTTTTCTGCTCGCTCCGTCTCCCACTCTAACTCTCTATTTTTTGTCTTTGCCCCTGTCTCTGTCTCTGTCACTGTCTTTGTCTGTGTCTCTGTTTATATCTCTGTCACACACAAGCTCTATTTCACTCTGTCTCAGTTTTGATTGCGTGGTCTGCTGGGCTCCGAGTATGACACTTGGCGTTCAGTGTTTGCATGCTGGCGGGCACGTCCTATACCGCGGGCGTGGCACTGTCCTTGAACCATCAATTGCGTTTGCCATTAACTGAAAGCGGTTAAAGGATTACTCGTGACTTCAAAGCAAGCACACACACAAGCAAACACACACCCATATAAACACACCTATGTACCATTTTTTACTCGAATATTTATATATATATTTAAAAAAAAAATAACTTTGTGGTAAGGTAGTTCATGACAATAATAATCGTAAGTATATACATATATCAAACATCTAGATGAATAATACTAAAACTTTCTACTGCAAATCGTATAAATATATGTATATATAGTATATTATATTATAAATATAGTATATATGGGCAATTCACCAGAAAGGTCAACCACAGCCGAAAAATTCAAAGTCAATAAATGCATTGTCTTATAACATTTTTTTATAGCGAATATATTAAATTTAACTATATAAACCAATTTTATATATATTCATAACCCATCTCGAAATATTGACACCCAAAGCTGAACAAGTGCAGAAGTTCTGGTTTGAGCATTTCTATTGCACATTTTGATTTTATTTATGTTCTTATAAAGAGACACTATGCAATAAAAAATTTTTTTTTATCTTCGTTTACCTTTAAATAGTAAGAGAAAAATGTAAACGAAACTATGCCATAACCTAAACGGTAAATTTTTTCGTTTGTTTCACCGTATATTTCGATGTCACGTTCGACACCGAAAAATAGGTTCTGTTATCAGTAAATCAAATGTATATGAGCAACAAACAGCAAAATTCAGCTGCAAACACAGTTTTCAATTGCGAATTTATTAAAAAAAAAAATCAAACGAATATATCAATCCGTTCAATATATTTTAAATTTAAAGTGTATAGCGTTCGACACCATAAAAAGATAAAGAAAAATTTTAAATAAACTAAAGTTAATTTGCATCCCAGGTTGTGAATATTGAAATTAAAAATATAATTATTGATTATAGATGAGTACAACAAACAGCGAAAAATGCAAACGATGGTGAGAGAAAGTAAAGAATGAGGAGAAATATAAATTGAAAAACATTTAAAGAATGCAGAGTATTAGACAAAAGAGGGGATGGCTGGATGATGAACATGAAAGTCTGATCGAAAAAAAACGAAAATTGGATCGTGTACGACAACAAAATAGACGACAAACTCTAAAATAAAACAAGTAAGAAGGCTCTAGTCGAGACGGATCGACTACGAGATCCCCTGAACCCTGCCAAAAAGTGATACTCTTCTTCTTTACGCACTTATGAGCGCGCGCTCTGCTAACTGCGCAGTTGCTGCCGTGGCTTGGGGGTGGGCTGGGCTGAACTTTGGACGCTTATAACTCCATTTCAAGAAACTTTCGGAAGATATTAAAAGCATCTAAATGTACCTATTTTCCAAATTGCAAGTCTCTAGTATTTAAAATGCTTTTTTTTCAAATTGAGGGCGAAGGGGGCGTGGCATTTAAAATCTGTAAATTACATAATCTGCGTATCCCTAATATCTATCTTAATAAACAAATTTGCTTTTGTAGTTTCCGAAATCTCGACGTTCATACAGACGGACAGACGGACAGGGCTAGATCAACTTATTTTTTTATGCTGATCAAGAATATATATACTTTATGGGGTCTGCGACTTCTCCTTCTGCCTGTTACATACATTTTAACAAAACCATTATACCCTGAATTCCCATTTTCAATGGGTTCAGGGTATAAAAAAATGTAGTCAAATTTGAGCGACAGAATCCAAACTATCCTTACAAATGTAAACAAACCTTGGCCAAAGCAGTTAAAAAAGTAGAAACTGCGATGCCGAACGAACGTATTTTTCTTTTTCTGAATTTTTAAAAACATTTTTTTTTTTATTAAAAAATAGAATATATTGAAAATCATTTCTATTTCTGTTTTTCTTGCTCAATTACATAAATAGTAAAGAAAGAGAAACAAGTAAGAAAGTTGTAGTCGAGACTGCTCGACTACGAAATCCCCTGAGCCCTTCTTCCAATGAATAATATTCCAAGAATTATTCGATTCGTTTCTGCACGCATAGACGCTGATCTACGCTTGTAGGCATGTATGTGTGTATGCATGTGTCTAAGCATTGCAAGCGTCTGGCTGTGTCGCTGCTTGGCTGCTGCGTCGCATGTGTTTTGATGAGAAAACTTTGATGATTAATAATTCTGTTTCTAGATGGACAATCGTATTGATTTCTTCAGATTATGATTATGATATTCATATCTCTAGTATTTGAAATGCATTTTTTTCACATTTGGGGGTGGTGGGGCGAAGTGGGGACTTGAATCCAAAATCTGACAAAAAACCGAAATTGTAATAAATTAGTATCTATATATATGCAGAAGACTTGGAGACTCTAACTCCAAAAATGAATTAGCTAGAATTTTATAACAGGTTCCCGATAAGTTCGTTTATCGATAACTTTGCAAATATACAAGTTATCGAATTTCTGAAACAAACTCGTACTGCGCGTGCCATATACGAACCTAACACAAGAAGAATGAACTCTCTAGCTTTTGTATCTTCGGAAATCGACGCGTTCATACATACGGACGGACGGACGGATGGACGGACGGACAGACGGACAGGGCTAGATCAACTTATTTTTTTATGCTGATCAAGAATATATAGTTTATGGGGTCTGCCACGCCTCCTTCTGCCTGTTACATATATTTAACAAAACCATTATACCCTGATTTCCCATTTTCAATGGGCTCAGGGTATAAACAAGTAAGAAGGCTCTAGTCGAGACGGCTCGACTACGAGATCCCCTGAACCCTGCAAAAAAGTGATACTCTTCTTCTTTACGCACTTATGAGCGCGCGCTCTGCTAACCGCTCATAACTCCATTTCTAGATGAACGATCGTCATGGAATTTTCAGAATAGATTAAGAGTATTAAAATGCATCTATATGGCAAATTGCAAGTCTCTAGTATTTGAAATGGGTTTTTTTCAAATTGGGGGTGAAGGGGGCGTGGCATCCAAAATCTGTAAATTACATAAATTACATATCTATCTAAATAAATAATTTGAAGTTTCTAGCTGAAACAGTGTAGAAGTTATTCCCAAAAAACCTAAAAAATGTAAACGAATTTTCGATTTTTTATCGATAATTTGGAAATGGGATGACTTATCGAAAAAACAAAATAAACTCGTACTGCGTAACTAACATACGAGTGTTCATGTGAAATTTCAGCTCTCTAGCTTTTGTAGTTTCCGAAATCTCGACGTTCATACGGACGGACGGACGGACAGACGGACAGACGGACGGACGGACAGACGGACAGGGCTAGATCAACTTTTCTCGTCACCCTGATCAAGAATATATATACTTTGTGGGGTCTGCCATGCTTCCTTCTGCCTGTTACATACTTTTAACAAAACCATTATACCCTGATTTCCCATTTTCAATGGGCTCAGGGTATAAAAAGTATGGTGGAAAAAATGTCACGTTCGACACGTCACGTTCGACATTGATTAAACCTAAAAAATAAAATAAACTACTCAATATTTTGGAATCAAATAAAAAACACTATTAAGATGTGTCAATTTCTGATAATTTAAAATTAATTATAATAATTTATCACTTAAGGTGTCGCTAAAATCTGCCATTGAATGGTTCATTTCAAAATCAACTTCCACTTTTTGTCACGTTCGACCCGCTCGGTTTTTTGTAATTATCTTGAAATTTAATACTTGCTCAAAATAAGCTATAAGATCCACTATTTGTCAGAATAAAAAATTGTTTTGGCATTACTTTTTTATACCCTGAGCCCATTGAAAATGGGAAATCAGGGTATAATGGTTTTGTTAAAAGTATGTAACAGGCAGAAGGAAGCATGGCAGACCCCACAAAGTATATATATTCTTGATCAGGGTGACGAGAAAAGTTGATCTAGCCCTGTCCGTCTGTCCGTCCGTCCGTCTGTCCGTCTGTCCGTCCGTCCGTCCGTATGAACGTCGAGATTTCGGAAACTACAAAAGCTAGAGAGCTGAAATTTCACATGAACACTCGTATGTTAGTTACGCAGTACGAGTTTATTTTGTTTTTTCGATAAGTCATCCCATTTCCAAATTATCGATAAAAAATCGAAAATTCGTTTACATTTTTTAGGTTTTTTGGGAATAACTTCTACACTGTTTCAGCTAGAAACTTCAAATTATTTATTTAGATAGATATGTAATTTATGTAATTTACAGATTTTGGATGCCACGCCCCCTTCACCCCCAATTTGAAAAAAACCCATTTCAAATACTAGAGACTTGCAATTTGCCATATAGATGCATTTTAATACTCTTAATCTATTCTGAAAATTCCATGACGATCGTTCATCTAGAAATGGAGTTATGAGCGGTTAGCAGAGCGCGCGCTCATAAGTGCGTAAAGAAGAAGAGTATCACTTTTTTGCAGGGTTCAGGGGATCTCGTAGTCGAGCCGTCTCGACTAGAGCCTTCTTACTTGTTTTACTTTAAATGTGTACGAAATGTCGTCTTCGACACTAGAGAATTGCCCATATATAATTTGTAAAACAAACTTGTTTTTTGCCTATACATTTTCTGACAACTTTAAGCACATAAAGGTAAGAATGCTCCAGTCGAGAGGGCTCGACTACGTGATATCCTAAACCATGCAAAAAATGTGATACTCTTCTTCTTTACGTACATATAAGCGAGCGCTCTGCTAGCCGCGCAGTTGTTGCCGTGGTCGGGCTATACTTTGGGCGCTTTTAACTTAAATTCTAGATGGACGATCTTCATGAAACTTTCGGAATGTCAATAACCTCCAAATGTGTCTATTTGTCAAATTACAATTCTCTTCTATTTGAAATGTTTTTTTTTTTTTTTTTTTTTTTCAAATTGGGGCGAATATAATATCCATATACATAATATCGAAGTCTCTAGCTCAAAAAACGTAAAAACAAGTAAGAAAGCTGTAGTCGAGACTGCTCGACTACGAAATTCCCTGAGCCCTTCTTCGAACGAATCATATTCCTAGAATATTTCGTTTCGATTCTCCACGCGTAAGAAACTATACATGCCGCTTGTAAGCTTAAATGTCTGTGAGCATTGCAGGCGGCTTGCTGTCTCGGTGCCTTTATTGTTGCGCCACATGGGTTTTGCTGCAAAAACTTTATTATACCCTGAGCCCATTGAAAATGGGAAATCAGGGTATAATGGTTTTGTTAAAAGTATGTAACAGGCAGAAGGAAGCATGGCAGACCCCACAAAGTATATATATTCTTGATCAGGGTGACGAGAAAAGTTGATCTAGCCCTGTCCGTCTGTCCGTCCGTCCGTCTGTCCGTCTGTCCGTCCGTCCGTCCGTATGAACGTCGAGATTTCGGAAACTACAAAAGCTAGAGAGCTGAAATTTCACATGAACACTCGTATGTTAGTTACGCAGTACGAGTTTATTTTGTTTTTTCGATAAGTCATCCCATTTCCAAATTATCGATAAAAAATCGAAAATTCGTTTACATTTTTTAGGTTTTTTGGGAATAACTTCTACACTGTTTCAGCTAGAAACTTCAAATTATTTATTTAGATAGATATGTAATTTATGTAATTTACAGATTTTGGATGCCACGCCCCCTTCACCCCCAATTTGAAAAAAACCCATTTCAAATACTAGAGACTTGCAATTTGCCATATAGATGCATTTTAATACTCTTAATCTATTCTGAAAATTCCATGACGATCGTTCATCTAGAAATGGAGTTATGAGCGGTTAGCAGAGCGCGCGCTCATAAGTGCGTAAAGAAGAAGAGTATCACTTTTTTGCAGGGTTCAGGGGATCTCGTAGTCGAGCCGTCTCGACTAGAGCCTTCTTACTTGTTAATTAATAATTCTGTTTCCAGACGGACAATCATATTGATATGTTCAGATTATGATTATGATATTCATCATTCAATCCAAAATCTGACAAAAATCGAGATTGTAATAAATTAATATCTATATATATGCAGACTCTACCTCTAAAGATGAATTAGATATTATTTTATAATAATAATCCCGATAAAGTTTTTATCGATAACTTTGGAAATATAAGAGTTATTGAATTTCTGAAACAAACTCGTACTGCGCGTGCAATATACGAACCTAACACAAAAATAATGAACTCTCTAGCTTTTGTATCTTCGGAAATCGACGCTTTCATACATACGGACGGACGGATAGACGCACATGGCTATATCAACTTTTCTCGTCACCCTGATCAAGAATATATATACTTTATGTATGTATGTAACAGGACATACATTTAACAAAACCATTATACCCTGATTTCCCATTTTCAATGGGCTCAGAGTATAACAAGTAAGAAGACTCTAGTCGAGACGGCGCTCTGCTAACTGCGCAGTTGCTGCCGTGGGTTGGGTGTGGGTTGGGCTGAATTTTGGACGCTTATAACTCAATTTCTAGATGGACGATCGCTATGAAATTTTCAGAGTAGATTAAGAGTATCTAAATGTATCTATGTGCCAAATTGCAGGGCTATCTTATCTTATTTTGGGCTCATCAAGAATATATGTATATACTTTGTGGTTACTGCGGCGTCTCCATCTGCCTGTTGCATACATTTTCACAAAACCATGAATTCCCAATTTCATTGGGTTGAGGGTATAACAACTTCAGCTTTTTTGTCAGATTTTTTCAGAAAATTTCGGCTTTTTTTATATATTTCCACTAAAAAAATTTGTTTTTCTCTTCAAAAGTTAGCAACACTGATATCGGGAGTTGTATATAATCTAGGCGAAATCGAAATACTCCATTTTTTGTATAAAGTTTAAACAATAAATATATTTGAAATTCAATGAATGGAATAGTTTGGTTTCCCATGTATACTTGAAGTTTTTTTTTCATTCACATTGGGTGCCCTACCCTGCACAGTCCCAATATACGCATCATTAAAATCCAAACTCTCTCGGACACATCGGATTCCCCGAGGTGTCCTTTGTCTCGTAATCTATGGCTCAGCAATTGCGCTCGACCGACAGATTTTGCATCGCATCCCTGGCTAAATTGACTATCTTATATATATATATTGTATATATATATATATCCCTATCAGATATGCATGCATAGTTGTCGGCTTGACATGATGGCAATCCATATTTATTTGGACGTAATTCAGTTCGCCTGTTTTCATTGGATTTTTACTGCAATAAGAATGGGTGGTTCATCTCAGCCACGCTCTCGAGTCTCACGCTCTTGACTCGCAATTGTTAAACGTAATTTGCATTGCTTTTGAATTACAATTTAATATGTTGCCACCTGACGCGTTCACTGCGCACATATCTCTGAGTGGGAAACGCCACTTCTGATAAACAAACGACACAAACGTCGCCTATAATTAAAAGTCACTTAGAGATTGGAAGGGAACAACTGACACTTGGGAATTGCAAATTAATTAGATACAAAAAGAATATTACCGATCTACGTACAAGGTGCACTGAAAACAATACGAATACGAGAAAGCTACAAGCTGCTATTGAGGAAAGTTGAACTCAAACTCAAATCGCAAATCCCAATTACATTTTTACATACATAATTACATACAGAAAACATTTTAAGAATGGACTGATGCAAAGCTCATCATGTTGAAGCGCGTTGATTGATTGCATGCACATATATTTCAAAAATATAAATTTTGATTTATTTCTTAGCTATCTATTTGTTATAGAAATAATTGTATGCAAATAAGCATAATGCTTACTGCTTTTTGTATTTTTTTTAAATTAATTGATATGCGTCTATAAAAAATATAAATATTTTGACTTTAAATACTTCACTTTAAAATGAATTTATTTTATGGAAACAGTTGAATATAATTCTTTTAATTCATTTTCAATTAATTTAGATAAACTTACTTTTTATTTGTTCTTTTCAATTGTATATATAATTGGAATTGTATTAGGTTTTCACAACACCACTCTTAATATCCACAAATATTTCAAGCGCTGCATTTTGAAAATGGGGAAATTCAATTGAATTTGAATTGTTTTTTTTTTTTTTTCAGTTCCTCCAATATAATTAAAACTTTCACTTTTCTTCTTGAACTTAGCCTCATTCAAAATTTGGGAGGCGCATGCCGCATCGCTGGGGCAACTGCTGACGATGCGAATGATGCGCATCCTTTTATACGCGCCGGGACAACTGCCGAGCCGAACAGTTTCCCTTCGTGCGTTGCCTAAATGTATGCAGGCCATGTTTTGCTCTGCCCGAGGTCGGGCTGCGCGACCTGGAGTCTCCAGCCTCCAGCCTGATTTGGACAGGTGGCAGCTGTAACTTAAATTGCAACAAACTGTTGCGTGCCAAAGTTTATTCGACGGCTAAGGGGTGGAGGAAATGTCGTGTGGCAGAGTATTGGATATGTGTCGAAGGAGCAGTCGAAACTCAGTACTTAATACTAACTCATCGAAATGCATAGTTTAATTGGAGTTATATATAAGTTAAGGATACGTAGTAGGCTGGATTCTACTATCAGACATGAGAGGAGAATACAACGTACGGAGCTGTTTCTATTCAGTTTATATTCGGATGTGACATAGTTTAGACCTATTATTCCAAATCATACAAAGTTATATTAAATATATCGTGGGAATATAACTCAGTGCACATAACCGCTACTCACGTAGTGTGTGTGCGCTTAACTGGCGCCCGAGCAGGGACCCACATTCTTCACAGTATTGAAAGTAAAATATGGCGCAAAAATAACTAAATAAGTGATAATTCAATAAAAACCATAACAAATAAATTGTTCATTCTTGCGATGAACAATTGTTGGCTAAACGGTGGTACTTCTGTGATTTGCAGGGTGTCGGGGTTCAAAGCCTTGCCACGATAACAAAACGTAACTGATAAATAATAACATAATTGCAAGTAAAATGGTGGTACCTCTGTATCATGTCAAGCGATCCTTGAGCGTATGTACGTATCGAGGTTCAAATCCTTACCGTCAGACAAACATTATAACAATTTATAAAATAAAAAAAAGCGTCTTCTACTGTGTCGAATGATGGGTGCCGTAAGTTTAACTTTAAAATAATATAAACCCCTGCAGCAATTTATTGCGGGTGGTCTTATAATAAAATTGAGGCGGTTGTCTGGATAGGACGTGCAATAAATAAACCAAAAGAAACATAAAATATGTAATATAAACAATATAAAACGAATTGCGTTAGACTGCCCCATTCGATCGTGGAATCATCCTTACCCTAGTAGGTTCTTCTAGAACTAAAGAGGATAAATAAGGACTTCCCAACCTAGGCATTGGTTGTCGTTTTGGTTCAGTTATATATATAACTAAATAATATAAAGATAAACAAAAGAAAAAGAATTGCCCAAATGAGTCTGCCCAGATGACTGTGGAACAACCTTCACCTTAGTAGGTCTTATACCAAAGAGGAACCTGGGGGCTTCCCTAGCCATATAAACAAATAAAATCGTTTACCGGAGAATCGGAAACAAACATATAACTAAATAAGTCGAACAATAATATTATAAAAAATAATAATTTAACAAAAATAATAGTGAAATAATAATAATACTAGTCAAAATCATAAGAATTATTGATATCACAATTTATATAAAAAAATTTGTACACATTACAACTCTGTGAAAACGTTTACTAATTTTATCTCCACAGGAAGAAATGTAATGAACAGCTGCCTTAAAACGATGATCAAGTTTATTAAAATATTACACACATACAAGGATCGGGTGGGAGAAGCATTATTCAATTCTTGGGACGCAATAAAACAATGGTTTATTAAATTACACAATCATACTGACATTAAACGGGAATGTTTTCCTTCTGGAAAATACCTCAGTTAACTTAGTTTAAAAGAAAATGGAAGAATAGAGATTTTATCTTTATCTTTTGAGTTGACTAGGCAATATCCGAAGTATTTCACTACTTCAGTCGCGAAGATAATGTTTACAGAAATAATGGTAAAGAAAACACTTCCGTTCCTTCAATTATCAACCAAAAACCATCAAACATATTTTTTAACAGAACGTCTAGAAGAATTATCAAGGGTTGACAAATTTCAACAGAAAGTACAAGATATTAGGGGGTTGTTGAAATACAAACAATAGTTATCAAATAGTAGAAGAAATAAGACAAGGACTCTATCAACTATAAAGAGGGAGATGTAATGTTAATTAAAAACAAGGTTATGAGTAAAGATAAGAAAAGAAAATAAAAACACGAAAATTAACTTTAAATCCCAAGGTTGAATATTTCTTCACAATCCCATCCCATCCTGACTAAAAAATCTAAATAATTCGTAAAAGAATATTATACTTTTAACAACACACAAAGCAACACAGCGTTTGGGCACACGTGGTGTAGTGTTCAGGATATCTTTGGCTGCCAAGAAGTATTTCGAAGAATGAAATGGATGAAAGTTGACACAAGGAAATATATTGGACGAACCCATGGAATCGGATTGTTGGAAATGGAATTTTGATATAAAGGATGATTGCGAATCAACTTGGAATAGATTAATCTCATTAGGCTACTCCATGCAACAATAACATTGGAAGCCGTTATTGTGCTTGATACTGGAAACGAATATGCTTGATAACGGATTACATTATATCAACAATCTATACCTATGTTCACGGCTGCATATCCCCAAGTCGGTCTTCCAACGAACAATACAAGATTACCCATTAAAATGGAGACAAATCGTTCTGGTCAGTCTTACCGTCTGAATCTTGATAGTGGAGGAGTCGGCAAAAGCATATGAAAGATACACCTAAAGTGTTCTCAAAAGTACAACGTCTACACCAAATGGACACTGAAGTTTCACCTGAAACTGATCAACAAGAAGGTCCTGAAACCGTTTACTACGACTACAGAAGCTTGGAAAAAGTTTGTGACTTCGCCAAAAATGTTCTGCGGCGGAAGAAGTATGACCTGGATGCAGAAATACAACGCTCATTTAGAGCACACGATGGGTCTCCACCTTGAAGGTTAATAGTTCCTGGTTCGAAGGTGGATTTGGAGCCCTAGAAGGTTTTTTTAGTCGGTAGGCAGTCACGCAGTCCGACACACCAGCCAGAGTGACGACCTGACTGACGGTGCATAAAGCATTTTTTTACCTACCTCAGAAGACAGTCTTCGAATTCCGCCACAAGTTAATCATGACGCCGCCAAAATAAATATTGGATCCAACTAGGGAATCTTGATGACTATTTTCAAGACGCTCGCCATCTGAGCAAATGCACCCTGATCTGCGGAACGCAGATTTTTCAACGGGAAGGAGTTAAGGATACGTAGTAAGCTGGATTCTACTATCAGACATGAGAGGAGAATACAACCTACAGAGCTGTTTTTATTCAGTTTATATTCAGACGAGACAGAGTTTGAACCTATTGTTCCAAATTATACAATATTATATTGAATATATTATTTCATTGAATCCATTTGTATTTGTCTACGCGAGAATATAACTCAGTGCACATAATCGCTACTCTCGTAGTGTGTGTGCGCTTAACTTATATAATATATATATATATATATATATATATATATATATATATATATATATATATATATATATATATATATATATATAATATATATATATTAAAATATGATAATATATGATCAAATATAAATATATGCCACGCCGCTTGCGAGCGTTGTAGAAAAATCTAAACTCTTTAGCAGCCTTTATCTTTCATATCGTGAATAAGCATAGAGAACACTTTACACTTTACATTCGAGACTCGCAATGCGAAAGGTTGATAATTTGCCACACTAATTCCATGGATATGGGCTTCAGGTCGATGTCAACTATTGCATGCGAGAGCAGCCCATTTAATTATGTAAGTCCATCAAATTGATTTAATTACTATTGTGTCGCGGAGCGGGCCAGGCGGTGTTCCCAGATGGGCTGCAAATGCTACACTGGCAGTGCGCGCCCTGCACTGCGCACGTTTTATACGGTTGAGGTAGCGCGCTGCAGACTGTAGTGATCTCATCTCTGTATCACCTGTTGTTTGTTGTTTGGTGTTTGTTGTCGTGGCATGCTCGCCATCAGCCTGAGAGAGAGACCAGTATACTGTTGCTATTATTGCCATAACTTATGGCGTCCCTTCATCGATTACTCACTCACTCACTATCGACAGGGAGGAGCGGGGTCTGTATTTGGATGTGTAGCCAGCACTGCCCTAGACTTCGCTCTGATCTAAGTCATGATTGTACAAATGCACATTTGTGTCGAGTCATCGTATCTGTGCATTTATGAGCTATTACGCGCCCCGAAATTTATATATGTAGATGTAATCGGATATCGAATTGCCTGGCGATTGCCCACGACCACAACTGTTTGCATACGTCACAGGCGCGACCCGAAGGTGACTTACGGAAGACAGAGAGGGTAAGCTAAAAATCAAGAGAGAGAGAGAGAGAGAGAGAGAGTTGCGTAGTTGTCTGCCTAGCTGTTGTAACTAGATGCAAATGCAATTCGCATTGCTGCGTAAATAATTTAGCTTCTACATATTTGAGATCAATAAAAAATCCAAATTGTCGTAATAAAATTAAAACAAGTAAGAAAGCTCTAGTCAAGTCTGCTCGACTACGAGATCCCCTGAACCCTTCAAAGGGCCAATAATAGTCCAAGAATCATTCAATTCGTTCCTGCACGCGTAAAAACCTATACATGCAGAAGCACGCACGCACACACACACGCTGGTATACGTTTATATACATATACATACATACGCTTTGGAGGCGTCTCCCTGTCTCACTTGTTCGTGACCGCGTGGTTATGTTGTGAGATATTATTTGATGAATAATTCTATTTGTAGATGAACTTTCGTATTCAAACTTTTAGATTATGATCATGACAGTCATTCGTATATGTCAAGCCTGCATGTCTCTACTATTTGAAATACATTTTTTATACATTAAGGGGGTGGTACTGAATTGGGGACCGGTATCCAAAATCTGACATATACATATATTAACAAGTAAGAAGGCTCTGCAAAAAAACTAATACTCTTCTTCTTTAAGCACGTATGAGCCCACGCTCTGCTAACCGCGCAGTTGCTGCCGTAGCTTGGGGTTGGGTTGGGCTGAACTTTGGACGCTTATAACTCAATTTCTAGATCGAGCGTCTTCATGAAACTTCCAGAATATATTAATAGCATCTAATGTAATGTATCTATTTACCAAATTGTAAGTCTATGAATTCGAAATGAGTTTTTTTCAAATTGGGCCGAAGGGAGCATGGCAGCCAAAATCTAAAAAAAAAATCAATATCTGCGTATCCATAATATCTATATAAATATATATATTCGAAGTCTTTTGCTATCGAAAAAAAAAAAAATAATAACAAAAAACAAAATAATACGACCCCGGACGGCCGGGCAGGGCTCAATCAACTTATTTTTTTCTGCTGATCAAGAATATATATACTTTGTGGGGTCTGCGACTTCTCCTTCTGCCTGTTACATACATTTTCACAAAACCATTATACCCTGATTTCCCATTTTCAATGGGTTCAGAGTATAAAAAGAATGAAGTCTCTAGCTCTTATAGTTTCACAGATTTGAATCCTGGTCGCGGCAAACGCTTTATTGCATTTTGTCACGGAGTTTGATTATATTTTTATATATTTTACATTTTTAATGAAAATAAATTTAAACGTTTTATTTTTATTTCATAGAAACTCATCAAATCTAAATTGAAGTCAAAGTTAATAGATATATCGGATAAATTGATATTTATATTTCTAGTAGCTCTAGTAGCGGCGTGTGTTGAAAATCAGTATTCATAAACGCCATCTATACTTTAATTTAAATATGAGGTACAAAGAAAGTTCGTGACATTGCTTGTAAACCAGTAATTTTATGAAATGAAATTGTGGTATTAAGCGCCATCTATTGTTCGAAAATCCTACCATTAGATATATGTGTAATTTGTGGTAAATACAAAATTTAGACAAAGCACACTTGTGTTCGGTATAGCCGTGATCGTCTAGTGGTTAGGACCCCACGTTGTGGCCGTGGTAACCCAGGTTCGAATCCTGGTCACGGCAATGTTTATGAAGCATTGTCACGGAAAATCGGATTTTTTTTTTTTTACTTAATTTTAAGTCAAGAAATGTTAAATTTTCTTTTCTATATGTATATATTTGATTAGCTCTACACATGTTCGGTAGTTTGGTTAACGGTTATTAATAATCCGTCGTAGCCGTGATCGTCTAGTGGTTAGGACCCCACGTTGTGGCCGTGGTAACCCAGGTTCGAATCCTGGTCACGGCAATGCAATAATTAGCATTGTCATGGAGACCGGATTTTTTATACCCTGAGCCCATTGAAAATGGGAAATCAGGGTATAATGGTTTTGTTAAATGTATGTAACAGGCAGAAGGAGGCGTGGCAGACCCCATAAAGTATATATATTCTTGATCAGCATAAAAAAATAAGTTGATCTAGCCCTGTCCGTCTGTCCGTCCGTCCGTCCGTCCGTCCGTCCGTCCGTCCGTCCGTCCGTCCGTATGTATGAACGCGTCGATTTCCGAAGATACAAAAGCTAGAGAGTTCATTCTTTTTGTGTTAGGTTCGTATATTGCACGCGCAGCACGAGTTTGTTTCAGAAATTCGATAACTTGTATATTTGCAAAGTTATCGATAAACGAACTTATCGGGAACCTGTTATAAAATTCTAGCTAATTCATCTTTAGAGTTAGAGTCTCCAAGTCTTCTGCATATATATAGATACTAATTTATTACAATTTCGGTTTTTGATAGATTTTGGATTCCGGTCCCCACTTCGCCCCACCACCCCCAAATGTGAAAAAAATGCATTTCAAATACTAGAGACATGCAGTTTGGTTTAGCATATAGGTATGAATATCATAATCATAATCTGAAGAAATCAATACGATTGTCCATCTAGAAACAGAATTATTAATCATCAAAGTTTTCTCATCAAAACCCATGCGACCCAGCAGCAAAGCAGCGAGACAGCAAGACGCTTGCAATGCTTACACACATGCATACACACATACATGCTTACAAGCGTAGATCAGCGTCTATGCGTGCAGAAACGAATCGAATAATTCTTGGAATATTATTCGTTCGAAGAAGGGCTCAGGGGATTTCGTAGTCGAGCAGTCTCGACTACAGCTTTCTTACTTGTTTTATTTTAATTTTTAATTCTTAGAAACACCCATTGGGGACATTCTGCGAATGAAGAACTTGTAAATACGTATAATATAGTACACAACAGAGTCATATCCATTACTATATATATTTTAGATTCCAATATTTACAATTGCCATTTTGCATAACATACATACGATTCATATAAATATTATATTTGAAATTCTTCTCAGTAAATTGAACATTCTTATAAAGCTTTATAGTTTCGCCAATACTTCATCGAATTTTTTTTTCGATTGTTGAGAAAGTTTGATTTACAGCAGCAAAATCGTCATTTTTGAAAGCTATAATCACACACCCCCGCGGAATGCGTTAAAACATTTCAAATACCGATTTTCTTTGAAAAGTAAACAAAATAAAATCAACTAAATTACAAATAACATATGGGCTTCCATTTTTATGTGCTTTATGTAAACTGCTTACTGCTGTCCATAAAGCAGTTCAGAGCCGGGTGGTATAGAGCTAGGATCGACATTGGTGTTAAAGTAGTTGGCGGGCGTTGTTACAGCCGGAAAGAGAACCTCAGCCTGAGGTTGCTGTGAATGTGGTTGTGGCTGATCATGTGGCGCCTGTTGTAAAGTGATGTTATAGGGGTTCTGCACATATTCTTGATATATGTCAGCCGCATTGCCTGCTTGCACCGCCTGTGGCACCTCATAGATTGGAACAAAGCTTTGGACAATAGATGCATGTGTCATTCTGGGAAGCGACGGATGCGCGTTGCAGCTTAGCTGACTAAGTTGACTAAGGGGCACATCCCTTTGGGTCTGTTGCGTTTGGTACTGTTGATGCTGGAATTGCTGATACAAAACCTGCTGATTTTCAACTGAATTAGGCGGTGTAGCTGGCAGTTCAACGGCGTAGCTATTAATGCTAGCAATCGGAATGGAACTCAGCACTTCTTGTTGGACAAAACTCTGACTAGGTGTTGTATACGTATTGGTGTGAACAGCAGCTGAAGCCGAAGCAGCTGCCTCATTGATCAAGTCAGGAAGCAATGTGTTGTTGTTGAAGGAAGCCTGCTGTTGCTGTTGCTGTTGCTGTTCCATAGAATATTGCGGGGGGACTATTATAGGCTAAAGAAATTCAAAAGATTAGTTGAAATACTTAGAAAATTAAAATCTAAGAGCTTACCTGAGCAAATGTAAAATTGGGGGCTTTCTGGAGTGCGTCCGTAATAGGCGGTTGAAGAATTATGCTGCGTCGGGGCGATCCTACAGGTGACACCGGCGTAACCGTAGGAACAAGAGCAACATCAACAGCATCAGTAGCCGCTTTGATAGTCTGTTCAGAGAGTTGCGGCTTATGTAGAATAGCAACAGAGGGCACCTGTTGAGTTGCTGTAGTGTTTGTCAACGTTTGAGCTCGCTTTCCTGCAAAATGAGCAGTGAGATAATTGAAAAAGTTAATAATTAAATACCGAATAGACCTATAACATCAATTGAACTGCTCAAACTAGACAACAAATCAATTAATTTCATCATTTAATCTGCACAGAGACATTGGCACAGGTTAAGTTCACAGTCATAACTGTGGCAGTCGCAGACGCTTCCAATTCGTAGCTGAGCACTGGCATGGGCAAAGTGAATTTTGTTATATCCAGCGATATAGCTGGCGACACCAAATCTGCAGGCGGACAGTTACCGGAAATTTAAACGCTAAGGGTTTGCTTGACATACGACTAAACACCCACACCCGACGCACCTTCATCGTGAAACAGCTCCGCCTTGAGATTGGGTAGAAACTCTCCTATACGCCGCCAAGTTAACTCCCACAAAGCTTCCTGAAGGGAACCGTCCTGGTTGTGGAAAACGCGCACAGAGTGCATCACAAGCAACATGTTCTTCAGTATCTCTTGCATCTGTTCAGAGAGTGTGTCGGAACCCACTTTCATAAACCGTTCAATATAGTCCAATATGTCGAGCCACAGGTCATTGAAGGTCGTGCCCAACTCAATAAGCGTTGTTAAATGTTGCAAAAACATTTTTGACATTATAGTGGCTGTCCGAATTCGTGACTCCTCCAACAGAGAGCTGTCCAGCTGACTGGTAGCAGGGCTCTCCGGCAATAGTTCGTTGAGCAGCGGAAACAAGACATTTTTGAAACAAGAGTTCCACTCCGCGCCTGAAAGCGTTTGTAAATCGTGAACCAGCAATGCTCGCTGCTGGAGACACGATATTGCATGCGTGCGCACCTCGCGCCGACGATCCATGGCCAGCCTTGCAATACCCTGTAGTAGCGGGCACCAACCAGGCGTCCAGAGTGCTCCCGATTGGGACACCGCGCAGCCCTCCTCGGCCCACCAACGGAATATTTGTGCAGTACGCGTGTACAATGTGTACATGAGGTCCAGTAATTGAATGGACAACTGTTCGTAACGCTGGGACAGCTCTTCTAGCTCTACAGCACTTGGAGTATTATTTTCGCCAATGTCGCCTATTGCAGACGTTAAGTTTCCAGTTGATGTAGACTTAACAACACCAGGCTCACGTGCGCTCTCCTGACGCTTTTTAAAATTACGCTTCTTGACAATGGCATCAAATTTTCTACGCTGGTGTATTCCACCATCACGGCAGGCTTCCACAAAGATACGAATACAACGCACACAGGCCTCAAAGTTGTACGGCGTAATGTGAGCAACACTTCGAACGATGAACGCCAGAGAGTCCCAGCACTTGAATAATGCAAAGGGTGAATGATCTTGCAGTTGACAGTTGAACACCAGCGAGCTGACGACAGGAGTGGTGGTGCTGGGAGGTGATTGGGGTCTAAATTACAAGAATAATGAATTATTATTATTGAATTATCATCCCGCATTGCGTTTAAAACATTGCATTGCGTATGAAACATACCTTGATGTTGTTGTCAATTCACTGTCCTTGCCAACCAGAATCCAGTTCTCAGCGCTAGGACTATATGTAGGAGCAGTTGCACTCACCGACTTGCTCAACTCCGAATCAGACGTGTAACCACGATCGAGTGACGCAGCAGTTAAATCGTCTTCTCCCTCAGATACGAAACGGCCATTCGACGGAAGTGATAACTGCGGTCCAGCTTCGAAGTTAGGCGGAACTGCGCCAGCGCCAACACACTCCAATAAATTGAATATAATTTGCCAATCCTGCTCCGAGTGAATATTTTGAGCAGAGGTCTTAAGCAACTCGTAGATGCCAATGGATATTTGATTAGAGATGCGCAGCAAAATTGACGGCTTTAATGACAACAGATTTTTTAGAGATTGCAAAACAACGGGGCATAGCTCTTCATTGCGCATTAAGTAGATAGCCAGCTTTAGTACAGCTACAATGCAACGATTCAGCAGATAGTCATAGCCATTCTGAGCACTGCCAAGCAATAGATTTAGCATTTGATCCCGCACCCCTGGCCACAGCGGGACCATGCGATCACGATTGTGAACCACAACCTTTACAAGAAACTCCATCCAAAATACAGTTATGTCTTCCGCATATGCCTGTCCACTGGATTTGGGAATTTCTGGTGCCTTTAGCAGAGATAATATGCATCTGAGCAGCTCCTGCAATGATTCCAGTTGCACAAATTTTGACTCCTGAAGCATTTGATCTAGCTGGCATTCCTTAATGCACTTCCGAGCGTGTTTGATAAATTCTTGTTCTTCGTATGTGGGTTCCCGCTGACCCTCAGAGCTTATGAGTGAATAGAGGCTAGAGAAAAGACCTAACTCTTGCTTTTCGCGGGGTTTCTCCAGCACCAACATTGCCTTTCCATTGGGCTCACAGAAATCCTCTACCTCAATCAGAGCTTTGGGTAGCAATTTCAAACGAAAGAGTTGCAGAAAAAGATCCAAAATGTGCTTCCAGCTGTCTCGCAGACTATCTCCATAGCCGTGAACTAGGAGAAATACAGTTCGCATTGCCGCTTGCGCTTTAGCATTGAGACCAAAACTTACTGCCTGTTGTATTTCATTATTAACTGGCACTGATTCATGTTGCTCTACGCTCAACAACGTTGTGAACTTGCACAAAGTTAGGATAAGCGCATCAAAATCATCATGGAGGTTGTAATGTGCCGAAATAGCGGCCGATTTACTAAAACCTGCAATAGATAGATTCAAAATTCAACTTTTAAATGGTATTGACCTGTGTCAACCTTACCTGCCAATGTGCGCTGATAGCCCGTCTCGGTGCTCTTGTCGAACATAAAGCTCAGTGCACTCAACGATGCACCCCACACAATATTAAAGATTTGCACATCGTAGGCAGCATCATTTACATAGTGGAAATTACCGTCATGAGTCGCACCTCGACGCAACAACATCTTCCACAAATAATTTTCGCGTACAATCCCAGTTTGTTCGGCGGGCATCACAATCTCCTCATTTCTGTAGGAACATATTTAATATTTACAAGTATCTTTAAAGCAACAATGGTACTCCCCACTTACTTGATAGCATTGAAAATCTGCGCTAACATTTCTTGATCAAAATCTTGGCCGCCATTTAAGCCGCGTAAGTTCTTTGTAAAGTCTTCTAGCGTCATTGGCACGTTAAGACGCTTAGCGTTCGAATTATGCTGATCCATGTTGAGCATGATGATAGCGTAGGCTAAGCGAAAAGCGGCATCTGTATTGGCGAATGGCTCCTTGTTTTGTTTCTATAAAACAAGTTTTCCATCAAATGTATTCGTTTGAGCAAAACAGTTACTTACATGCCAATGATCCGAGAAGTGTTCCAATACCAGAAATATTAACGGGGCCTCGCCGGGCAAGCGGAAAGTCTCTAAGTAAAGCCTCAGAGCTTGATCAACGCGTAGTTCTGTGAAGTCGAACGAATCCACAAAGTTTATGAGAATCTTCGAGTCAACGTTTTTCTTCTTTGAGATATATTCTCCTATCATTTTTTTATCAAGACCAGGGTTCTCGCGCAAGAAAAGCGCCACTTGCATGGGATCAAGTTGTGCATCGAGAATACCGTGCTCTTGCAAGTACTGAATGCCTTTGTCAGGTCGTTGATTAAACCACTCAGTACCCTTGGACAAGAGGCGCTTCTTCTCCTTAACGCTGGCAAGTTGTTCGCTTGTTATATTCCCACTCTCGCCTGCGGACTGCAATCGCAAACGCTGTGAGCTGTTGTTGATAAAGTTCGCTATATTTTCAACATGATCCTCGCCGTTGTCAATGACGATGCCTTCAAGACCGCTGTTATGACGGGAATGCCGACTGCCACCAACACCAATCGCTGGCGTCTGAACCAGAGTGTGGCTAGCACTATTATTACTCTTAGCAGCCGCACAGTTACGTTCGATGCAGTCGATAACACTGATTAGAGTATCCATTGCGATAATGTGTGTACTGTAGACTGCATTCGTGGCTGAAAGCGTGTACTTGCTGAGTAAATTGGTAAGACTCTCAAACATGTCTGTACAGTATAGATCGCAGTCGTAGTTTATGTACAATTCCGTTACAAATCCAGGAATTCGCCACAGTTGCAGAAGATTGTCCAACGCCAGTTCTCGCATCTCGTATGGTGTCTTCGGATTATCACTCGCTATAATTTCGCTTACTTTTTTAAGGTAACATTCCAATTGAAATTTTAGATGGCCGCGAAGCGATTCAAACAGCAAAAAGCATAGTTGCAAATCAGCGGCAAAGATACTGATGCGTTCAGAGCTCAATAGCTAATGAAATAGTAAGTGTTAATTTAATGTATATAATATTTATAATATACATTATTACCGATATTAGATTCCTGCACAAATCATCTTTGACCAGCTCCAACAATACTTCATATTTTCCAATGTTATCCGCAGCTACCTCAAAGGCAACGGTCAGCAAACTTAGTCCAGTGTGAATCATGCTGTCGGAATTTTGCTTATCCAACGGATTGCACAATATGATAAGAAACCGGAAAAGTTCTTGAATGAATGGCAGCCCATAAGGCGTCAGCGTTGAGGACAATGCTGCTGCATCCTGGTTAGACGACTGCTGGGTAAATCGCACTCCCACAGAATTAATATATTCACTGCTATTGGAATCGGCTAACGTAGCAGGAGTAGAGTCCTCATCTCCATCGGCTGCTTCGTCATGTTTTATAGTCTCCACCTGAATCGACGGTACATCTAGTCGAGCACTGATAGTACTCCCAGTATTGTTAACAGTTGTCGTTGTTGTGGGTGTCTGTGTTATTTTGCCCTGCATATCCAGAATATTGCCAGCTGGAGAAGCAGGCGTAGTTGCGAGTATTGGCGCTTTCAAGTGCGTGGGCGCCGATAGCGAACTCTGCGGAGTCTGGGGAGGTTCCTCGGCTGCTGTAGATGACTTACGTTTCTGCACAGTCGAAACATGCTGTTGTTTGCGTTTGTGTTGCTCTGAGGCTGCACCAGCTGCATCATAAATGGTAAAGCGTTTCTGTAGAATATTATTGCTGCCGTCCTCAGTGAATTGTGGCAGACGCATGAAAAATAGCAGTACCATGTCTTTCAGAGACTGCTCTGCAGATCGGCGGAGTAGCTCACTAAGACGCGGCTCAAAGCAAATTTTAAAGCAGCTTAGCATCACTTCGCACATTGACTCATTGCTAACAGCGGCACCCTCTGGACTCCGAATTAGGGTGTGCAACACTTCGATCACACGCATAAATGTTACACTATCAGAGGACTGATCGGTGCCCATAAAACGAGCATGTGTAACAGCATCTGCAATCATCTCCACTATCACAGCCAGATTTGGGGTAGTCGGATCTAAATTATAAATATTCGAACAAATTAATAAGTTGTTGACTAAAAAACAGAGACATATAAGATTATATTATACATACCAATCAGGCCATATGACAAAAATTTATTGACCGAAGCTAATGCGAGACTAGTTAATGGTCCAGTGGTGTCCGCTGTTCGAATCACCTCGAGAAAGGGCGCCAGAAAGACGTTCGGCTCAACTAAACGAAGATCCTCAATGCGGTTCAGCACTTGCTTCAGATCAATAAACAACTTGAGCAAGCCGTCCTTCTCATTATCCTGCATTGGTATTAGGAAGTTAAAAATGTTTTTGGATGTATAAACATTTACATTACGTATATATGTTAGGAACTTACCACGTAGGCTGTTGCGTTCCAACGCGTACCACGTCGCATGGCCGTCATCAGGGTGGCCATTTCACCTCGCACCACATAAATACCATTGCCTGGCAGTGACATTGTGTGCAGATTCGATAATTGCAGCTAATTGGCGTCAACTTTTAAGAATTTGGCACGAAACGAACGAATTTGTAATAACCTGCTGCTGCAGCTCTTTTCCTTACATGTGTACATACGTATGTTTCATTCAACTTGGACACAGCAAGGCACACACACACAAGCATCCACACATACACTCGCCAAATGTGCACGGAAGAATACGTTCAATTAAACATTTTAATAATTTGAAATTTGTCAATAATTTGTTTGCAAGTTTTTGGTGACGTTTACGACGTGTATGTTCAGTTTCAATGTATTTACTAGCAACCCTGCCAATTTAGTTGGCATAATAATATCGATTCATCGATAGAATTACTATTTGCTTCAATTTTTGTGGAATTAACCACCAAAAACAATGGTGCAGGAACGTTTGTTCTAGTTATCAAATCACAATTCAAAAAATGTTTACAAATTCTTGAGAATTCTTATATATTTCTAACATACATAGTTCTAAGGAACTATTCATATTTGATGAATATGATTACTTTGATGTACTTAAATTTCAGCCTATGAATTTCGAATACGGTGCATTGATGGGAGGTGGCTCCCAATTCTCTGGAGAATATAATTTGATCCAAAATACTTCTGATAAGGCTACACCGTTAACGATATGAGATTGGACTTTGGATATATGTAGATACCTGGGCAATTATATACGCGCGCCAGTACTTACTCGCATATGCTCAGTCACAAGATGATTCAAGGGGAGAAAGTCTTCGAACAGGCAGAACATTTAAGAACTTGACCTGTTTCACACAGGTGTGGAAATTGTAAACATCATTATGCAGACATAAAAATTGTGTCTCTGGACAAAGTCCTTTGAGCAGAAACTTTCCGCTTGAGATGTTGATTTTAGGCAAAAAACAAACTAAGGTGCATTTGTATTGGGCAATGGTCAGTTGATGTCATGTCTTTGACGCAAGATTCGTAAAATTGATACACTTAACAGCTACATTTATATTCATAAGGTAACTGGGATGATATATCGAATGAAAAAAAAAAAAAAATGAATTCGTATATATATAAATATACTTTATAGGGTGTGCCAAGCCTCCTTCAGCCAGAACATTCATTCACCAAATGGTAAAAAATTTTTATATAATGGAATGAATTGATAGGCCATCTGGCAGTAGCAACAATGCCCAAAATGTGTAATGTCAGAATAAAAAAATAATACCCAGAGTTTCCTGAATTTTCGCAATCAGTTTTGTTGGTAAGGCCTATGAATCTATCCACACGTTCAAATAGAGTACACGTTAAAGTCATCAGTTAATCATCATATCAGCTCATATCTGCCGGAAAGACTGAAATAGCGGAAAGAATGATATGTTGAATAAAAGTGGTAGATATAATGATGTCTCTTGATGGGAAATTAATAATATTATTATTAAGTTTAAGCTATGTTATGAGACGTTTCACTGTTAACTTAACAGATCGCTTTGCATAACCCAGTTTTACTGAATCGTGGACTCAGTATGGCTTGTTCTGTTGAACCGGCTCACTCGGTCTTTCTTGGGAAGTGAGCCATCTGACTCATATGGCTCACTGAATCACTCACTTGCTGATAGCTCGTGAGCCGATAGTGATCGCAAGCAACTTGAGGAAATTTAAACATACGTAACATGTTAAGCTTTTAATAAAAAAATATATTTTTTATCTCCCTTTATTGGGAATATAAAAAAATGAGCTATACAAGCGAGTGAGCAAAAAACTAGTTAACCAAAATGAGCTAGAGAATGAGCTTGTGAACCAAAATGAGCCATATTGAAGGAACAAGTTCAGTGGATTAGTTTAGTGAGCTATCCATTCTGTACTACAGAATCTGTAGTGCGATCAACTTTATTAATTTCCGCTCCTTCGCACGTGTGTGCACTGATCTATTTTTATTCAAATACCCTAAATACTGAAATAATTATTGTCCAATGCACGCTCGTTAGTTTAGTAATTACAGCTTTCGGGTGCTATTTTTCATGGACAAAGAGTAATTTAACAATCTTACCAAAGTGATGCGCTAATACCTGGTACATCATTTTTATTAAATTGTTGAACACACTTTAACCTTAAATTAAATAATTACTTAGCGTTTAGCAGTAATTTGTCGCCGATTAATAAATAAGCGACGATGATGCAAACAACGGCAGAAAAACTAACGATATTTAATAATCATTGGCCAAAATCCTATGGTCAATGCATTTTGAGGTGTCGCTACATTTCTTTATGTGCACATTCATATGTACATACATATGTATGTACTTACATATGTATGTATGTAGGTTTTTATATACGTACATATGTATGTAAATAAATACCGAAGTATGTACATATGTAAATATATTTTTGTTTCGGTTACCAGCCCAATTTAAAGTGAATAAACTATGAGTTGTCTTTGTTTACTTTATTTATTAAGAGAACTACTTATATTTAATTTATGTGTGCGATGCTCCGAGAAAACGCTTTCAGATAACCTGAGTTAGGGCTCTTTTGACAGCCAAAATCAACTGCGAGTCAATAGCTTTGTTGTGTTGCTGAACCAGTGGTAATCGACTAACTCGCTTTGCCAATTCGGCCAGCTTTGGTTGTTCTTGGAAAAAACTATACAGTGTTCCTGGAGGAATATTAGCAATCCGCGCTAGCTCCTGGATGTGCGGCGCCACGTGATCGGATGTCTCCTTAGGTGGGTTGAGGTGTGTTGGCTTTAAATCCGAAGCGAATTTTGTAGAATTCGTTTGGTTGGTAACTGAAGCTGGTTTTGGCGTAGCTTTCACGGGTGTTGGTAGCAACACGGGTCTCAGTGGAATAGGATAATGATAAGGTGATGGGTGCCGAACAAGTAAGGGATACGAGGCTGGTGCTTGAGTATGCTGCTGGTCATTTTTGGGCTGCACTGGTGCCACCAGCACTTGCTTATATAACAGCTGTCTGGGCTTTGTACTTCTATATAGTCCCAGCCACAGTCCGTATTGATTTATAAAATCGTTGACACTCTTCAGTGAGCCATCCGCTTCCTGCTGCGGCTTTGAAATCTTCGTAATTTTATGCATATTCCTTCGCGATGTCGTCGTATCGTAGTCGATATCGAAATCGGTATTGTTATCACTTTCATCATTTGCTTTCGGCTTATTCTCGCTACCAGCGTTGGAATCGGTTGTTTCAAAATCTATCGACTTCAAATAGGTCTTCATCAGGAATAAGCCTTGTTCTGTGGAAGTCAGAGCGCGCACATAGTTGATCGTCTCATCGTCGCTGCTAGTGCCCAGCAGATTGCCCAGTTCATTTATGCTGGGCAGCTGGTCCGTTCGTGTAAATCCCAGCTTTGTACGAGCAATATTTAGCAAATCACTTGGATACTCTCCAGTGACTCTGGGTGACGCTGTTTTCGTGAACGTAATCTGAGTAGGATTAGGTTGGCCCGGATTCAGCTTGAAGGTGGGAATATTATAATAAAGTTCATTTTTTAACTTTGTGCTCAATTTGATTTTGTCAGGGTCAACTATTATTGCGCTGTCTTGTCCGTAGAATTTGGGCATCAGTGGTATGCGGCCTCTAATGCATTGCCACAGAGTCAAATGCAGAAGGATCTTCAGGAACCCAGCAACCATTCTGGTCAACGCGACGTCAAAAGAACAACTGATAAATCATTGTCGATCGAGCATTAGGAAAACTAATCTGTGTTCTCGCTACCTATGGACCTATCTTCGTGGAATTATTTTGTCGTGTTCCCAGGAATGTACGACGACAAATGCAAAGCGTTTTATACCTGCTGAGCCATTGAAAATGACGATTTCCATTGAAAAATCGGTGCCGTCGACTACCTGAATTATTATCAAATCACGCACACCTTCTCAGAATTCTCGAATTTAGTTGTTTGTTATTACGTGCATTTGAAAATATACTATAGCATAATAGAGACACAAGAACCATTTAACAATGCAATTTAAAAATAAACCAGAGTTTATTAAATATTAATCCCTTAAACTAAAGAAACTAAGTCTGATGGGAAAACATGTTCTACCCTGTACGCCTTAGTACGCGTAATAACTGGAATTCCCTGTGTATGGGAAAGCTGAATGTATTTACATAGAATCGTACATGAATTTAGCAGCATGAGACAAAGTGCAATCATTGGAAGGTATGTAAATGTCGTTTGCGAGTAACATTGGAAAACGATGAACATCGTGGTATTATCATTTGGACACGCCAACCAGAGCTGGGCGTATACAGCGCTCATGCAGTTTGTAGCCGAGTTTGGTAACCTCTATAACTGTGTTTGCTTCGACAGTAGTGTCTTCTTTTTGGAACAGTGCCTCGTGCATATTTGGATCAAATTTTTCATTGATTGGATCAATCGGCTCTAACCCATGGCGCTTAAACACTTGAAGCAGTGAAGCGCGTGTCATGCTCAGACCTTCAAATAGATTCTTCAGATCGGTATTGCCGTTGAGCTAAAATGTTAACCCGAAATTATTGTATTGAAAATATGCGTAATTAACGTGAATCAAATGAAACTTACTTTATCTTTGGGAACCGCTTGAGTGGCGTGGCCAAGTGTATCGGCCACCTCTAGTAAATCCTTGCAAAAACTTTGGATACCAAATATTTTTGCATCCATTATTTGTTTGTTTAATCGTGTGCGCATATTCTCGCTGTCAGCCAATGCACGCTTGTATTTGTCTAATAGTTCGCTGTGTTGCTCTTTTGCTGCCGCCAACTCTTGCGTCAGCCGCTCGGTCTCCGGCGATTGTGGTACTTTTCTCTGGTCCGCTGCAACGGCATCATCGGATATTGCTTGCTCCTTTTTTTCCGTTGTGTACGACCGCAGAAATTGTTTTTGGGTATGGCGCAGCAAGCTGTCGGGATTTGGTTACAAGAATTAAGCTCCCATAATTACGTCACAGAAGTAGACCCATGTGGTACAGCTTACCTTATGTATTTTGTGCCGGCCGTGGGCGTAAAGTTGCCTAAACGATTGGCAAGCATTTGTATAGTTAAAGACGTTTTCGTTGCCATGGAAATTTATATTTTCTTAATAGCTATGCAACTTTTAACTACTTTTACAGTTGGAATTCACTGAAATAATTTTTGTCTCAGCGCTTACTGATTAATCGAGAACTAAGTCGATATACAAAATACCAAAAAGTGAATAGGTATTTTTTGCACAACACTGAGCTTTTCTATATTGCCACTAACCATCACGATTAAATAACACTACGCTATGCAAAGTGCTCGTTATGTTAACAGTGAAAAGACATAAGTGTTTGCGCGCGCATTAATTTGTATGAGGCAATATTGTAGAATAAATTAAAACGAGTCAATGGGTTTTTTTATATTTTGTATTATAAACTGTTTTCTTGGTAGTTATTCCTGAAGGTAATTCGATTAACCGCCAATACTTCCGTGTTATATAATTTAAACTACGATTTTATTTTGCAAAACTAACTAGTATTAACATGTACTAATCGTTTCCCAACAATCCACATCATTATATCTATCATATTCATTCATCATATTAGGAACCTGCTGGCCAAAGCATTGTTAGCTTCTGCAAAGACTTCTCGTGGCTGCTTCAGCCAAATTATCGGTTTCTTTAAGTTTGACTACTCATACTCTAGGTCCATTCGCGATTTTGTAATTAAACATACGTTTTATTTCGTCCTCTATTTAAGTATATTGCCATTTATAAACAATACTAATGGCGAAAACTCATAAAATGATGTGCCCTTTCCACAAATAATCATGAAAACGCGAACATTTAGCATGATCATGGCAAAGCCGTTTAAGAGTATACCGAGTTCTTACTCGGTATACTCTTTACTCAGAAGGGAACCAATGGGATCGCGTCGCAAAGAAATTTCAATTTTTGTGAGCAAAGAGCAGAGAGCAAAATGCATAGGGCAGAGAGAGTGAGCAATGGAAAGAAAGGAATATGTACAGATTTGATTGAATATCGACCGTCACAGTCGAGCGCTCGAAGCTAAATGATCCGTTATCCGAAGCTGAAGCAAATTCGTTTGTTCTAGTTGTCCAGTCTATGTGTTGGTTAGTGGTGGTACTTACTAGATTAGAGCGAATATTGAAATAAATTATAAATTATATACAATTCTAAAATAATTTGTATATATAATGTACATATTTATTAAAAAACAAAAAGTAAAATTATCGGACAGATACATTTTATTTATACACAACAAATTTGTTGATACAAAGGATTACCTTGAATTTACTATAGTTGTTTCTGTCTGCTTGCCGCAGGGTAAAGGCAATTAATTATTTTTTTAAATCATGTATATTTTGCACGCAGCTACGCCCAAAACTATTAAAATTTTTTAAAACTCGCTATACATGCGTATACAAAGTACATACATATACATATACATATCTATGATTACATATGCATGCATGTACATATGTATGTAGTCTGTCTGCTAAGATAAAATGCAAATTGACAGTTATACCCTCTAACCATTACATGATAGAAAACGGGCATTATAATGTTAATTGAGAAATGATCAATGCTTGATCCTGGATCAACATAAGTATGCTACTTAATATAATTTATAAATTCTTTCGATTGGTTAGTTGTTGTTAACTGATGTAGAACTGTATGCGTGGTATATTCTCTTCGAATACTATAGTAGCTACATTATTGTTTCGAGTACGATCTTTAAAATTCAAAGTATGAGTATGTGTACTTATTCAATACAATATCTTACAAATACATACGTACGTATGTAAATAGATGTTGTATTCAGGCAATGTATATATTATATAAGTTAAGGCATGGAAAACATTTTAGTTTAAATCCAACATTGTGACAGTGAAGTTGTTTTTAGCATCCTGCTAAAATGAGCGATGACGATATGCAATTGGCTCTCCAAATGGCAGTGAACTCCATGTCTGTGGAGGATGATCCTGATGGTAACGAAACATTAAATTCTCCAAAGCCGTTGAGAAGAGCACGAGTATTGGATTTAAATGAGAGACGGAAACAATTTCGGTAAGTAACAGGAGAGAATTGAAAGAAACTGAAATAGTATGAATATGAAATTACATTACATATGAAATTACAATAGCATACAGCGTTTACTTAGCTCTTTATTTTTATGTGGTTATATCTCTAAATAGCATCCGTTTCTTGACTTCAATATCAATATCGCTAAGTTAATTTTCATTACAATTAACAAATTTCTAACTCCAATTAAGTATATTAAATGTAAATAATACCACCTGTTAAACATATGCTATATTAATGTTAATATCCATGTTAGGTATTTTTGTGATATTACGTTTTTATCAGTATTTCGGCAGACCCAGTCTACAGTCACATTTTTGTATTCAATAAAGAAATGGTTTAAAACCAGATTCAGTACAATTTTAAAATGTCAACAACGCCAGAATCGCTAAAACACAATCGTTCGAAGCAGACTCCGCGGCAGCTACTACCGAGCCACAGTGTTAGCAAAAAGGATGACAGCGATGCATCCAGCGTAGTTTCTCGCGACATCATGAACAGCAGCTGGTGGTGGTAAGCTTTTTCTGCCCCGAAGAGAAAAATAACAATATTTTATATGTCCACAATCTGAAATAAACCTGTTCCACTAATAAATCCTTTACACATTTAATAATAATAATAGTTAATGGAGGCGACTTCTCAACTCCTATTTTTCGCAGGCGTACGCGCAGCCTAAACGCACCTTCGCCGTTCCAGCAATTTGGGCCATGTGGGGGCATTATGAAGAATTCAGCAATGGTTATGCAAATCCAGGATCCAGCCAGTCAGCGTCTGACTTGGTACAAGCCTCCGCTCACTGTGCTGGTCATAAAAAAAGTCTGCGATGCCTCCGTACTGACGCCATTTGTGCAGCTGGTCACTTGGTTGGTGCAGGAGAAGAATATGGTTGTCTGGGTAGAGTCTGCAGTGCTAGACGACGTTACTCTTAACGAGGACACACAATTTCGCTCTATTCGTGATAAGCTAGTGACCTTCAAGTGAGATCTTAACTGAGTTGCATTTTGCTTAGATATATTTTGAATATATTTTCCTAACAGAGATGGCCGCGATGATCTTACAGATCGTATCGATTTTATTGTCTGTCTTGGCGGCGATGGGACACTGCTTTATGCTTCTCTATTGTTCCAGCAATCGGTACCACCTGTGATGGCTTTCCACTTGGGATCCTTAGGTTTTTTGACGCCGTTTCGATTTGATAATTTCCAAGAACAACTCACCAGTGTTTTGGAGGGTCATGCGGCGCTTACATTACGCAGTCGTCTACGTTGTGTGATGCATCGACGAAGCGAAAAATCTCACGGATTTGAGTATCCCGTAGACTTGAATGCAATGTCAGCATCTCCCTTGAGCAACAGCATATTAATATTAAACGAAGTCGTAATCGATCGCGGCCCATCACCCTATTTAAGCAACATTGATTTGTTTTTAGATGGAAAGTACATTACGTCGGTGCAGGGCGATGGCTTGATTGTATCTACGCCCACGGGTAGCACGGCGTATGCGGTGGCCGCTGGTGCCTCTATGATACATTCGTCGGTGCCGGCCATTATGGTTACCCCAATCTGTCCACACTCATTGAGTTTTCGACCCATAGTTGTGCCCGCAGGTGTTGAACTAAAAGTAAGCACTAATAAACTATTTTAAAATACAAACCTTTAAATTGCTTCTTTTGAGCGTTTCGCAGATTTCAGTTTCACCTGAGAGTCGGAATACTTCATGGGTGAGTTTTGATGGGCGTAATCGCCAGGAGCTCTTTCATGGCGACAGTCTGCGCGTAACCACATCGATTTATCCAGTCCCCAGCATTTGTGCTCAAGATCAAATAACTGATTGGTTTGCATCGCTGGCCGATGGACTTCACTGGAATGTGCGCAAGCGTCAGAAGTGTCTCGACGAATTGTCTGACTTAACAGCATCTGGATCAGAAGATACATTTGATGAGATTGAAAACACAAAATTATATGATGTGTAGGTGTAGTACGTAAGTTTCAAAGTAGTGTATGCAAATATGCAATCGCCGTCTGTGACTCTGTTTGATGTAAGTCGATATTTCTTAATGTGTTTTATTTAACAACTCTAATAGTTTGAAAATTAATTAAAAACTGGATTTTTATTGTCTCGGCAGAGTTTGCTCATGCGCAGCTTGCAAATAAATACTTCACTCTAAGTGGACTTTAAGATTTTTGTTAATGTATATATATATATATATCATACAATATATGGTTACATGTTGCTCACCTCGGTTTAATCTGTTTGCACTGCCATAGCCAAGCTATTAGTTCCGATATGCATTTGGGCTTATCGAAGATAAATTAGAAGGCTTTTTGCATAGACACAACAAATCTGAAACTGAATTAACTTTAACTCAAACTGAAACTGAAAGAGAATGGGTAATGTTCCACAGCTCTACTTGAAAATACACTTACACACTTCATATATTTGCCATTGTTTCATGTATTTTTTACGGTAGATTGTTTTTGCCTTTTTTGTTAACAAATTCAAGGTGTGCGAATCAATATCAAAATATGTATGCCTTTGTGTGTGTGGGTCGTGACAGGTGTGCGTGCTTATCTAGTCATATGAAATGCATAAAATCTCGAAACATAGGTGTGTGCTATAGTATACTCTGAGAGGTTCCAGCGTGCGGTTGTGTTCATACCTAAAACAAAAAAAAAAAAAAAATAAAAAAAAAAATTACGTTTTTTTTTAGAGTTAAATTAAAATGAATGTACGGGATATGGAAATCGCTAGACAAATGTATCAAGATGGAGCTGTATTGCCCGCACAAAACTCAACAGACTCAATCAAAAATAAGCTACAAATGAATAGTTTATTCAACAAGCGGAATCAGTTTCGGTAAGCATAACTATGCTGCTTTTTTGACAACAAATCCGTCCTTGAACAGTCGAAATAAAATTTAGTTAAAAAAAAAAAAGTGAACTTATGAGTGATATAGGAGCCAGCCTTTATTCAGGCTTATTTTTATATTTAATTTCAAGCTAGAACTTTTAAGGTAAATATATATACATATGTATGTGTCTAGTATGTGACAATCGAAGTGTCTGAAATAAATATAGTCGAGTCTCGATAATTCGTACCCCGCTAAATCGTAAACCTCAATATTTCGTAAGAAACAGCTGGCCTCTTGAAAAAACTTCTCTAATTCGTACAAATCCCATACATTTTGGTCCCCTCGTTATTTCGTATTTTTCTGCCAACTGGGCCATGATCCTATCTTGCCTTTTATGATTAGTTTCGAAACCTCTCATAATTCGTAATTTCGTTTCGAAACCTCTTGTAATTCGTAATTATTGATATTGCTGGAAGTTAAACTACCGTTAGGTCTCGCAGACTATTATGCATGTCGCCTTTTTGTCATTTTATGCGCGAAATTTCGTTGTTCTCCCATTGAAGCGTGGAGACGATTCGTAAAAATGTCAAGCAAACGTTCTTATAACACATTTTTTTCGTATCATAATGTTCCGAATAATGCAGTTGATCATTTAATAAGCTTGGTAAACACAATAGAAATATTAATTAAATGAAGAACATGAAACAATAAAAATTACAAGCTCTTTTATTAAATCTTAATTTTTCGTTAATACGGTTTTGTTTATGTCTAATCTTGTTATTAAATACATAACATTGACATGAATGTGTATTTTTTTTTAATAAGTTAAAATTGTTGAAAAGACGTGAAATATAAAAATTCAATTCGTATTTTGATTTTTTAAACCCAGTTATGTGAAAACCCCGGTAAATCGTAAAAAATTCTGTTCCCTTGCCATTACGAATTATCAAGACTCATCTGTATATACAAGCACTAATCAAAAATGTCAATATATGTTACAACAGCTGATATATCGCTGTTAAGTAAATATGTTAAATTTATTATTTAATCGATATACATTAACATCTGATATATCGCAGTTCATTTACTATGACGATTTTTTTTGAAGCGTTATTTTATAATTTGTTTAAAATAACATTTTTTTTTATGGAAGGTACTAATTTCTCGCGGATATAACTCTTAAGAAAATGTATGCGTTTAAGTCGGAGTCTGTTCGTTCATTTAGTTCAGAGAGTTCGATAACTGATTCCAGACGTATCGACTAAATCTAGAAAATGTAACATTAACAAATATATAAATAAAAAATACATCAATAAATGTTAGTAGACTAGAAGAATTCTACAGACGATGAATAGTGAGCGCGTTTGTTGGTCAACCGCAATAAAAAACAATTCCAAAACCATGGTGCCTGAATTGGACAGTTGCAAATACATTTAAGTCCCAATACATACTGTTTTGTGTCGTGGAATTCTACTTTAAGTTTTCAAGTATCTGACATAAGTTGAATTGTGATAAATCATGTCCTCATCCCCCTATAATATAATCCAATGCCCAAATCCAACGGCAAAGACATCACCTGCGCAATCTGTGCCAGGTGCAACTGGAAGACGCAGTGCAGGTGTATCTACACATTGTGGTAATTACGATGAGCATGACCACAAGTTGATCAATTTAATCAGTACCCACCACAACAATGGATCAGCATCATCTGCTCCTGGACCTGGACTTCTGACCAATGGCACTGCCAGCGATATAGAAATGCGTTGGTGGTGGTAAGTTAAAGAAGCACTGTGCACAAATTAATTAGTAGCAGTAGACACACACACACACAGAAACATACATACATACACACGCTATACTTGAGCAGCAGTAAATTTTTTCACAGGGGCATACCGTTTAATTGGGGAAAGATTTTTAAACATGAATATACGTTATAGCAAGACTAGTTGCGAATTGCTGTTGCTTATATAACTTGCTTACTGTTGTTTCTCTTTTTGTCTTTTTATTTTTTTATATACATATGTACATATATACGTACTAGCATACACATAAGCACCTGTTCGTAAATTTAGTCTCTCCCGCTCACTTGCTCTCTGTTGATTATACGACGCGTGTTCAAAATTGGCTCAGCTGTTTACAACCGATCGCTTGGCAGCGCTTTGTAACGATTGCTACGATTGGACACGGTCCTAAACTTTTATTTTCAAATCGCACAACAATTTATAATTTTATCACCTTTTCAGCGTTTCAGTTCAGTTATCGCTTGTTCATCAGACAGCTCGGTTGTGTCAAGTGAGATCGGTGGGGTTCTCTTTGCCTCTCTCGTGTAACCTCTACTTATCTCGTTTATTTTGTATAGATTCTCTTTCTCTCTCTCTCTCTCTCTCTCTCTCTCTGTCTCTCTCTCTCTATCTATCTATCTCTGTCACGGTCAATGGCTTTATTTTGAGCTAGGGCTTAAACCTACGTGTGCTAAATACGCCATCTTATATAATATGTAACTTATTGACTTATGTGTTTGTTTAAATATTCCTTCTATCTTAATATGACTCAAACGATCTTACGTGTTTGCACATTCTACCCTCTTCGGCAATCGTTCTTTTGTAGGTAGGAATCAATAAGTTTTCGAGTGCCTCTTGCTATCCAGTCAATGATTACAGTATAGCTAGTATACTAGATTATATACTTGCGTTGTCTTCATAACGTTTCTTTGTTCAATAAATTGTTACAAACCTGTTCGTTTATTGCTACAACTCATGTTTATTATTTATCTTGTTTACAAGATCAGACGAGTGCATAATTATTGTAATTAATAATTTTTAAACGTCAATGAATTACTTTCTGTTTTGCTAATAGGATTTCATTAAAAAGTCAGTGGGCCCAAAATGTACTAGTTTATACATTTCATTCTATAATAATTATATATATATATATATATATATATATATATATATATATATATATATATATATATATAATTATATAATACATTATATATATATATATATATATATATATATAATTGCAGCGTGCGCAATTTTTCCAATGGCTTCCGTCCTTTTGAAAAAATAGCTGATTAATGATGGAGACCGCTGGCTCTTTGTTTTGCATTCTCTCTTTCTCTTCTTTCTCCTGCTCTCTTTGATGCTAAGTTTGCCTAATGTCATTTCTATGCAAATCTTATGGCAATTAGTTGACGTCAGAGCCGGAACTAAGAGCAGGTCGTAGATGCTTTAGCAGAAAACATAAGCAAAAAAACATTGTCTACGATTGCTGTTTTTATATTTATTTTTATTTTTAATTTAAAATTTTATTCTAAAACCTGTTGCTAAATAGTAGGGTTGTTGATAATATATCAAAATATCAATATATCGATATTTTTATATAAAAAAAATATATTTATATCGTGATATTTTTTTTGCCCAAATATCGAATATTTTTGCGATATATTTGATATATCGTTGGTCACACAAACTGTGAGACATTCTGAATCAAAATGGTTAAAACGAATTATTCAGATTTCAAAAATGGAATTTTTTGGAATAGCCAAAAGCCGACTATGCCTGTACTTGCAAAAATAGCATTACGATGCCTAACCACCCCTGGCAGCTCAATGCCGTCAGAGAGACTTGCTTCGGCAATCAAATGCGTCGTTTGCAACTCCAGAAGTCATATGACAGATTGTCATATAACGGAACGCGTTTTTTTGAAATCTCTTAGTACCGAATATTGGTCTCTATAATAAAAAAAAATATTCTTATTATTCTTGTTTTTTTTTTTTTTTTTTTTTTTTTTGGGTCGCATTTTAAATTTATTGTTGGACAAAATTTGTAAAATATCAAAAAATATCGATATATCGATATTTTTAAAGTTGAATATCAAATATCATTTTGATATTTTTTCAAAACTAAAAATATCATCGATACGATATTTTAAAAATATTCAACAACCCTACTAAATAGCTACATATTACTTTGATATTTTCATTCAAAACCTATTTTTGGGGCGCTTAACCTGCTGCTTGGAAACGCATCTGACTGACTCAACAATAATATGTTAGTGGTTTTTGTGAAGTTTCTTTAACACTTTTCGAAAAAGGGAGCAAGGTTGAGTCTGTTTACATTTCTGTGCAATCGATCAGGGCCGTCTTTAAAGATGTTTGACTAGCGATGGGCAACGTCAAGTACATGTTAAGATAACGAAATACACTGTTACAGTTTGTTAAAATATGCTCAGTATCCGAAAATGAGAACTTTTAATTTATATTTTCGAATTACTTCAAAGTGAAAAGTGAATTGAATTTCTCAAAAGTTCCACTTGAGTCATGACCTGCCGTTCCGATATCGATTTGGCCACTCTGCATCAGCATCGCCTCGAAGAGCGTTGGAATTATGGGCTCGCCTGGTGCGGTGCTCCTGGAAGAATCCAAGAGCAGCAGCAGTTGACCCACTATAATGAGCTGCTCATTCGTGAGAGCTCTAGACAGCATCAGCACCAGTACCATCACCAGTATCAGCATCAGCACCTGAGCAAAAGTGGAAGCTATTACAATGTCTCGGCTCCCAGCGACTCAAATAGAACTGTCAGCAAGGTTAAGGACATCGTTGCCAAAGATCATCCAAATAGACCCCTTCAGGGGATCGATTACTATAACAACGACTATTTTACATCTACGGCGCGTCGCAGACGCTCCGGCACTTGGCCGTAAGTAACACCGATCAACATATACCTCCCTAGGCTACAGACAAGGCATTATGGTCAAAAAGCTCAATTTTTTGGCATAAGGTCTAATTTTCGAGCAAGAGCTTTCAAATTTTCCACATCAATTTGTTAAACTAATGTTTCTGCTTTTTATACTTTGTTCCCAAAGGGAAAGAAGTATATTGAGTTTGTGCAATGTCCGTCTTGCTGTCCGTCCGTCTGTCCGTATCAGTGTTGCCAACTTTTGTCGAGCAAAAAAAGCTGTTTTTAGTGGGAAGATTGTAAAAAGAAAGCTGAAATTTTGTGAAAAAAATCCGAAAAAAAGCTGATGTTTCTGATTAGTTTTCTGAGCTATATTTTTACAGATAGTTCAGTAATTCATTTATTTCATAAATGAGATGAGTTATCGAAAAAACAAAATAAACTCGTACTGCGTAACTGACATACGAGTGTTCATATGAAATTTCAGCTCTCTAGCTTTTGTAGTTTCCGAAATATCGACGTTCATACGGACGGACGGACGGAGAGGGCTCAATCAATTTATTTTTTTTTTATGCTGATCAAGAATATATATACTTTATGGGGTCTACGACGCCTCCTTCTGCCTGTTACATAAATTTTCATAAAACCTTTATACCCTGAATTCCCATTTTCAATGGGTTCAGGGTATAATTTTTTTTTTTTTTTTTTTTTAAATACTAGAGACTTGGAATTTAGCAAATAGACACATTTGAATGATATTATTACATTCTGAATTATTTGATAATGTATAAATATAGTGAAAGACAGTCTATCTAGAAATGGATTTATCAGTATCACTGCATCATTATGCACTACGTAAAGTGGAAGAATACTAATTTTTTTTAGAGATATATTAGTTAATATTAGCTTGACCATTATAGATGCAGATCATCCCAACGAGTTGATGAAATGTATGTACAATCATAAAATAAATTCAATTTTGAATTTTGGAACCATAAAAAAGTGACTGTATGCAAAAAGTCGGGTTTTTTTTTTACCATAGTGCAAGGTTAAGCGCGCTTTGAATCACAGACTATTTGAATGACCTTCAAAAACCCATAGATTAGGTTTGAACAACATCAGATTGAAGAAAGCTCGCATAATTTGTGTGTGCACAATTTAGCATGAAGGTTCCCATTTCAAATTGATTTTCTATCTCCTATTTCACTTGTCGTTTACTTTAGTAATTCGACATTTTTATTGCAACGCTTGCCTTTAAGCCGTAATGATTACGTCGAGTGTAAAATAAAGATTATACATGGACTATATAAGATTTCTTAGATGTCTGGGTAATTCTACTTGTGGCTCAGCGTGTGGTTGGATTAGGGAACATGAATTGATGTACCTACCATATCAATTATCCAGAAGTATAAATATTTTGTACCTGCCTAACCATCACGTAATGGGCTGCTTCAAGTAAATGTTAACGCCAGCATGATAGGGCAGATTTCGTTATCAGGTTAATAATACTTAATGTGCTTTTATAGGTTTGTTTTCAATTTCGATGTGAGCTATATTTATGTATTGCGCTTAAAATCTCTATTCAAATATATAATTATATAAATATATTTAGTCAAATTGACATTATGAATATGAAAGTTAACCCACTCGAAGCCATAGAGTCCTTAACCCTTCTGCGCAGATATTAGCATGGATAGAAATATTTGTTTGTCAATACTTATAACCGTTTCGGGCACTAGTTTGCGAACATCTTGAATATGTCATGATGGCGCGGTCTGTGAATCGATGTCGATAAGTATTAACTATTAAGCACCCAAAACACTATTCGATCCGTATGTGGGCTCAAAATACTTTGTATTTTTTTTTCTCTTTGTACTACTATCTTTTATTTTTATTAGCGTTTTGTTTTGAAAAACCCTCGAGGCTTTGAGTGTCAGTCAATGCCTATTAATTAATTCCGTGCCAGTTTGTGCGCGGCGTCATTCATAAATAAAACACAAAATAACAGCCCAAGACCAGCGGACAGCTGAAAATCGAAATCAATCTGAGACGCGAGTTCCTAAGGTGCAGCGGGTCAAAATATTTAACCTTCCATTTGCATGTACGTTCACAGTGTGTTAAGCAAATCACAGACGGCCCTTAATTAATGCCCTGGCGAATTGGCTATATAGGTACAAAGTCAATGAGGTGGCTTTTGTGTCTTTTACCCTGTCGCCCAGTGGATCCACACCTCAAAGTGGAAATAGGTGGATACACGGTTTCTTAATAGATGCAAAAATCGATGATATTTTTAATACTCGATCACGAAGTCAAACAACTATATTGATATCGTCTGATGGCAGGATAGATGGGTAAAATTAACGAAAATTTTCACATATTTCAAGTGGATCGTTTCTGACCTCTACAGACCGACTTGTAAAATATTTGTTTTTTTTTTTTCTTACAACTGTTTTGAATGTGAACGAGTCCACTACAGTCGGGTACGCCAGACAATATTTGCAATATCTTATCCATTGAAAGAAAAAGTTGCAACGTCACACTAATCGACGTTACTATCAGTATCAAGCAGGCTTACCTTGTCTTTAATTAATCTGCCATTGTTTATTGATGGGCCAAGATCATTGTTGGCCGTGTGAGGAGACGCACAAAATTAAAGCATTTTTATCAGTTGCAAAGAAGGAATATAAATAACACAGGAGTGGTAGCAAAGCAGTTGGAGTATACTAACTGAATAGATTCCAATTCTTACTCTTTTCCTCTTCTTTACGCGATCATATCGAAAGATGTTTTGTATTGCTACAAAAAACTGTGAGTAAAAGTGGTGGAACACATCCTTCCATTCATAAAACCTGACATTCATAAGTTGAGTCATTTGATTGCACAAACAGATGTACTGCCACAATGCACTAAGCCTTGCACTTATCCAAGTTTTCAACCGACACGGTGCTCTCATTCCATTTGTCTATATGCTGCACTACGCTCTCTCTCTGTTTAACTGTCGTTTCCCCTCTCACTCCCTCGGAAACGAGTGTGCAGTCTCTGTTGTTTCACTTCGATACTAAACGAGTTTCTTAACGCTGTTGCTGTAACGAAAAAAAATGTTTATTCTCAAAAAATATTTTGGCCTTTCAGTATTTTTGTAACCTTCGTACGATTCGCACTAAACAGAGCGACACACAAGCAACAGAAATTCCAACAATTAACGCGTACATAAGAACTGTTATTTGACAACAACAAAAATCAATATATTGCGTGTGTATCTCGCGTGTTTTTTTCAGGTCTACCTAAAATTAAGTTTGATAATTAAAAATATGCATCATCAGAAATCGCGTTGTACGTCGCTGCATTTAGACCTTGTTTCCACGCATATGAGCCAAGATAATATTCAAGACCCCGAGGCGCGTATTTTGAGGTTTATCTAAATAACTTGTTACTTTTAGGATTTGTAATTCCCAAATACTTGGTGATTTAGCTTTAAAATTGTTTTTAAACATCCATTTCAGGCGCACGCGTAGCCTGAACGCACCTTCGCCGTTCCAACAGTTTGGACCATGCGGGCGCATTATGAAAAACTCTGCAATGGTAATGCAAATCCAAGATCCCGCCAGTCAGCGCCTGACTTGGTATAAGCCACCCTTAACTGTCCTCGTAATCAAGAAAAAGGATTCCCAAGTGCTGTTACCATTTGTGCAGTTAGTTGAATGGCTGGTCCAGGAGAAAAACATGGTTGTCTGGGTGGAGTCTGCAGTGCTGGAGGACAAATTGCTGCGCGACGATGTCCAACTGGAACAGGAGAGTGCAAAGTTTCGTCTGGTTCATGAGTATTACACTGGAGTACGCTCCCGTTTCCTTGCACTGCGAGAAAAGCTAGTAACCTTTAAGTGAGTACGAATGAAGAGTACGAATCACTTTAATCAGCATACTAACAACCTTTGGGTATTTTTGCTACAGAGATGGCCGCGATGATCTGACCGATCGCATTGACTTTATTGTCTGTCTTGGAGGCGATGGCACGTTACTTTATGCCTCACAATTATTCCAGCAATCGGTTCCGCCAGTTATGGCCTTTTATTTGGGCTCATTGGGGTTTCTGACACCGTTTCAGTGTGACAATTTTCAGGAACAAGTGACCAATGTACTAGAAGGTCATGCCGCACTCACGCTACGAAGTCGCCTGCGTTGCTCAATTCATCGCAAGGGCGAGCGTCGCAGGGAGTCTTTGCTGCAATCTAGTAATCTCTCAAAGCCATCTGTACAACGACAATCTTATTACGGCGAGTTGGGGCACCCAAAGGCCAGCAATAACAACTGTAGTCCCTCCTCAGCCCAGGTTGCGTCTGGGTACAGCAGTATTCTGGTGTTAAACGAGGTCGTAATTAATCGTGGTCCATCCCCCTATTTGAGCAATATTGATATTTTCTTGGACGGCAAGTACATAACATCTGTGCAAGGAGATGGATTGATTGTGTCTACACCAACGGGTAGTACAGCCTATGCGGCAGCCGCTGGTGCGTCTATGATCCATCCATCTGTGCCAGCTATACTGGTCACGCCCATTTGTCCGCATTCATTAAGTTTTAGGCCAATTGTAGTACCAGCCGGTGTTGAGCTGAAGGTAAGAGGATTAAGTTTATTATAGTATTCTTAAATCTGAAATCTGCTTTCCCTTCTTAGATTTCGATATCTCCGGATAGTAGGAATACGTCGCGCGTATCTTTCGACGGCCGAAATGATCAAGAGTTAAATCATGGTGATTTTCTGCGAGTAACAACCTCTATTTACCCTGTCCCGAGCATTTGTGCACAGGATCAAATATCCGACTGGTTCGACTCGCTGGCTGAGGGTTTGCATTGGAATGTGCGTAAACGCCAAAAGTGTCTTGATGAGCTTTCGGATTTGACGACATCCGGTTCGGAAGACACGCTCGACGACTTTGAGAATCTAAAAATCCAAGACGCGTAGTGCATATAAATCCCTCTAAAATAATACTCCAGTCTATTGTATATACAGATATATAAATATTTGGTTGAGTTTACATTTTAAAACTTTTAAGTGTAGATAAATTAATACTGCTTCAGAACAAATAAATGTAAGATAGATGTTAAGGTAAAGTTCATGAGAAAATGTGCCGCGAATATGTTAAAAATCTGTGTGTATTTTTTATAATAGTACTATAATAAATTGTTTTATTTACTTAAATACTAAAACATTTTATTCAGTTTGTAACTATAGCATCTGGTATTCTATAAAAATTGGTTGTGTTAAATAATTTAGTGCAATTCAACTGTTATCACTAAGGATTATGGGATCGTCTAGAGAACATAAGTAAAAATTTAAATTTATTTTAAACTAAAGCTGATAAATGCAATTAGACAATTATATTAAATAAAGTCAAATTATTGTAGTCCTTTATAACATAAAGTCCTATTTTAATGACTTCTGATTACTAAATTTGAATATGACACTAGAAGCAAGGATGTGCTTTTATTTTTGTGACTTGCTCAATGCATTAACGATGGCCTTAGTTTAGCTTTTCATATGCCCTTTGCTAATGTTTCAAAAAGAATATAGCAAGTTAGCTAAGGGACTAAGCTAATGAAAGAGTACAGAGACCATAAGTGCCAGTTGAATTATTTCATTAATTATGGGTTTGTGATAACTGCTACGTGCTGAGAGCGATAAAGCATTTTCACACTTCACATGCTCTGTTATAATAGGCATCCACATGCTGCCGTTCCTCCGGATTTTTCTGCTGCATTTGCGAGTTGTAGCAACAAGTGAGTCGCAGCATCCTTTTGCATCAGCATCTCTCATCTGACTGGCGGATAAAAATTTTGCGTAATATCCGCCAATGACGATTGGTAAAACTTTACCGAATGGAACGCCCACTCGCTTTCATTGCGCAGGCTTCAAATCGCGTCGTGAACGCCATACAAATGCCATCATGCGTGTATTTATATCAACGCTTTTTCTATGCAGTTAAAAAATAAAATAAAGCATATATACACACAATTATTATTATAACTACAAATATACATATGTACATATAGAACGAATTAGAGATTATTGAGAAATCTAATTAGAATAACATATTTTATTATTCACATTAATCAGTTGTTTAATGATCTGAAATATAAGAAAAAATATAATTATAATCAATGCGAGTTAACTCTACCCACTCTTCACTAACATATGTATAAGAAAATAAGATAACAAAATAATAAAGTAAGCAGACATAACTATGTATGTACATACATATGTACATACATATGTACATACATATGTATTAGGAAGTCGTATAACTCGACGTTCCAAAGTAATAATAATAATACGAAATATGTTTGGAATTTCTTAATGAAATTTGTGGGCATACACGCGAAATTTATTTCTCTTGGTGACTTAAGACAAATGGTCGAGTAAATATGATGAAGTGCAATACGATAGAGCGAGCCTAACTTAACTTGGTATTATATTCGTGGCTGCAAAGTGGCACGTGCTGATATTTCAATTGAATGCCACAAAATATGTGTGGCAGACACCCCCGTAAGGCTAAAAAGGCATCCAAGCTAAATGAAAAATATTTTCCTGCACAGCGGACCCCACTTGACATTTAAACTTTGGCTGTGGCCTGTTAGAGCTAAAGCGAACAAGCAATTCTCCGATAGTATTCCAAATGCGGATGACAGTTGAAGTTTGCGCTCTTTGTGTGCTGAGGACTGCCTGAATAGCTGACTGGCTGACTAGCTGGAGGGCTTTGATAGTCCTTGTGGGTGGTGGAGGTGGAGTTACATTTCAAACAAATTGCTCGTCGCTTGCTCGCTGCTGAATTAAAAGGAAATTAAATGCTTTCACTCGAATTTGATTTTCCATCGCTCTGACAAAAGTTGACCACCATAAATATATAATAACTCTTATGTGAGGGACCCGCATTATCTGGCTTTCATTTTTAGCTAAAATCAGTTGCATCCATTTTAGAACTGATTGAGCTCACTCGCAAAGTCGAAGATTAGACTTAAATTTCCAATTGGGTTACCTCAAAGTATTGAAAATTAAGCATATTTAGTTTGACTTTTAGAATGTATGTACTATTTCTATTGAAATCCAATTCGAAATTCCTACCACCCCCACACATTATTTAATGCCCATCCCTCATGTTAGGTTTCTAGTCCATTAACTTTGAAGATATTTTGGCGACGTTACTATAACACTTCAGCGGCTTTTGGGCCTTTTCCTTATATTCATGTGGTTCGATAAGTATTGTTGCATTTTTATTCAATTACTGCTCATCTAAGTGTATCTAAGCTCTATACTCTTAAAAAATGAAAAAGGCCCAATTGAAATTTCGTATCGAAATAAGTAAACATTTATTTTTTTTTTATTCCCGTTAAATTATCAAATATTTTAAATTTCATTGCAGATAATTATTTTTGGTTTACCTTTAACTTAAAAACATACTAAACAGTGTATATTACGTGTTGTAATGTTCTAGAATTCATTTAAATTACATGAACTTGAAATTTCGTATAAAAAGTTGGGATGACAACCCAAGATCAAAAAGCTATCGTCGCGACGCGTCGGTTTATCTACGCCCACAGGAGCGGCACTAGAAGCTTCAAGACTACTAATGACCACCTCCATCGTCCCAAAAAAAATTGTTTAAGGCTCTAGTGGAGACTGCTCGACTACGAGATCCTCTGAACCATGCAAAAAACAAGTAAGAACGTTGCAGTTAGGCGCAACTAACGGGAGAGAGATTCTGTTCCAGTTGGTGCCGTTTACTTATTTAATAAACATTTAATAAACGAAATATTTCGGCAATTAGTAAACATGACAAGCAACAAACGTTTTCCTATACATACTAACATATGTACATACAGTCAGATTTACATATGTACATATGTACACACTATACGAATATACAAACGATATGCATGCATAAAAACGATTTTCTATGCATGCAAAACAAAAGTTTGCATGCTAAAATTTCTATGAATTGTGACTGAATTATAAATTTTTTGATCGTTACTTTAGTTTGGTCAAAAGGCGTTCTAGCAGTGCCTTATTCCGTTTTAGTTAGTAAATCTGAGATCAGGGCAGTGGCGCTAGTGGTAAGCGGTTTGCAGGCTGCACTTCGGTGCGTGGGTTCGAATCCCGCAGAAAACATTTTTTTTTAATATTTATAAAATTTAATATTAGTATATTTATTATAAAATGCTTGCTGCCAATTGATAATAATTTAGACTAGAAACTGATTTTCCGATTTGCCACGCTGCCGTGGGCAAGCAATTTTTTTATACACGCATGCATGCATATATGTATACATGTATGTGTACACAGATGTTTCTACATGTATACACATCCAAGTGATATAGCAGTGAACTTTGTATTTAGGTTTAGCTAACGATTACATGGTATTTTCAAAAGACCCAGGCTTGAATCCCGCTGGAAACTTTTTATTTATTAATCGAAAACTTATACATTTTATTTTTCATTCATTAATATTATTATATTTATGTTCAAATGCTTTTTGCCATCTTAGCAATTGCTACTAAGCTATTATATGCATGAATTATGCAGTTGGGCACAACAAACTTCTTTGCCTCAGTAGGCGTAGACGCATAATTTTTGGCCAGTTCTTAGAAAAAGCCGAGGCTAACATGACTGCAGGTTTGGTTGCTTACATTCCAAAAACGCGAAAGTTACAGAGTTTTTTTCGATATGCCACGCACCCAAAGAGGCTGAAAAATAATCCAGCTTCTAGCTTTAAAAATTTTGGAGATATGAACTTTTGCCGTTTATATATATCTACCAAAGGTTATTGATCTTGGGTTGTCAACCCGAGTATACATGCAAAATTTCAAATCTCTAGTGTCAATAGTGTTCAAAATATAGCACACTTTGAAAAATCACTATATATTCAGGTCCGATTGCCACCATATAACTTTTTGATCTATCTTCTTAACGGTGTGGACGATAAGTGTTCCCGATTTGCCACGCCCCCAATGGGCGTAGATATATCCGCCATAGCTTTTTGAACATGGGTTGTCACCTCGAGTATACATTCCAAAATGCAACTCTCTAGCCCATCATCTAGTATGATTACTGACCTATGGGGGCAAGAGTTTTCCGATTTGCCACGCCCCTAGTGGGCGGATCGGGAAAATTTGTACACTTAATTCGGGAGTATATGTTTAAAATTTCAAGTCTCTAACTCTAATAGCGCCGAAAAATATTGCGTTCATACGGACAGACGGACGGACGGACAGCAAGACGGACATTGCACAAACCCAATAGACTCTTTTTCCCTTTTTAAGGGAACAGAGTCTATAAATATGATCCTTCTTTACGCACTTATAACCGCGCGTATTAACTGCGTATTTGATGCAGCGACTTAGGGTGCATTTGGATAATACTTATTACTCCATTTCTGTCAGAAATCGCATCTGTGGTAAAAAAAATCTTTGGCGGGATTCAAAACGGCTCCATTTTAGAAAAACTTAACTTGCAGTTACCATCAACGCAACTGCTAAAACCAAATGACTTTCAAAACCTTCACTACTAAAGCATCATCTGACAAAAGTTATTCTTAATATATGACTTTTGTCTGTATGCAAGGAATAAATGCTGAATTTGTCTGTATAGGGAAAACGCTTGCTGCTTGCTGAGTACGTTTGCTAATTGCTAAATGGCAAAGAAATTCGAATTTTAATTTTGGCAAATAGATAGAAAGTTGTTCTTTAAAATTTCGTACCATATAATTCAGTTCCATCCAAAAACATATATTTTACTGTTTAGTATTTTACTATTTTTCCATCCAAAACTTGCATGACTGAACATATAATAGACTTAATTAGATGGCAACGTAGACTTGCCAGTCGTTATTCAGATGTCGCGTCATTTGCTTATTTCCTGCCTGGCTAATTGCATAAATTTGCAGTTTAGCGGCTGATCAATTATATTTCTCATAATTATGTACATCTGTTGTGGACTAACCTACTTTTAAATTTTGATAGTGATAGTCTTTATATGGCTTACGTAAATTGTTCTAGCCCTTACTTTAGCCCTTACCGGAAGGAACACGGCCAGAAATTAGCACAATCATAGAAATAACACGTTCTTTTGCTCGAGAGCTGGCAAAGTTGACACCTGTTAAACTTTATTGAAAAGCGAAATAAAAAGTGGGTCATTTCGGGGTTGACATGCATTTATTCTTATCAATTTACCTCTGTTTGGAAATTGTAGTGAACAGTTTGAATATATTCTACTTCTTATGTGCATATCATATTTCATAGGCTTGGTATCATTTTGAGAAATGTGTGTTAATTCAACACTTACTTAATTGCAGGAAAAGCAGTTAATTATCTTAATATGCTGTTGATATCTATTGCTATTGTATGTATGTGTATATATGTATGTATGATACATACAATAATGTACTAAAATATTTAGTACATCCGTTCACATAGCATATTTACAGGAGCATAACGGAATTTACTGTGAAAATAAAATCAAATAGCATATGTATATACATACACATACACATAGCATGCTCTGCGTTCAGCAACACTCACACTCGCACTCACTCACAATGAAGGCAATTGAGCAGAATCATTGCCGTTGGCAGCTTTCTTCAGAATGATTCAAGAGCAGGGCGGGCACTCTTCAACAGGCGATAACAACAAAAACGACAACAACACCAGTAAACGAAAACGAAGACGCGTCGTCGACATCTACGACAACGCTTCGCACACAACAAGTGGCAACGGATACAACAACAGTTTCTGCTTCTACTACGGCGAATGCTGCTGCTGCCGCTGCTGGTGCTGCTGCTGCTGCTGCTGCTGCTGCTGCTGGTGCTGCTGCTGATGCTATTGCTGCTGTTGCTTCTGCTACTGCTTGCTAATGCTTCTGCTGTCGCTGCGGCAATTGCTATTGCTGCCCTTTTACATCGCATTCCACATCCTGACGCAGCGAAAGGCGCTTTGTGCGCGCTTCGTGCGCCGTTGTCAGCTGTGCTTCAGTGCGAGATGAATTCTCGTGGCTGATGGACGTGCGTTCCTAACAACGCTTTCAGTGCAGCAGCCACCACACACTTGTTGTATTGCACTTTAGTAGTATTTATCAAACGGTGTTTCTTTGCCTATTAGAAAATGTAGTTTTATAAATGGTTCAAAAAGTGCATAAAACACAGTACTATAAAATATGTGACGGATGTAAGTAAATCATTCCATTTACAGATTTATCAGGCAATATATTCATGTATATTTATATTTAAATATATGTATATGTATATGTTTTCCATTTGTGATAATTTCAATAAATATCTGTTGGTCTCCCTTTTTAATATCAACAACAAAAGAACCAATTGGTATTTTACAAGCAGTTAAATTATTTTTAAAGTGTATTTATCAATTTGTAATACCCTCTATATAATCAATATAAGTCCTATCAGTCACCAATCAGAGAGACTGTCAAAGGTTCTGTGAACGGAATTGTTTCGCCAACCTATATGTTTGCTTTTTGTCTCTGGGGAAATGCTCTCAACAAAATTTGTTTTATGTCAGCGTTGTTGCATTGAAAACACAAATTTGAAATCGATTTTTGTGTGTCTATTTATTTAGATGCAAAAACAATTGAAAAATAATTGAATACTTATTTCCATAATTTATCCGCAGAAATACTCAACACTGTCAAACGCAGCAATAACCCAGCTATTGGTACAGTATCACCGAATGAAGAAATACTAACAAATTAAATAAATTAATCAACAGGTAACATCTACAACTTGTTCTACCTTAATTCCCTTTCCACAAAATCCAAGATCCATTCGAGAAACCGCTATTTCAGAATTTGACAGACGGTGTGCCCAGGTAATTTATGAATATATGTTTTTTTTATACCCTGAACCCATTGAAAATGGGAATTCAGGGTATAATGGTTTTGTGAAAATGTATGTAACAGGCAGAAGGAGACGTTGCAGACCCCATAAAGTATATATATTCTTGATAAGCATAAAAAAATAAGTTGATTGTGCCCTGTCCGTCTGTCCGTCCGTATGAACGTCGAGATTTCGGAAACTACAAAAGCTAGAGAGCTGAAATTTGAAACATACGAGTGTTCATGTGACTCGTATGTTAATTACGCAGTACGAGTTTATTTTATTTTTCCGATAACTCATCCCATTTCCAAATTATCGAAAATCGAAAATTCGTTTAAATTTTTTAGGTTTTTTGAGCATAACTTCTACATCGTTTTAGATATAGACTTCAAATTTGTATACTTAGATAGATATTATGAATACGCAGATTATGTAATTCAGATTTTGGATGTCACGCCCCCTTCGCCCTCAATTAAAAAAAAACGCATTTCAAATACTAGAGACTTGCAATTTGGCATATAGATAGATTTAGATACTCTTAATCTACTCTAAAAATCATAAAGATAGTCCACCTAGAAATGGAGTTATGAGCGTCCAAAGTTCAGCCCAACCCGCCTCCAAGCAACGACAGCAACTGCGCGGTTAGCAGAGCGTGCGCTCATAAGTGCGTAAGAAGAAGAGTATCACTTTTTTGCAGGGTTCAAGGGATCTCGTAGTCGAGCCGTCTCGACTAGAGCCTTCTTACTTGTTTATTTTATTTTATTTTATTTTTAAAATTTATATATATATATATAGAAAGTTTGGAAAATAAAGCAAACCTCTGCCCCAGTTTTTGATTAAAGTACATGCTTAATTAGCAAATTTCCAGGTGCAATTAATGCTAATTCACCGATAGAAATGTTGTACTGATAAAACACGGTACCCCATACCTAACGATGTCGTGTCTCAACTATATATTACCATAATACAAAAAAAAATATTATAATAATATATTTATGATATATATATTTTTATTTGATATACCAAAAGTTTCAATGACGTACTAAACCATTGGTTGGTTTTTATTCAGTTTTATTTGAGAAATCTGAAAAATGTTCACAATTTAAATAAAGTTGCGTGTTAGAGCTCTGAAAACGAGCGGATGAGCTCTGTTTTATGCAATTAACACAAGTAATAAGCTATGTCTCAAGTATCTACGTATATCAAAGCTGTGATAATATAGATATTCTAAACTATATACTTACTCATCAATTTTGGAAAATATGAAATATAAATCCATAGTGAAATCTATCATCATCTGAATGAAAAACTTACTATACTATTTTTACTATTTTACTTGGCTTCGTTTCCGGTTATTTGGTTTGTCAATATTTGATTTATTATTGAATGGTTTTGGTGTAACGAACAACAGGGTATTTTCCTATATGAAGTAGTTTTACTCGTATATCATTGATCTTTTATTCGCTCATCGTTGTCCTCATTCATTTTTTTTTAAGATTTTCATTTCAGTCGATTCGTAAAAAGTAAGGTAATAACAAATCAGTCTATCGTTGGGGTCCGCTCCCATTGGGCAATAACATTAGGGTATTACCTAGTCGACCACGTCCAAATAGAGCATTTTACTTGTTTTTCTTCAACCTCTAAATAGTGAGCTAAGGGCACACGCGACGTATGCGCATTGTGAGCCTTGAATATATTAAATATTGTTTACAATTGAAATTAATGAATCAAAATAAGTTTGTCAGTGAGATATACATGCATTCCTCTCATCCTTGTATCACTGATTCTGGAAATGCGTTCTTAAACTTTAAAATCTGCATACATTTTTTATTGTGATACCGGCTTTAATTATTTTCCACGCTTAGAAGAGAATCGCATGCCCATTGCTAATAAATATTTACAAAAATGAATATAAGACACTTAAAAATGCATTCATTAAAAAAGCCGCGGGCTGTCTGAAAAATCATCGACCAACACGCGCGAAAATCTAAAACAATTAAAAATTAAAACAAAAACTTAATAATAGTAACACAAAAACAAAACAAAAATCGTTAAAATAACGCCAAGCGACACGCCAATGAATTTAGTTTGAGTTCAGAGCCCCGACTTGACGGCAGAATCACAATCAGTGAAGATCACATCGCAGTCCCGATTCAAAGATAGTCGATCAACACATAAATCACAATAAAAACTGTCTTATATAAGATGATTGCCAAGCAAACACTGATATAAGAGCTTAGCTAAAGTGGAAACAACTTGAGGAACCGTATAAGACTGCATTGACAGCCGACAAAAGCGTTACGGTAAGATCAATGAACACAGCAACGCTGTCACACATTCCACATCCACTTTGGAATAGATATATTGGAATTCGGAAATAAATTCGAAAATAAATGATTGTTCAATTGTATGTAGTCTTAAAGATTGTTAGCTGGAGTTTAGTCGGGGATCTTTATTTAGTACAATTCAATATTTGTGATATAATTAACTACATCGTATGATGGAATCAATTTAAAAAATTAAAAAGAAAGCATTGGCAAGCAACTTCAAGCAATGTCAGTGCACTTGCCGAACCGGCAAAAATCATCTTCCATCTTGCTCTCAATTATGACAGCGTTTTGATTTAATTGACTGCAGGCGCAGGCTAATTCGATTTTGGGAAAGTCGCACCCGGCAGCACTTAACTCTGTTAAATGTCGAATTTTGAGTTTTGCGTTTGGCAAAGGAGACGTAACTTGTTTAGGAAGCTGCTTCCCTTCTCATCAACAAAGGCTCCTCGGAGTCATGGGATGGTGTGGGCTGTGTGAGATGTCTTCTAAACGAATTAGATGGTGAATTCAATTAGAATTTGAATTTGTATTTACGACGCACGCCTCAAATGACGAGATGTTCGCAAACTTGAAAGACGAATTCGAAATTTGAAATTTAAAATTTGAATATGCCCAAAGAGCGAATTAAATAAATATTTTAATTTGGGCACATTGTCTTACAAGTGCACAGTATGTTATAATTAGATTTGAATTATTGTGTGAATTCATCAGCCCTGGGGAAATCATTTTTGATTCGTCCGACTGCTGCGCAGTAATTAAATTATAATGAAAATCCAAAACCGAGACATATAATTTATTTTTAATTAGTGAAAATCAGCGGGGGGTGGAAGACAGCAGAGGCCAATGAAAACTAATGCATGATGTGCAAAAGCAGCTTACATGCTGATTACATTTTAAAGACAATCCTCTTATATTGGAATCTAATAAGACGTAATGCTTCTGCTCGTTTACCCTAGCAATAAGTGGCTAGCGACGCAATGCAATCATCGACTGATGCGGGCAAGGATGGCACACGCAAATACCCAGCTCAGCAGCAGCATAACCAGACGCAATCAACAGCAGGAGCAAGTGGGGGAGGAGGAGGGGCAGCAGTGGAAGAGGCAACAACTGGTAAAGTTACCAATCAAACGACGTCCTTTACCATAAATGACAACAGTCAGATCGCCAGTTTGACGAGTAAGAATCCATTTAAGCAACAGTTGGACAGCTATCAACAAAATGGCAACATGGACACAGAGTGTGGCATCATGGGCACTGGTGGAACATTTGAAAAGGAGAGCCAGGAGAGTCAACATTTCGGAGCACGCAAGCTGGGAAGTAGCCAACCACCGCCGGATCAGTATCGACAGGAGGATCCGCGTGCAGCTGGGACTTGGTCTGCTGCCAAGTCTTGGATGGTCAGCTGGCGTGGCTCCAACCGCCTCGTCCTGGTCATCGTTGCCATAGCTCTGCTGCTCGACAACATGCTGCTCACGACTGTAGGTAAGTATTGCAAGAGTCCTCAAATATATCTACAATTATAAAGTGGCAGACTTCTGCAGCCCATTAGCATTCCATGGCCACTTATCTTGCCAGCCACTTGACAATGCAGCGCATTCACCTGGAAATTATTCATTTCCATCCCATGATAGGTTTTTATCACCGCCTTAGCCATTCAATTTCCACAATGCGGCACTTAAGCTAATGAATCTTTTCATGGCGTCAGTCATTCAACAAACAATCCGTCTTCAGTTCAGTTCATCAATTCAGCTGTCATTGAATGTTGTTTAGTGATGCCAGGGGATTTTGATTAGCATTGGGGATCCACAGTTAATACTGTTATCTACGTACAATCTCGTTTTCTGAAATTCATACACATATTCATACATATTTTAATCAATGATATTAATATTATATCGATAAGCTGAACACGGTCGCTATAATTAACAATGCACGTTCTACACAATCTATCGATTTGATTTCGATTTCAAGCAGACCCAAACTAATTCTATGAAATCAACACTCCAGCCACAGGCAACAACAACAACTACTCATCAATTGTTCGAGCACCATTCCTCGACAGCGATGTGCGTTGCGCGTCACAATTAAGAGCCGACACAGACACAGACAGAGAAGAGAAATAGTGGGATTGGGATTGGGCTTGGGATTGGGATTGGAATGGCGTTGGCGTTGGCAATGGGGACTCTGGTGGAAAAGCAACGTGACGCAAGAAAGGGAGAGGGACACTTAAAGTGCGGACAGTCAATTAAATAGACACGCGACCACAGCTACTTCTGCGAATGACACTAAACCTACCAAGGGAGACGGACGTCAGTAGGAAACGGGGAGCGGTCAACGAACAGCGGACAGCTCAAGTGCTTATGTCAAGTGTTGGGACAAACACGTGGACATCAAGTGGACGATGGACGATGGCTGAATCACAGGTCTGCCAGTCTGGGCAGTATTGGCTGCGTCTGACAACAGAAAAAGCGTATTTTTCTTTCTGTTAAATGTTCATGAATTTATATCAACAAGTAGGGGTTGCGCTCAGCCGAAGACAAATAGCTAGACGAATGCGGCACTTAGCAACTTGTTGATAGATACGGAAGTAAATGTCAAAGCAAAAGTAAAAAAATGTTCAGAGAACGCACAAAAGTCACAAAAGTAAATTGACTCAACCCCTCAGCATAGAGCCCAAAGCCCCTGTCCACTTCTCTCGTCTCCTGTCCTACCTCTTTCAGTTTCCGCCTGCCTCTCTTGTCCAACAGTTACAGCAAATCAAAGTTAGTTCTGAATGTGGGGTGGCAAGGGCTCAACAGCATTGAGTTGAGTGCTAGGGAGGGGATTAAAGGGAGGAAGAATGAGAATGTGAAGGTTACGGTAAATATGCTTTTAGCGTTTGACTTGAGGCATTTCCACTTAAGTGCTTTCACTCTGCCGTTAAAGGTGTTGAAGTGAGAATTGCGAGAAATACACGGTTATTACATTTGATCTTCGGCAATGAGCATAAAATTCTCATAAATTTGATTAAGCTGCGAAAAGGACTTCCCGATGTACATGGTTTCTTAAGAGTATGTGATTAGACAGGCGCCTTGATTTATGCTCGGGTCAGACAGAAACAGAGTCTTAACTGTATCCGTAAATACTTTGCAGCATAAGTGAGGACGATAAGATACCTCGTAAGCAATTCATAGCCACCAAAAAATTCACATACGTCATTAGGGACGGCAAATATTTTATTCCTTGTGTTTATACTTTGTTCCCGAAGCGGAAAAAGTATATTGGGTTTGTGCAATGTCCGTCTTGCTGTCCATCCGTCCGTCTGTCCGTATGAACGCAATATTTTTCGGCGCTATTAGAGCTAGATACTTGAAATTTTAAACATATACTCATATATGCTCCCGAATTATAAAGGGTTAAAATTTTCCCGATCCGCCCACTAGGGGCGTGGCAAATCGGAAAACTCTTCCGCCCATAGTCAAGTTATCATACTAGATGATGAGCTAGAGAGTTGCAATTTGGAATGTATACTCGAGGTGACAACCCATGTTCAAAAAGCTATGGCGGATATATCTACGCCCATTGGGGGCGTGGCAAATCGGGAAAAACGTAAATTCCACACCGTTAAAACTAGAACGCTGAAATTTTGCATGTGAGTTAATGTTATGATTCTAAGAAGATCGATCAAAAACTTATATGTCTACGTCCATTGGGGGCGTGGCAAATCGGACCTAAATATATAGTGATTTTTCCAATTGTGCTATATTTTGAACACTATTGACACTAGAGATTTGAAATTTTGCATGTATACTCGGGTTGACAACCCAAGACCAATAAGTTATGGTAGATATATCTACGCCCACAGGGGGCATGGCAAACCGGCAAAGAAGTTTGTTGTGGCCAACTGCATAATTCATGCATATAATAGCTTAGTAGCAATTGCTAAGATGGCAAAAAGCATTTTAACATAAATATAATAATATTAATGAATTTAAAAAATAAAATTTATAAGCTTTCGACACTTGGATGTGTATACACATATAAACATCTGTGTACACATACATACATACATATATGCATGCATAGAAAAACTGCTTGCCACACAGCGTGGCAAATCGGAAAGCATAAAGCAATTTTAGTTTTTGCTTAAATTAATTGGCAATCAATTGGCAGCAAGCATTTTAAAATAAATATACAAATATAAAAAAAATTAACAAATAATAATTTTTGAAAAAAAAGTCTTCTGCGGGACTCGAACCCACGCACCTAGGTATAGCTTCCATAGCGCTTACCACCGGCGCCACCGCCCTGATCTGAGTTTCTCCAACTAAAACCAAATAAGGCATTGCTAGAACGCCTTTTGATAAAACTTAAGAAACGATCAAAAAATTCCCAATTCAGTCACAATTCTTAGAATATTCTGGCATGCAACCTTTTGTATGCATACATAGAAAATTGTGTGTATACTCGTATAGTGTGTACATCTGTATGTATGTACATATGTATGTATGTATAGGAAAAACGTTTGTTGCTTGCCATGTACGTTTTCTAATTGTCGAAATATTTTGTTAATCAAATGTTTGTTAATAAATAAGATGCACCTGCAACGTTCTTACTTGTTCTCATTAATGATTGCAGATGTATAAGGGAGCTAAATGAAGTAATATATAAATCAATATATAGATTATTGATTGATTGATTTATATATATATATATATATATATATATATATATATATATATATATATATATTCACAATCTGAGTTAAAGTAAAACCATGATTCGCAATTCAATAACAATTTTTTAAGTTTATTTTTCGTAATTGTGTTCGTCAATTTTCAACACAAATCATCGACTTGTTTTTTCACGGAATCGAAGCTCTCCAGGGAATCTTCCGATCTATGCTTTATGGGTGTGGTACCCAATGAACGGACCCTCAAAGCACTTTCACTACTGCCGGGCATTGAATTAAATAAGTCATAAGAGGAATCGGACTCGTTTCTTGTGAGAGACGTACTGCGTCCAAAAGGAAAGTAGTCATTCAGCTGGCGCTTCAAAACATCCTTATTAATGGTATTCTCCCATATCTGCTTTTGTATTAAGTTGCTGTAGCGCGCCTCGAAGCTGTGCTGATTTCGCAGCAGATTGGATGCATTACGCGAATTCTTGTTTTGATCCAATTGTCTCGATTCTGTGCTCTGCTGCGTTCCGTTCCGTTGACAACTTGCGGACGTCCTGCGCAAAGAATCCTCATCAGTTGACATTTGTCAGTCCTACTAATCGCCGGATAATTAAGCACGAAAACAATATTTCTTAACCGGAATATGCGCAAGCTTTGCTGCCCTTGCCGACCCAACAGCCTTGCAACCTATTTTGTCCGCTTCAGAAACGCGAATAAGTCACGGCATGCGACTTAGTCCACATTCTTACCAATCTACTAAAAACTGAAATGTCAGGCACAAAGTTTTTTTTAGCTGTGTAGTAATTGCGAGCATGCTTTTTGTCTGCCTTTTGTCTTTTAGAGCTCGCCGTGAAGAAAAAGTTTTGCGAGGTTTTCTGGGTATAATACGCTTCAGGAAATCACCAGTCAAAGCTCACAGTCCCACTGTACTAAACTTACCTCATGAATTTCCACATTGTGGCAAGGTAAAGTGCAGGTATGCTAGGTGTCGCCTGCGGCCTTGCATGACGTTCGTTGGGCAAACACTCTCATACTCCTAGCTTCTTTGTTTCGGATTCAGTTGGCGAATGCGGCCCATTGTTAAAGTGTATCATATACATACATATATATTATGTCAATAATTGATTTATGACTACTTTGGTATCGCTCTTCAATATACTAGAATACATGTAGCACTATAAAACCGCTACGGCCCTAGGCATAATTAGGAACTGACTCGTTAAAGGAACACACATTAGAACACACTTATCCATACAGACATATTGTGAACAATTGTTCTTCTGGTTTACTATAAAAATAGAAATATAAGCACGCTCGCTAGTTACTACTAGTAATACTAATAGATTGGCAAGTATTAGCACATGTCGGACGGACATAAACAGCGTGGAAAATTCTTTGGTGAGCAACTCAAGTATTTCTAGAATGAGAAAATTGGAATTTGTTATGGGAATGAGAAATTATTTCTTTTAATCCTACTTTATACATGTGGATACACGTATACAAATATACATCAACAATGAAATAATAACAAAATAAATACTTTACCATTGATTAAGAGCAGCGAAATCTCGCTCGTTCGCACTCGGTTTGTGACCCGCAAAGAGCTGACCAATCTCGGAATCGTACATGTACATTGAATGCGAACAGCCGGAATTTGAAAGTTAAAGGTTGACTTTATTGAGAATGTAGAATCAAATCGCATTTTTACTCTTATCGATGCTTAAAAATATAAGTCACTTAAGCTGGCGCTAAGAGTATCCTCATTAGCCACCGTTGCGGCCAGAAGCAAGCCCTTCTTCGGCAAGCTTGGCATGAAGATGTGTAGCTGCTTACGACTCTCGTGTTGCCTGGCACTCAAGTCCCGGCTGCTGTGAGGTGGCGTGCGCGCGCCGTCCACGACGGGTGCTGCAGCGGAGCCGTTGTATAATCTCGCCGCGGATAATTGGCTGGCCATACGTCGCGCTGTGCTGGCGCTTTTGCTAAACGCGCAAAGATCAATGTTGCGCGGTAGACGATTAAAGCGTACGGGGACGCCCTCCTTGTTAAAAACGATGGTTATGGGCTTGGCATTGGAAGAGTTCGGGCAGTAGTTAATAACTGGGTGCCTTGGTGCGGGAGGCTTTCTAGGTGTTTCCCGCTGTGTAACATTGCGCTTCAGGCCTACAGTTCGATGGCTCTGACGACTAGTCCGCTGACTGCTTGGAAGCACTGCACTGCTACTAATGCTGCCAGGCATCGGCGTCGAGCTCTTTACAATATCTGCTCTACCTGCCAAATCCAGCCAATTGATCACACGTTCCGCCAGACGCTCCTCTGGATTGACAGGATGTCCAATTGCATGCAACGCATCCTGAAGTGAACTTCGTCGTGAATACGAACTGGAATTGTCTGCTAAATTGTTAAGCTGATAGCCCTTGCCGGTGCTCAGCATCCATGAACGTCGCTTGGCATGACGTCTGCTGTGCAGCGCATTGAATGTCGTCTGAACTTTATTGGTCGCATTTCCTGTCGCCTGGTTCGCTGGGTGATGCTGTTGCTGGTGCTGCAGCGTGAGTTTAGTGGCGTCTAACAGGAGATACTCATCCAGGGTATAATCATCACTATAATCTAATGCCGTCGATTTTCCGTGACAATCGCTTATGTCGTTTTCATAGCTGGCGCCTGTCCGTAATAGATTCAGTCCATTAATATTAAGCTGGTTGCTTATTAATTCCACTTACCAGTTGATTTAGAACTCTGTCGGTGTCGCTCGCGCGGCTCATAGTCGAGTATAAAGTGGCGTCGGTGGCTGCGTCCCTTGTCTCCGATGCTCTCCAACCAAACGGAACGCAGAAACAATGGACGACTGGCTGACTCCCAAATGGAACGCGCTTGCTCTCTCATAGCACACGCACTTTTTATTTAGCATACGCTGAATTCCTTAACCACTTAGTAATTAATTGCTAAAAGACAACACAAATTTCGTCGCTGCTGTCTTTGTTGTCGCTGGCCTTGTAGTGTGCCAGCCTACATTGCCAGCCGCTGTCTCTCTGTTGCTGCAGTTGCTGTTACTGTCACGTCGCGGTTGCTGTCGCTGTTTACTTGGCGACGCTGTCACTAAGGATAGTCGCCGTCAGTGAATGGATAATCGGTGGAATATACAAATTTTTTTTTCCAATTTGCCTCGACCCTGTAGGCATGGGTACCTTAAGGAACTATATGTATATATTAATATATATGAGGGTATACTGTTTCAAAAAGCACTCAAGAAACTAATGATTTGATAGTTATAGAAATCGCAAACTGTAAAATAAGCGGAGATATATCTACAATATATTTTTTTAATATTGGATTTTCAAGATTGGTATACTTGATAAATTCTACTTCTATTCTTTTTTCACTATATATATATATATATATATATATATATATATATATATATATATATATATATATATATATATATATATATATATATATATATATATATGTACATGAAGCTATATCGATACTTTCGACTCAGTCACTGTTACGGCCCCTGGTCTTCATTGTTTATTTGTCTTGGCGCCCATTACCTGGCATTCAGTTTTTACTTTGCCCTGCGACTTAAGTGTATTCGACACGCGAAATGGAACCCAAAGAGCCGATGCCCAATCCCCTTCTCTAACCCCTTACTTTTTTTAAGTACTCGCATGGTAGCTAGGTTTCACCAACATTACGTGGAAAGTTTTCTTACTGATAAAATAGCTTGCTTAATCATTTTTATGGTGAATTTTAAGTAGTATGTTCCACCCAGAGAGGAACTCTTTTTGAAAGCTATTCCACTTCGAGCTCGAATATTTTGGGTGTTGCTAAATGGCATGACAAATCATGTTACCGAAACATGTAAAGACGGCTTGTATATAAGGCATAGAGGTACACCTACATATGTACATATATATGGGGCCTAGGTCTGTATTTACCTTTCTGCTGAACTGCAGGCAAGGCATGTCAAATGTGACGTTATTCCCGCACGCCATATTTATTTCAGGGTAAGGCACAAAGGACTTTTTCAGAAATACGTGAATGTGTAATTAGTTGCGGGAGCGTGAGATTGAGATTATGCATATTATGCATTATAAATGAAAAACACCTGGGGAAAATTGGCCTTTTTTTCCGTGAATGAGTGTAAAACAACACCTCTATCCGGAAAAAGTCTGAATTGGCAGCACTGGTATAGCTACTACAGCACTGCTTAATAGCTACTCTTTGTATTCGCTTCTACGCGTAGCAATGTTGGCAAGCCTATCAATTTTATTGGCTAAACAGCTAACCAGCTCTCATCAACTAAACCGCAGGCTGCCTATGCACTATCCGCAATGGCTGGCAACAATAGCACTTCAAAACTAACAATAACGAGCAGTGGCATCATCAGTCCCCCGGCACTTACCAACTTAAAAATTAAATTGAAACATGCCCTTACACCTGGTCTTATAGCAAATGACGAGCAGCTGCCTCACATTATGCTACCTGAAATACAATTACAGAGGGCACCAAACATTGAAAGCCCCATTTCAATGTAGAGCGAATTCCGGTAGCTCCGGGTGTTGGTAATAAATATAAGCACAGTCAAAACATGCAATGAACTAGTGGGCTAGGGGAACATGCACGTTCCCCCCCTCGGGGAGTAAAAGGGGCAAGCCAACACACAACACACTATTCTCACATGCATCCCGTTACATGCTTAACATGATGTACGTGCCTCTGTGGCACTGCAAAGAGGGCAGAGTGTTTGTAACCTTTGTTGGCATGGCCGAATAACTCAATTAGAGAAAGCAATCTGTTCCCTGCAAGAATGCCAAGAAGCCATTATAACTTTTAGCTGGAACAATTTTACGCGGCCTCTAAATGCAATTAGAGGAACGGCTGGAGAAAATTGCTTTCGTTGCGTCATCTAACGGCTGGCCGTTAGGCTAATTGTACGTAAATTCTTTGTTGCAACTCAATTACAAAACCATTACCCGCCTTTTATAGTGCCCATCATACCCGAGTTCTTATACGACATACGACATCCGGACGCACCTCTTGACAGCTACCCGCGTACCCCTCTCACCATGAACACTCCTTCCCAGGCCACGTCCTGTCCATGTAAGGACGGTGCAAATGATGAGGCGACTCCGATAGAGATTGTGACGCCAAGCGCTGAAGGTAATACAGTATATCTGTGAGATTTTCTCATCTCCCAGCGATTCTATATCTCCCATAGACAATGAAACATATTATCGTGAACTGGAGGAACGGCATAATGAATTGGTCGGCGAAACTGTGGAAGTAGGTCTTCTCTTTGCATCGAAGGCGATTGTACAGCTGCTCGTTAATCCGATTGTTGGCCCCCTGACCCATCGGTGAGTAATTTCTTATTTATAAACTGATTCTAAGATTATCACTCTACCATCGAATTACAGCATCGGCTACAGCATTCCAATGTTTGCTGGCTTCGTAATAATGTTCCTCTCTACGTTGAGTAAGTATTAAGGTAAAAATCTTTAGATGTGTATATGTAAGTTTTTTCTTTCCAGTTTTTGCCTTCGGGCGCTCATATCTGGTTCTATTTATTGCTCGAGCCCTTCAGGGCATTGGTTCATCATGCTCCTCCGTTTCTGGAATGGGAATGCTTGCAGATCGCTTTACCGATGACAAAGAGCGTGGAAATGCCATGGGCATTGCTCTAGGTGGACTCGCGCTTGGGGTCCTCATTGGCCCCCCGTTTGGCGGTGTTATGTATGAGTTTGTCGGCAAATCGGCACCATTTCTAGTGCTGGCTGCTTTGGCTCTCGGTGATGGGTTGCTGCAGCTGTTCATGCTGCAGCCGTCCATTCAGAAAGCGGAGTCAGAGGAACCACCATCGCTGAAAAGTCTAATTAGCGATCCATACATTTTGATAGCAGCTGGAGCCATAACTTTTGCTAACATGGGCATTGCAATGCTCGAACCGTCTTTACCGCTATGGATGGTTGATAACATGGGTGCGACTCGCTGGGAGCAGGGCGTGGCCTTTTTGCCTGCTTCTATTAGCTATTTAATTGGTACAAATCTATTTGGACCACTTGGACACAAAATTGGAAGATGGTTTGCCGCCTGTCTCGGACTGGTTATCATCGGGGCCTGTCTAATATTTGTATATGCCTTGTCTAGATTCGTAGATTCCTTTTCTCAGTTTCTTCTTCTGCAGATACCCATGGCTACCTCTATTACCCATCTGATTATTCCCAACGCCGGCCTGGGCTTTGCTATTGGTATGGTTGATTCATCGATGATGCCCGAGCTAGGCTACCTTGTAGACATACGGCACTCGGCTGTATACGGCAGCGTCTATGCCCTGGGCGATGTGGCCTTTTGTGTTGGCTTTGCGGTAGGTCCGGCTTTATCGGGTTCCCTTGTGAAGAGTATTGGATTTGAGTGGATGTTATTTGGCATCGCCATACTCTGCTTCTTGTATGCACCGTTATTGACGCTCCTCAAGAACCCACCAACAAGCGATGAAAAGAAGGTGCGTATGGATGTGGCAGCTGAGACAGAAATTGTTCTCGATAATTCAAAAGCTAAGAATATTCCATCTTGTCCATCCATTGATCCATCAACCTATGTGGATAGCAAGACGAATGAAGCGTTTGAATGTGAACGATTATAATTGTTTTATAGTATTTCTTTGCTCAGACTCTTACTCTTTATATTATCTAACACGATTATTTTGCAAACTTTTACATATTTTCAAACTTTCATATATTTTATTTAATGTACATTAGTATTTATAATTTAATATTTAGTATTTATTTTTTTTTTTTTTATATTATATATGGATTTTGTTAGTTCTTGTTCGTTTCTAAGTTCGTGCAAATAAACTTTAATTTATACTGCTGCCCTCCAGTTATATAGTCAACATATAGGAATAATGACAATTCATCCCTGTTTCAGTCGTTAATATATGGACGTGATCGCTCCCAGGTACGTTATGTAACCTATCAAAACTACGACGACGACGAATAACAGAACAATCTAATCAAATAATCAAACTTATCGGCAAAGTCATTTAAACATGACCAAAAACTAAAAAAAAAAAAAACTTAAAACAGCACAAATTAAAACGACACAAACAGAAAATCAACCAAAAATATCAGTAATATCATATGAACTCATGTAAATTGTTATAATTGTTTAGATTTAAAAGTGGTACACGCTTCAAATTGCACACTATGCCTACAATATCTATATGAACAGTCCATTATAGAACAACTGCTGTCAAATTTAACAAATGGATGAAAGAAAACAGTTTTAGGCCAGCGAAATGGTTTTTCCATTTAAAATACATAGATGTGTCGGAGAGTAAAACAAATCTATTGGTTGGTCAATGATTTGAGTGAACTTTTAATTATATAAAAAAAAAATACATATGTAATTGTTTTGGTAGTGTAACAAGCAGTAAGAAAAACAAACGTTACACATCAAAACAGAAATCGTGTTTTGCTAATTGCTTTCAATATGCATAAGCACATTTTTACTCCCAGAATGGAAGGTAATTGCTTGCACAATGTGTCAACGGCAACAAATGCTTTTGTTTACTGTGAACTTCAAAAACTCGCTTTAGTAAAGCTGGACCCAATTGGCATATGAAAAATATTTATTATATTACAAAAGAATACTAGTGAATTGGATATGAAGTTTTAACTGACTTTAGACGACATACATACATAAGCAATATTGAATCACGGACGAATTGAAAGCTTAAATGAATATCTAGGTCTGCTATAAGGTCAAAATAACTGTACTGCACTGCACCGTGTGCACACTGTGAAAACACACATAGAGATGACAGTTATGATGACGTTGTAACAGTCGCAAATATTCTCTAATCGATTATTCGTTTATCGACTGTCTGCATATACACGGATGTTAACACTGTACGGCTTTGGCAACTGTTCTTGCGATCGGCAATTATTGTTGCTGCTACTGCTGTTACTGGTGCTCTTGGTGCTGCTGGTGCTGCTGGTGCTGCTGCCGCGTCTACGGTCTTGAACTGGACTTCTTGTTGCTGGCGAGGGATTGCATATATGCACCGAATTCACTGAGAAGTGCAAGTTCTCATCTGCCGACTGCGATGTCGTTATCCGTATTGGCAAATTGTTTATACGCGTGTATATGGGCTGCTTGGTGCTGACAGGCATGCCGTTCACGTGTAGATTAAGCAACTTGCGTTCGTCCAGACGACTAGACGACAGACTTCCCACGCTACAGGAACTGACACTTCTAGCAACACTGGCATTGTAATCATTGCAGCTGCCCGAGCTGCGACGTTCCAATCTGTTCGATGGACTTCTTTTGTTTGACTGAGAAGTCGTCGTTTTCAGGCTTTGCAACGATGTCAGATTCCGTGTGCAGCTTTGCAGTCGCTCAGCTCGAGCTGCCTGCGTTCTCGGCTGGGTCAAATTGGAGTTAGGCATTTCTGGCAAGCGGTCCGTTGAAGATCGCCTCTGCAAATGTGGTGTCATACTAATAGGCGAAGCGATTGATGTTGGCATGGAAATAGCACGCATTGGCAGACGCTGCTGTCTTTTATCGGAGTGGCTGCGCTCCCAGTAACATTCTTTTTTTTTCTGTTCTAGCACCCTTTCATCGCGTCTTGCACGCTCCAATTCTAGTTTATGTAATCTTTCATGACGGTGCTGTCTTTCCAAGTCTGTTAAACGATCACGCCTTCGATCACACAATCTAATACTCTGCTGGTCCTTCAGTGTATCCTGCTGACTCACCTGCTCCACAGGTTTCCACTCTGATTGCATCTGCAGACGCTTGCCCTTAAGCTGAACGTACTGGCAACTAGCTTGCGCCGCGGACTCATGCAGACTGAACTTGGACAGACGCTTGTCAATGACAAAACTATTCGATCTGTGAAGCGCAGCTCGAAAGCTAGGGGCAATCTTACACCTGTCAGTATTGTTCTGCAGGCATGCATCTGTTTGAATATTAATTCTCAAGCTCTTGTCCAGCTCAGCCTCAGGCTCAAGCCCACTTATATTGATGTTGATCGCACAGCCGCTGCAAGTACTTTCGCTGCGCCTCGGCAATAGCTGAAAAGTGGATGTAGAACAATTTTTTTCGGGGTCTCTAACACTGCAAAAGGAAGCGCTTCTGGCCAGTGTTCCTGCTCTGCCACCTCCTCTACGGACAGCACTATTTGTACTAATGGAGGTTTGCTTTAAGCTAGTAACGCTTTGGCCGCGAGGCACCGTCCGATATTCGGCTCGATTGCAGCAGGAACGCAACAACGGCTGTATGCGAGGATTACGCTCAGCAGATATTGTGGGTGCTAATAGGTCTAGAACTTTATTCGGCTGCGATGGAACGCACTTGTAATCGTGCAAAAAATTACGACGTCGGTACTCAGTGAGTGTACTCGAATGTATCGCTGCCTTTGTTTCAAGATGATTGGCATAAAACTTTGGATTTTGGTAATATGTCTCAAAAGTAAGTGCCTTTGATTGGGTGTATTGTGGTCGTTGGTAACTCTGGACTGGATATGCGGGTCGATCAGCGTAACGAAAGTTGTACGATTGGATTTTAAATGGGTCATTGTAAAAAATCTCCATAGGTTGACGGCGTGTGTTAATGGTATTGACAGCATCTGTCAATGAGAAGGCTTTGCAGATTTGTTGATTTGAATGGAAATATGTATATATTTGAAAAATAATCATACTTACACTGACCGCGACTCATTATATGCAAGAAATTTGGTACTTTTCAAAGATTCTGGCCAAAGAGGTACAAAGTATTGCGATGCATTCATCTATATTTTTGAAAATATTACTCATGTCCAAAATGAAAATTTTGTCTATGAAGACTTGGTTTTAGTGAAATTCCAATAAACTTGATCTAGTTTGTAGATTTTTTGTACGAACAATTAAATTCTATACATAAGCAGGATGACGGAACTTTGTGCAGCATTTGGGTTGTAAAACCAACCTTCTTTAAGCAAATCAATTTAAAATATATTAATAAATATCTCAAAAGTATACAATTACTCCTAAATATACAAATTATATATACATATATATATATATATCTGACACGATAAGGGAACTACATAGAAATCTAATTGTATCGACTGCTGTTGTATTGATCAATCTTATTTTTAGTACATGTATGCGCGTACAAATAGTACAATTGTGACCCCTCTCTAGGTACAATTGTGAAAATATCGATCACAGCATCAATACATATACATATGTATATTTTTATTGGTTCCTTTTTTTTTTTAAAGATCGTATGGATCAAATCGGATATTACCGCGAGTCACTTGAATGGCTGCAAGTTTCTCCACGCGTTGTAAGCTATACGTATTTAACGGCTACGTAAAATCCAAATATTTTAATCATCCAAAATACAAATTGCCATCAATGGGCATGTTATCAACATTTTTACGCGCATACGACATGTACTTTTGATAGCGAACAAAACTAATAAAGTAAATGGTCTTAATATATAAATAGAGGGATAGTTTAATCGCAGGTATACAATCAGGTTATAATTCAATTCAAAAAATTGTACATATGCGAAGCTGAAATACTTGCTGATTATAGTTGTCGTTAAACTGTTCTTAATATTCACATAAATACAAATACAATATAATAAAATAACATATTCAACACTAATTATCTCTCTATTACACACAAATGAATTGACTACAAGCAAAATGTGTTTTTGAAGAATTGCAAAATGCAATCATACACTCACCATACATTATTACTGAAAATATTAAATTATGTAGTACAAAAGCATTGCGCAGGGTATCAAACAAAAAATTATGAAATATATTATGTAGTTCAGTTTCGTTTTGGTTGTTGTGCGTGTTGAAAAACCAGCTTGAATACTTGTGAATTAGACAATATAGTATTAAAACAAAAATGTATACCCATATAGATCCGTTGTTATATTTACATTATATGCATGCTTACATATATTGCATCACACAAAATAAAAAAAGCTGGTATGGGGTCAAACAAATAAATATAATACAAGTAGCATAATACAATACTGGTAACAATATCTCGCGTTCTGTGCACACATATGTATACTCTCATTAAAGTATTTAAATACCGCTAGCAATATAGCAATATACAATATATTTAAGCTTAATCTGAGCTTAGTAGTCGAAACGAAATACAAATATGCGTCTATATTATATTACATACATATTAATGTTTAAAATATGTAATATATTACATAATTAAATTATCTATGTAGTTTTATAAAACATGTTACATGACAAAACATATTTGGAAACAGATTTCAATGAGTATTGATTTAAAAAAATACAACTTATATATTACGCATTATATATTGACCATTTGGCCAAAGTGAACTATTTAATTAAAATCTGCTAACTAAGGTATTATTAACAATTGAAACTGCGGTCAGTATATTTATTACAGAAAATTAAGTACATGAAACACATATGTAATTGAAGTTGTTGGTGAATAAAAACCTAAATTCTAAACCAAAAACTTGTTTCATCTATTTAATATTTTTTCAGAACATTAATTGAATGAAATCGAACTGAATTCATTTGCTGTCTTTATGTTTGTAAACCAGATCTTAAACATGATAAATATACTACATTTATTGTCCCGTCCATCTCACTGTTTTTTAAATCGTCTCTGCTCAAAACACTGTTATTTATGCTAAAATAAAGAAATACTTATGTCAATGCATACAAACACAGACATTAAAAGATAAAAGACAAGATTTAATGCATTACAAACATTATTTGTTACAAAATCCGTTCGATATGTTGCATGATTAGAGATCATATATGTATGTATGTAAGTCTTGCGCGCCATTTTATTTCGATCGTTCGAAATAAATGTTCATTTCGTTCGTTCTTTAACAGAACAATACGTTCACAAAAACTACTGACTCCAATGGTGATGTTTTGTTACAGATTTTTTCTTGCTTTCAAACTGTACAACGTCTGGAACTGAAACCAGTTTTAATAATTTATTAACTCCATCTGCCAATTTTTAACCAAGATATTACTAAACAATCGTAAAGATTTCGTAAAAGCCGAACATAAGTTACGATATTTTCTAATAAATAATTCGTGCTTGCTGTTAACTAACAGTAGATCAAAATGTTAGGTTCTGTCGCCATACAACCGTGTGTATGGGTTACAGATAAACAACTGTAACCTCATCGCCAACATGCAGTTGTGAATTTAGTCTTTTAAATTGAGTTTTGAATACTTTTATTAAAGGGTATTAAAAGTGAAAACGGTAATTGTACATGCGAAGTCAAAACGAAGGAAAAGTGAATGCGATTAATCTCCGCTAATGCTAATGGTAGTAATGGTCGCAACTAAACGTTATTGAACGTTGCTGGCGTAACTGCTCTTCGTACACATAGAAAAAGCAGCCATAGATAGGTATACTTTCTTGTTTTGAGTTGTGCGCGCACATTAATCAAAACAAAACAACAAAATAAAAACTTGTACTTTAATTATCATTAGAAAAATAATGAATACCACTATCAGCTCGGAATTGGGTAAGTCTCTCAATGGCCGTAAAGGCATTTTTATAATTTGAATTGAATTTTCAACCTTGGTCGGTACACTACAGCGCGTGTACGTCAGTTGCCCAGGCGGCTAATATGTATATGTACGCACACACATAAGCTGGCGCGCGAATTGTTGAGAAGTTGTGGGAGCATTTCTGTAATACGCCTAATATACATATCAATGATTATAAGGGGATAAAATTATGATAACCTCCAATTACTGTTTTATATTATGTAGAATTGCAATTATTTCGTCAAATACAGTAATCAATGTATTATTTTGTTCAAGGCGAAAAATCCCGAAATTTATATGCCATCTGGCAACGATACACCACACTAAGTACAGCAAAAATGCTGGTCACACAGGTACAGTCTGTGGAGCCTGTTTTTGATTTATATTAAAAAAGCTTAGGCTTTGGAATTTTAAGAATTTGTATTGTAAAATAAAAGTGCAGATTTCTTTAAACTAAATAGCGAAAACATCTTATTAAACGTTTTATGATTCACGGCCCATTTATAATTGCCTGCATAACGTACATAAGCTGGCCAGTTGCCCCCCTGTTAATTCTTATTATTAGATTTAAGTGGCAACATTGACATTAGACAATCTGGCAGCCCCAGACAAGCAGCACATTTTGAGGTTTACGCAATTCTCTTCAATTACAATAAAATTATAATCATAGATCGCTCTTTTATCTCATTGTAAGTAACTTATAATTTAAAATTGAAATTGTTTTGGATAACCATTTAAGTAATAGTAGGCAGGCGTAAACTTTAACTAAAATGATGTCCCAGGCATTTGCATCTGCCGTTAGGCGAACAGGAGTTGCATTACGTTGGAACCGGCGTAGCTTGAGCACCGCAAGATTTCTGCGCAGTTTCGCGCGTCCACACTTGGCAAGCAGTACAGCCTTTATTAAGAGTTGCCCAAACAGAAATTATATCCCTGCGACTGTTGGGAATCTGCAGCAATATATGCGGCAGTACGCTAATGAAAAAAAAGTGTTTGAACGCACTAAACCTCATTGTAATGTTGGCACCATTGGCCATGTAGATCACGGCAAGACTACACTGACGGCGGCTATAACGAAAGTATTATCTGATAAGCAATTGGCGGAGAGCAAAAAATACAATGAAATAGACAACGCTCCCGAGGAGAAAGCTCGGGGCATAACTATTAATGTTGCGCACGTTGAGTACCAAACCGAGACCCGTCACTACGGTCATACTGATTGTCCCGGACATGCTGATTACATTAAGAACATGATAACAGGCACTGCGCAAATGGACGGCGCTATATTAGTAGTGGCCGCCACAGACGGCGCAATGCCGCAAACTCGTGAACATATGTTGCTAGCGAAACAAATTGGCATTGACCATATTGTTGTGTTTATCAACAAAGTCGATGCAGCCGATCAGGAAATGGTCGATCTGGTCGAAATGGAAATCCGTGAACTTTTGACCGAAATGGGTTACGATGGCGATAAAATTCCTGTAGTGAAGGGCTCTGCATTATGCGCTCTTGAGGACAAAAGTCCCGAAATTGGCTCTAATGCTATACTAAAATTGCTTGAAGAGGTAGATAATTTCATTCCCACACCAGTGCGAGAGTTGGATAAACCGTTCCTGTTGCCTGTGGAAAATGTATATTCTATTCCTGGCCGTGGTACAGTCGTTACGGGTCGTCTAGAGCGTGGAGTCGTTAAGAAGGGAATGGAATGCGAGTTTGTGGGCTACAATAAAATACTAAAGTCAACTGTAACTGGAGTAGAAATGTTCCATCAGATTCTTGAGGAGGCACAAGCTGGCGATCAGTTGGGTGCCTTAGTGCGAGGTGTAAAGCGTGATGATATTAAGCGTGGCATGGTCATGTGCAAGCCTGGAAGCGTCAAAGCTCTAGATCAGTTGGAGGCTCAAGTGTATATACTTTCCAAGGAGGAAGGCGGTCGCACCAAACCATTTATGTCATTCATTCAGCTGCAGATGTTTTCTCGTACGTGGGATTGTGCTGTCCAAGTGCAAATACCGGACAAGGAGATGGTTATGCCTGGCGAAGACACGAAACTTATATTGCGTCTGATACGCCCAATGGTCTTAGAACAGGGTCAGCGTTTTACGCTTCGTGATGGCAATTTAACCTTAGGTACGGGCGTTGTTACTAAGGTGATGCCGGCCCTCACAGAAAGTGAGCGTTCTGAGCTAACGGAGGGTAAAAAGGCCCGTGAGAAAAAGGTGGCTGCAAAAAAATAAAACTTGTAATCATCTAAACCTTATTTTAAAATCAGTCATATACAAATAAATCTATTTTTGATTTATATATATAT